>JAPTHN010000204.1:0-416489 GCA_026936325.1 Platynereis dumerilii
CTCGGCTGGGGCATGGTCTGTTTCGGATCAACCCATAATCTATCAATAAAATTCCAGTCTGGATGGTGTTAAACCACTTGAGAAGCTTTTCCCAACTGTCCGGAAAAAATATTTGGACAGGATGCGTGGAAGGTTTTGGATTGTTGTCCTGTTGCAGCGCCTTGTTTCATCCCGTTCCTAACTTTCACACTGAATCATGTCGGTTCTCCTCCGAAATTTTCTGGAAATCAGTGGTGTTATAACTTTTATTAGTCTTGACCAATTATCCAGTGCTATTTGCACTCAAATAGCCACAGTGTATCATAAATGCACCGCCTTGGATCACTCTGTGAATGGTACAATTTAGCTTGCATATCTGATTGACTTGCATCCAAACATAGCGTGGGTGATGATGAGACAAACTTGGATGCAATACACCAGAAGCTGATTAGTACAGTATCCTGCAGAAATTAGTACACACCTCAAAACAGGTTGCAAATTGTGCTCTAGGGTTCATATTATTATAAAATAATTGGATATCTTAAAGCAAATTTAATCTAGGACGAATAAGATATGAATGACAGGTTGCATAAATGAGTACACACCTAGTGCTACATGCACATATATGTTGAAAAATGATTGATTATTGTTGCTATTGTCAATTTAATATTACAGGGATTCAGGACACACACCGTCTTGATGGTATGAGCAATACAAACATAAAATAAAGTCAAATACTTCATTTACATTTATAGCTTTGCCATATATTGTTGATGTTTCTTAAAATAGGCATTTAAAAACTGTCTGTTATCAAAATATGTGTTATTTCAACCCCGGAATGTACTAGACAGTAAAGCGGTAGTAAATATATGCTAATTGACACTTGCATGTTGATCTTCTGCCAGTTTGACAGTTGAGGAAATTGTAATATATTGTGGTGTGACAAACTTCTGCCTACATATTTCACCCCCAGATCATCATTAGACATGGGCAAACACCGAGATGCAAATAGAAGTGGTGCGCCACAGCCCAAGGACTGAAATACCAAGGAGTTTTATCAGTAAAATACATTTGTAACAGTTTTACCTATACTAAAGTAGTCACAAAGCAAAAATGTGAACTGCAGGATGGGAGGTTGCATTGAAGAATTTCTTGAGAAGTTTATCAATGGGAAAAGTGCTGAGGTTTGTTCCCGCCTATTCCAAATGACAAAACAAACTTCTAGAACTTCATTTTAAGGCTTCTGAAACCCGAAATGACTTAATTAGACATTATAGTATATTTTGACATTTATGTGATGATGCCGCAATAATGTGCACCAAGTGTATATCTTGTAATAATTACTGCACAGATTTAAAAATGATATATAATAAGGATTCAGTTTGAGGCATATTAATTGGGCATTGAATTTGATTGAATTGCTAGAATTTATTTATATTTTCGCAAGCATACGATCCTATTTCTTTCTGTGCTGAAATTGCCACAACCATGCATGATGGTGATTAATGAATAAAACTCCCTTTTTTGTCTGATAATGAATACTCATGTGTGATTGCATATTGTCACAATCAATTTTGTATTAATTCCCAACATTTTTATTGACAATTGCAAGGAAATAGCCAACTCTCAGGCTTTTTTTCACCAAAATTGACTTTACCCCTCGAAATGAGGTATATAAATGTTTTTATCACTTTGGTTAAATGCGGCATATTTTTCTACTACTTTGTTTAATCATACAAATATTTATTTGACAAAAACAGCAATGAACAATAATTTCTAAAGGTGTTTTCGCATCTAATATCAGGTGTGTACTCATTTATGCAATCCGCCATTCATATTTTATTTGCCCTTGGTCAAATTTGCACTAAGATATCTAATTTTTTTTCAATGCTAGGAATAGGCTGTGATGTTTCACATAATAAAACCCCCGTGTTTCAATTATTTCATAATAATATGAACCTCTAGAGCCCAATTTGCTACCTATTTCTGAGGTGTGTACTCATTTTGCAGGATACTGTAAGTCCCAAGCCATTTGCCGAAATGTTTTTGGATGGATGAGACTTAGCTGAGATGTTATATCATTATACCTGCAATCCCTTGCAATGTGTTGCAGGATATCATTCAGAATTACGGCAACAAGAAGACCATTGCCAAATTGAACCAGGGTGGTGCGCTTTCAATGCCTTGCACTGTTTCAGTTTGAATTGCACCAGAGACATTGTCAAGACTGAAGAATTGTTTAATATCACTGATTTCCAGAAAATTTTGGAAGAGAACCGACATGATTCAATGCGAACACTCTAAAAAAACTGCCTCCAAAAAACCAAATTTGGTTTTTGAGCTTGTCCCGCATATTAAACCAACTAGGGTTTGTGGAAATACCAAATTGTTTGGTTTTAACAAAAACCAAATAGAACTGGTTTCTTCATAAACCAAACAGACAGGGGGCTGTTTGGATATCTGAGATATCAGTTGTGGTAGTATTTTATCTCCTATATAATTGGTCCATGGCTGGTCTGATTGGCCTATCAAGTGCGGATGCATGAATGGATAATTGAGGCTTTATGTCAAGGATTTATGCACTTGGTAGGCTGATTAGGACAGGAAGACACAGAAATCAGGTGCTGTATGATTGAAACAGCTGTCAAACATAGGCTGGGGGGGGAGCGGTTTATTTTTTTATCTGTGGGGGGGGGGGGTATCTATGGGGGGGGAGGTGCTTTGATTTTTGTTTAGATCTGCAAAGAGAAAAGACATATTGTGACGGTGAAAACAATTTAAAACGGTTTGTATGATAAAGAAACACAGGGCAGAGAGAGTGAAGCCACACACCCAGCAAGCATTGGAGATAGCTCTAAAATCAGTAGACTTTTCTTCCTTGTTTTACCAAGCAGTCTACAGTCCATTTACGGACTACCAAGATAATGAAATGTACTCACCTCACTGAGAAATGCCACTGCAAAGCTATATTACCAATGGGATATTCCCAGATAAGTTGCCTGTGATTGTCTAAAGTTTGGTCTTGAATCATTCTCATGTTGGAGTTGTTGGGTGTAATGATACTTCTACTAAATTTTTATCCTTCCTACTCTTCCACTTGTTAAAAGATATTCATTTATGATTTCTTGCAAATGGTGCCTCTACAATTTTGTAACACTATCATCTAATCAATATGCCCGTGCATCAAGCATGGTTTTTACAACTTCAAAGTTACAAAGTAAATTTTATAAAGTATAGTTATAGATGGCACCACTCGGCTCACAATTGCTCATTCATGATTCTTTGACAAACATGAGACTCAATCTAATTTTTATGTCAACTGTGATACATGTAAGCTGAGATAGAGCCACATTTTGAGATAATGCACTGTTTGTTTGTTACAGCTTAGTTAAGCTTTCAGTGTTGATAGGTGCAATGTAGATAGGAAGAACCACCTTGACAATGCAGTTGTCAAGGATGGGAGACAAACCATAGGTTGAGCACTACACTTGCGACACAGGAACGTGTCGCAGCTGTTTTGGGACAGTTTTGGGCCTAAATAAAGGCATGACTAGATAGCAAATGCTTTAAAATATATTGTGTGAACATTTCAAAGCATTCCTGTACTTTAAAGCATCAAAATCGGCCGATTTTCGCTGATATAACAGCTGAAATGATGCACATTCTGTGTTGGAAATTTGCATGATTTGATAACTGTTGATTTGTTTGTTGTTCATCTTTAATAAATTTGCAAACCTAATCTGAAACTGTGAAGTTTTGTACTTCACACATCTTGTGCAAGTCATTTTTATAATCCCTGTTGCTCACACACAATAGTTTCATTGGGGACATTCATGCAGTTTATACCTCCCAAGAATAGTCATTGATTGAAACCACATTTTAAACCTCTCAAACCGAATTTCTTAAATTACAGCAATTGGCTACTCATGTCTCACAAAAAATTTAAAGACAGGCTGTGAACAAACCTTTCTCCAAAGTTAATTTGTAATATTTGATAATTAACGAATGTGTTCAAAATATTAGATAGGTATCCAGTTAAATAAAAATAAGTCCCCCTTTAAATAAAGTTACAGGCTGTATATCAACTTTAAATGCATGTGTTTGTAGGTCAGTGGCATTATTCCTTGCTGAGCCAGCAGTCTTCGAGTTACCCTACCCCCTTTTCAACCATTCGTGGCTATTCCAATGGTTATATGAACATTTTCACATGTGGGGGAGCCACCTGCTGGGCCATACTTTACCAAGTGACTGGAAAAATTTGTTACTCAATCATATTTAGCAGACAACTGAGGACTTATTTTGTAACATTTTCACAGTTTAGGTTCCATGGGTGACATTAGAAATAATTTGAGAGGAGTTTGAGCTCTTTTGAAAAAAAAGTCAAAACTTCAAATTTTTAAAAATAGGGCTATGCGCACTCAATGTCTGCTGGCTTAGACAAAAATGAAGCAATCAATGTCAAAATGCAAGCTTACAAACTGGCCAAATTTCATAGAATTCAGAATTAATTAGATCTTTGAGATATTCATGTTTGGGAACTTATTTTTGTTGAACTGTTTAGATTGACAGATAGATACACAGACCGACAGACAGATAGATAGATAGATAGATAGATAGATAGATAGATAGATAGATAGATAGATAGATAGATAGATAGATAGATAGATAGATACATAGTTAGATAGCTAGATAGATAGATAGATAGATAGATAGATAGATAGATAGATAGATAGATAGATAGATAGATAGATAGATAGAGTTTAACCACCTCAGGCGAAACAAATGACCTCTTATGTTGCTTTCTGTTTGGCGTTTGCAGTTTTCTGTTTGCAGTTTGTTGTTTTCTGTTTGTATTCTTGTTTGATTGTTTGTTATCATCACCTATTCCTTGCAATGATTTGAAGAGTGCTCAGCCATAGGAATGTCCTCAGTCTACGTTGCCTACAGCAACGTGAAGACTGTGACCTCGGTCTAGGTGCAATGATTCCTCTACTTGCTGTGTTTTTATTAATCACTTGTTCCTTGTTGAATTTGAACTTCTGTTTGCCAAATGCATGCCAGTATAGATGGCGTTACGTGTGGTACAGAAGGAGGCTTTGTTCTCTGGGGAGCTGATCTGTCTCAGCAAGCACAGTATCGAGGTTGTCTATGAGGTCCATGAAGTTCCTTGAACATCGAAACTAGTACTAGGTTATTAAATATCACTAGATAAATGAAAACCCATTGTCTCTGAGCAAATTATTTGTGTATGGTAATCTGGTTGATCATACACAAATGTTGTCATATTGACACATGGACCAATATTAATCATGGCATGAAAAACTCTAATACCAGAGTAGACTCATTCCAACAAGAGGCCTTGGTTTTTTTTTAAAACCATGTAACCTGAGGAGGAGACCAATTCTAAAGACAAAAACCAAAAATGACCTGATAAACCAAATTTCAAAGCAAAAACCACCATGGTTGTCTCATAAAACCACTTGATATTTTTCAAAACCGTTTCTGTCCTAAATTTTTTAGTGTGAAAGTTTGGAGCGGGATGAACAATTCATAGCATCATGACAACAATCCAAAGCCTTCCAACAATCCTGTCCAAATATTTTTTCAGGACAGTTGGGAGAAGCTTCTCGAGTGGTTTAACGATGTCCAGACTGGAATATTATAGATAAATTATGGGTTGATATCCGAGACAGACCGTGCCCCAGCCAAGACCAACAACGAAGGTGGAGTTGCAGAAATTCTGTGATGCGGAATGGATTAAAATCACTGAATTGACATTGTCAAGACTGAAGAATTGTTTAATATCACTGATTTCAGAAATTTTTTTTTAAAATATCCATGTTGGTTTTGCATCGAAATTTGGTTTTTCAAAAAAGAATTTTGAATCTAAAACACCAATTTTGTCCCAACATTTTTTAGAGTGTATTGTAAGTAATCTTATCCTATACTAAGGCCTTAAGGCTCAGAAAGGATTACTCACCTTTTGTAAACATGCTTCAGTCAGTCCAAGTTTGTTGCAGATATCATATGCTACACAGGCTGTTGCTGGGAGAAAAATGTTTTCACAAAAACTAGGCCTTCAAATTTAGCTATTGATTTCATCTGAAGATAAATACAACTGTAATTAGATCTACTGATAAAATGAAACTGTTAGGTATCAATGTGGACTCAGATCTGTCTTTTGATGTACATATTAATGAGATAATTAGCAAAGCATCAAAACAGATTAATGTTTTATGTAGACTATCACAGGTATAAAATTTATCATGTAAACTGAAAAGTCTTGATGCATTTATTATGTTACATGTAAGTTACTGTAATGTTGCCTATCATCATTGTAAACAACACTCTAAACTGACCTAAACAAATTCTAAAAATTTAAAATGTTTAGTTGTTTTTGTTCTCCATGGATAGTGCTTCCAAACATTGTCAACTTAACTATGAAGACATGACATTTAGTGAGTCATTTACAATGTAAATGCATTCTTGAGCATTCTAAATGACATGTATATCTCACTTAAACAAACTGCGTAGCTTTGCTAAACATATGTGGAATCAGATTTGGAATATGTGGAGCTCCTAAAAACATTATGTAGAATCGTAGACACCTACATGATCTTTTGTACAGACTAAACAAATTGTTGAACTGAGTTACTGTAACTTGACGGCAGTGTCACCTATCTTTATTTTTGGAAGACAGTTGCTGTGGCTACATCTGACAGACGCTGTTATATAATAGTGGCCTTGAATCCTTGTTTTGGTGCTACTGGAATTTTATTCAGGTAACTACTTAAAAAAAAAACAATTGTTGCTATCTTTGATAATGTCCATCATATGGCTATATAAGTGAGTTCATCATGCTAAAAGTATATCAATGGTTCAGGTAACAATGACAGTGTAATGGTACAGTATAGACCATCTAGACCAGAATGGTTTCACATTTCACTACAATATCACTCAGTCTGTGATTGCCGAGTATTTTGATTTGCTATTCTTGGAGTATAGAAGTTTACTCTTGATCATTTTTTGCATCTCCGGAAGTAGATCAGAGTTTATAAAAAATTGGGACATAGGATTGATTACATAAAAAGCTGATACTTCAGATTTAGTGGCTGGTTGTTTTGTTGTGGTGTGGATTGCTGTAATTCAATTGAAACAATTAAGACAATCAATTGAAGATGTCAAATGATGGTTTGAATTGTCACCAGCCAGGGTATTCCGTACTCCTTTTTTATTAGATATTGGACAATTGTGAAGTATTTTACTCTCAAAGCAGACACATAAATTTCCGGAGTAGGCCCAGTTAGAGTAGGTGCAATCAAACTCACCCAATCTTTGATCAAATGATCGATTCCAGACATCGATCATACCATCACTAATCACTTCACAAAAGGACATGTCAAGAGAAAATCTTGGACTAAGTTAAAAGCAAATTTTCAATAAATGCCATTGCCTTAAAATTTGAGTTGAACCAGCACATATTTTCAGAAAGTAGTAAGTGCCATGGAGATGGTGTCAGACTTTAATTCTTAAATACTGAAGAAAAATTGTTAACACCGTGTCTCCTTATAATAACTCAGTGGATGTGTTATTAGCTGTCCATGCACATGGTGTGTATATCTACTTTCAGGCGCATTGCATTTATGGCTCCTTTCAAGTTATGAAAACGGCATGTGGAATGACTGGGACCAAGAGAAATCACGAAAGTAAAAAATATAATCGCATGCTGGGACAACAGACACAACCTTCATCAGCTCGTAAAATGCTGCTATACATACGCACTGATGTTACTGCAGATTCAATTAGTATGAGTTTCTCTGGCCAGGTTTCTCACTGTCTACGTAGCATTTTCAGTCTTTCTGATTGGACCCTGGGCAGTAAAACGTCCTCCAAATCTGTCAGTTGAACGTAGCAAGCAATGAAATATGTATTATTCTGCTCCAGTGAGCTGTTGAGTTTGACAGCTTGCTCAGATTAGCAAGTAAATACAGGCAGTCATTGCCCATTTTAAGAAACGTCAACTGCTATTGTAATACGTTTCATGCTATTCAAATGAGTTTTATACCATGTAATTCAGTGCCTCAACCAATCACATGATCTGCATTTGCTACGTTTTTCTATCAAATTGCAGAAACTCATACTTAGTGAAATTGCAGTAACCATTAGGACCACATTTTTATAGGTTTTGTCATGTGTTGTTCATGCACATGTGCAGTCCTGCAGAGCTTAAACGTTCAACACATGAACCCAGCTCTCACTTGGAAGAAGAAGTTTGGAAATGCAGAGGTGTTTGAAAGAGACCCCAGATAACATCAGGATCATTCGTTGAGGCTACACCCTAACTAAATATATATGTGGCCTCCCTTCATGCAAATATCAATGATGCCGTCACAAAACAAAACAAAACTTGTGCAACATTAGTGCCGTTTACCTCAGACCAAGCTAGTTAGTTTTGGCTGTAACGGGGACGATTTGAGAAATTTAAAATCACGCAAATATTATGTGAAACTGTACCATGAAAAATTCAAATTGTGCACAAAAAAGGTATCTTGTAATTGTCTTTAGAATAGAATAATAAACATTGTTGATATCTTAGTAAAAGTTTTAATGCAAAAGAGTTTGATAATGTACCAAATTTAATTAATTTTAATTCATAAAGTTGTTTGTTTTGTTGTGTGAAGCTTTGAATGATCATTGATCAATCAGGTTTCAAAAAGATGGTATTTACTTTAATTTTGCAATTTTGTAAATGTTCAGCTTCAAAGTATGATTTACATAAAGGAAACAGTCATCGATTTAGCTACTCATTATAACAAGGTGCTTTAAAGTACAGAATATTTGCCAATGCTACTTATTGGGAAGTGAAATTGTTAACTATGTAGGCAGGTAAACTATTGGAGAGGAGGTGCAATACAATTATGATGAATTATGTCTTTTGTATGAGAATATAACTTATAATATGTTGAATTAATTTTTTAACTTCATGACTACTACAGATAGTAAGTAATGAGAAAGTGGGATTATTTGGGAATGGACTTTTAGTATGTGAAGCATAGAACTTCTGCCTGTACAGTCACTATAGATGTATAGATAAAAGTATGGAATAGTCTTGTTTCACACAATATAAACTTTTTTTTACGATATACACATTTGTTTACAGCCTAAACATTTACTTTTTGTACGCACTTTTAAATGTGCTCAAAGTCGGAATTTTGCATGCACATTAGTTGTTCAGGTTTTGTTTAGGTTGTCAACATTTAGTTGTTTAGGTATTAAACACTTGGTTGTTTAGACTATACACCTAATTGTTTAGGTAATGTTTAGTGTTCTTAACAAGTAAAATGCTAAAACTAAATGTTTTTTGTCATAATTGTTTAGGCTGTACCAGCGTTGTCGCTTACGCAGCTTGTTTAATTTGGCTAAACAAAGTGTTTATAAAAAAAAGCTAAATGCCAATAAACGCGCTCAAAGCAGGAATATTGAATGTTTAGGTTTTGTTTCGGTTCTCCACATTTCCAATTTAGAGTTTAGGAGATGCAAGGAAGTTGGAAATGTTGTTTAAAAGAGCCTTAAGATCTGTTTATTTAGATTTCATCTCAACATACAAGTAACTGTTATATAATGCCCATTGCACACTGCTATTATTTCTGCGATGGGATCGCATGTGATCATGTTGCAACCAGTAACTAGAGCTCTTTGCAGATTGGCGGTCCACTGGAAAAAGATAACTTTTCCATTTTCCACATCATTGACAGTGTTGTTTTCTGTTGGTCTCCTAATCTTCTTATTTGAAGAAGTACCTTAAGTCATTTAATTAGTTTGTTTATTGTCGCCTCTGCTGCTTGACATGATAAGCACTGAATCAACTGATTGACCATAACTGACACAAACAAAACATTTTAAGCCAGTGACATCACAAGACCAAGTTGAAAGTAATTTTGAAACTGTATGGATCGCCAATCTACTGAAGGAAGCGGTTTGATGTATTACAATATTTTTCTATTGCAACTTTTGGTAAAGATGTTTAATTTTCACAAAATGACTCAGTCACACAAATCCTTATTATGGACTCATAACTGTCATAAGACCAGATACATGTATTTGATGACACTCAAATTCAGAGCAATGATAATCGGTGTTTGCAATTTTGTGAAGGAGAGGTTACATTTCTAGCTTCATTGGGCAATACAATGACCCTTCGCAATTTTAATTGCACTAATTCTGGACATTTGTCTTAAATAATCAGACAGGGGCTCTTCATGACAGTGTGTTATCATAATGCCCATATCAGGGTAAGCTCTTGGTTGCATATCTTTTGTGACACTGGTTACACATCTTTTGTGACACTTAGATTCGTTTTTTTTTATGCAACCGGTAGAAAATATGTTATGCTGCCAGCTGGATTGCCAGCCAGCCCAAGCGTCATTCAACACTTGCCAGCCAGCTGCAAGAATGAGTTTTTTCCAGCCAGCTGCCTGAACTGCTCTCTCATTACCCGGCTGCAAATTTTGTTGGTTGAATGCCAAAAATTGACTCCCAGCTGACAACTTTACCAGCTGGGAAAATCCCAGCTGACTGTCTGCCAGCCAGCTGGGCACCTGCTTCATAACAGATACACTGCGTTCCCAATTATTGTTCAACTTGGCAGTTTTACGGTATTTGCACTCGGCTGATTTTTCATATTTAGGCAAATATTATGAGAAAAGTATGATAGGTACAGAGAAAGTTGCTGTGGTGGCAGTCTCCTATTAGATTGAAATATATGTGTGCCAAATTTTACCCTCCTACGACATTTAGTTTTGAAGCAGCAAGCGATTTAGAACCAATTTTTGCTAATTTTTGTGTCTCACGAACAGTTTTGCTAATTTTATTGCAACACAAAAAAAATAAATGCTAGCAGTTGAGATTCGTGTTGATGATGCCTCTCTGGACCTATGTCTTGGATATAAATTACAACAGGTTTCATGCGAATAAGTTACATACAAAATGAGTTGTCTCCTGAAATGTAAAAATTGTATGTGTCAAATAATTTGTCTTTGAGAGACCATTTGTTACTTTATATGCTGTGATAAATAAGCATTTAAGGATGTGTCGACTGTTTGTGTCAATTTTGTAGCTGGATACACATCTCAAGGTAAAACAAAAACATTTATTTCAATAACTTTGCTTGGTTTTTTGGAATTTGAAGCTTCCATATGATGTCAAAAAAACATGTCCTCTCCAGCACGCGGGAAAAAACACTCAGGGTTTTGAAGGAAAAACACACAATTTGTGTTTTCGGTGCTCAGTTGTGTGCCTCTGCCTGAATGTAACAAATACAAGTTAAAAAATATCCAAGCAATGTACATTGATTTTCTTAGAAATTAAAATCCTCAATGTCAAAAAAGTGTCCTCTCCAGCCCATCAGAATTTGTGGTATGATTCAAGTCTTTAACAATGGATTCGTCAAGGAAAAGGTCATGGCTGAATTAAATAATTTATTCTGGATGTCTAAAAAGGGTATTTATAAATATTGAAAATTTCAATATATGTTTTTCCATCATCAAATTGCACTATTATGAGAAAACCAAACTTGAGAGTATAAGTTAGTTATTTTATGTAATATATCAATATAACTGCAGTTTTTTGCGATAACTGAATGACTTTACAAGATAATACACAAATATCTTGTTTATAGAGCTATTGAAGTTGATTTTTTTCTGAGCCTGTGATTTCGGGTGATTTTCTGAGATTTTTCTCTCTAGAAAATTATATTTGACACAAGGCAAACCAATGAGTTTCAATTGTACAGCAACAACACTTGACACAGGGTTTGTAGGAAATTTACCTAGGGATTATTATCTTGGCAATGATGGGTCTGTTGAGACTAAAACCTTACTAAACACTCTAAAACGGAAACTTTCATGGTATGACAAGTTAAATTTCTTTATTTTCGTCATAAAAATAGTGAAAAAAATATTTTTTCCACATTAAATAAAAATTTTAGTTTTTTTTTATTGGTCTTGATGGTTCAATACAATCAGATGGCTGTTTTTCCATTAAAGAAATGGTTTATACTGTATTCACCAGGATACTTTTTCTCATAAACGTTTTTTTTTTTTCAGATTTTCCAACCTTGCATACTTTAAGGAGTGGTGATTTGGTGTTAAACAAACAAATCACTTCTGTTCTCGTTGATTTATGAATCAGTAATAAGTTCATTTCATGATAGTACAAAGGAAATTCTCATCTACAAAACTTTAGACCATTCCAAGGGTTTATTTTATATGTATTTCCCATTTATGACGATGTAGATTGTCCGTATACATGGTCTTATTTTAGTAAAATGCAATAATATTAGATTTATAAACATCCTCTATATAATGGCTAGCAACGGTTAGGTCAAACTGATTTTTACGTCGCCATTTTCTTGTGTATTCACGTTGTCACTGCTAGGCATATTTCACACTCAAAAGGTGTTGATGTAGGCCTATTTTATTGTATTTGCTTCATTCCAATCCATCTTGTTAATTGCTGTTCAATGGAGCCTTTGTACTGAATTGTTCTTTACCATTTTATGCCATTACACACTCAGTTGTCTAAAAGGTTTTCAAAATTTATATATAAGTGTATTTTAAATAAGAATGATAAAGTGAGAATTGTTAGTAAATTATGTTTAAAAAATCCTATGTCTGTTTCTAATCGAAATTACAATAGTACTAAAGTTTCAAAGAATAGAGAAGTTGTACCTGACCATATTATAAATTTAATTAAAGAAGTTATTGATGTGCGTGATGGTGCTCTCAGTTGTGAGACGCTGAGTTTCTGTGATACTCAGGATATCATTTATGACCTGTGTGTCACCTAGTCACTGTAATTATCTTTTGTTTTTTTTAAATCATCTTATTTATTTATTTTTGTTGTTTTTAATTGTCATTGTTTTTATACTTTTTATTGAAAAATGTACCAATGTTCAACATTGTGTGAAATAAAGATATTAAATATATATAAAAGTGCAATTCACTTTCACACCTCCTTGTAATCTGTCAGCTTATTACTTGTACCTTAGCTTTTCAATAAGCATCATACTTATTTCATCCCATTTATTAAAGGCCCGATCACACCTAGCCGTTTTAGATTGCGTGTCCATAACGTGCTTTTAAAACACGCTGGTGAACGTTTCTTGTAAGTTGAATAAGTTATAGATAAGTTTCTCACGTGTTGGAAACACGCGATACACGTTGAAATAAGTTGTCATACAGTCGCGGACAAAAATATTCATACAGCTGAGTATTCTGCACATACCTGGTATTTACTCTTAATTCAGGGATGCGAGGAGAAAAATTTCACTTTTAAGTCATTGTCCTAATCAATTATCATTGTCAAGCACTGCAAACTTAGGCATATCTCTGTTTTCAAGCTCAGGGAGCACACTAAAGTAAAATTTCAACATGACAAAAGTATTCATACAGCTCGAACATTCTGGGTATAAAGTGCATCAAAAGCTTGAATTTCTATTCCAAATAATTTGTAACTTTCTGTGGCTTATTTGGATAACCTCCTTAGAAGTCCTGAGTGCTTTTTTGGGTGTTTTTATCTGTTTTGGTCTGTTTTGGTTGACCCATACCACCCTATAGCGCTGGTATCATTTTACCATTAAATGTATGTGAGACTTCTGCAAAGATGCTCACTAAGCCAAGCTAAATGCTCACACACAGTCAAATTTGGTTTCATGGCTTGCTTTAATCATTAGTGCAAACTCTCATTTGGACTAAAATCAACTTGTGGCATGCTGGTGATGATTTGCACATGATGCAAAATACCTAGGATAAAATATACATTAAATGGTAAAATGATACCAGTGCTATAAATTTTCGTTTGTGCGCCCCCTGAGCTTGAAAACAGAGATATGCTTAAGTTTGCAGTGCTTGACAATGACAATTGATTAGGGCAATGACTTAAAAGTGAAATTTTTCTCCTCGCACCCCTGTAAATACCAGTTTAAGCAGAATACTCAGCTGTATGAATATTTTTGTTCACAACTGTACCTGTCTATATCCCATGTCTAGGCACATTTCTCCCTGATACTGTGTTTTTCCCTGGGCAATACAGCAGGGGAAAAGTCAGTATCGGGGAGAAAAAGCAGTATATGGTCACCAGACCAGTATACTCCCTAATTTGCAGGGAATATACTGAAAACAGCCAATGAGAGAGCTGCATTTAGACACACCCACAGAAAGCCTGTATAGCGTTACATTATACAAACATTGACTGATACGAGGGCAACAGTGCAATCTGTTTGACCCAAGGGAGTGACAGTCACCTTGCTGTTTCACGAGGCCGAAGGCCGAGGGAAACAGCAAGGTGACTGTCACTCACGAGGGTCAAACAGATTGCACTGTTGCCCGAAGTAACAGTCAATAATTGTTTTGTTATACCTTGAATGCAATTCCGACAAAAAAGATAATTTTGGAGAGACAGGAAATTTCTGAATCGAAGTTTTGACATTGATGAGGTAGTCATCCTGATATTAAAAAAGTCAATCATTTTATGATACTATCCACAAGTTCTATTGAAATTTAATTTTGTGAAGTGCAATGATCTATTTATAGCCTCAATGTGGTGACGTCACAACTCTATGACATCACAATGCAGTGGCGTCACAATGGTCACAAATACACAGTTCAGTTGAAATAAACAAGTGAAGCTGCAACAATGTCTTGGATTAAGGTGGCTCGCTACTCATGGTCCAGCAATGGCGACGTCACCATAGCAACAGCAGTCTTCTGAGCTCTGTGAGCTGCTTTTTTGGTTTTTGATAATTTCGTGCGACGGCCGCTTCGATTGCCATTTGAACCACTTCTATCAGGGTTAGAGACTTCTGGTTTAGAGCATTAGATGCGCTATGAAAAGGACTGCAATCAGGGAGACTTTCAGCTTTATAGTCTAAACGGAATATTTTTAATGGCGATTTTCGGCAAGCAAGTCTACTTTCTCAAAACTGACTTGGAGATATAAATAAATTTTTATAGCAAAATCCATCGCGGTAGCAAACCTTCTCTTATGCATTTTATTGTTCCTCACAATATTTGGAAACAAATGACAAAGAAATGAGAAATCCTATCCCGCCAATTTTTTTTAGCGCCATGGTTTATAAAAAAAGTCAAAATTGTCAAAATCAATTTTTTGATTCCGAGCCCATTGGAAAGCCCTTTAAACTAAATATATCGCTTTGAAATTGTAATCAGCTTTTCCACTAAAGTATCTTCTTTAATTTCATGCTTCATTGAATGATAAGGGATGCATGACCACTGAATGACAGGGCAAACTTCACAGTAAAAAAGTTAAGAAAAAAATTGTGTTTTCAGGTTTGCGTGGACTGACTTTCTTATGCATAACCTCAAATAATATGAAAAAAAGGCTGGTTGCGACCACTTTTTTCTACATATCCTTGCTATAAACTATATTTAGGAGCATTCTAAACTATTTTTAAGAAATCCTATCTTGGAAAGTTCACGAGTATCGAGCCACCTTAAATTATCTTTTGCATTTTCATCAGAAAAAAACGGTTCAGGTAACATCTGTGGTTCCAGCACCAACTTCTGTACAGCCATCTTGATCAGCAGTCAGCCTCGATGTGAATTCAGTGAACTGATGCCCTCTGAGAGGGCAACAGTCTTTTCTGATGCCTGTCATGTGACGTCATTCTGACCAATCACAGAAGAGGAATTGCATTTGAGGTGTAACAATCTCCTTCGGGTCTCGGGAATATACTGGAGTCTCGGGAGTATACTAGGGATGTACTGCACCAACCGATGGTATAACCTCATAATATACTTGGGTCCCTTCTGCTTCTCTACATGTACCTGCCTGGCTAAGTGACTATCAGTGAATGCTGATTTAATACTGTCCATCTATCCGATCTATCCGATCTGTCTGATCTATCTATCTATCTATCTATCTATCTATCTATCTATCTATCTATCTATCTATTCATCTATCTATCCATCCATCTATCTATTAGTAAGTTTCTCACTATCTTGTAAGCAGCACAAAGCATAAATTAAACCCGACTTTTGTTTGACTCAGTTAGTGTTAATATAGTACATGTATTTTATTGAATATATATAACAGATTCATTTTAATTAGGAAGAGCTTAGAGCAATATCATATTTCTGCAAATCGAGTGTTAACTGGTGTTATTGCATTGAATGCAGCAATTGTGTCTTGAATGGCCATATTTGTGTGTGTTGAACAGGATAATTTAATGTAAGCCATTCTCATTTAGCCTAAAATTAGTCAAAAAGTATAGCATTTCTATTTTCTGGATATGCAATGAATTGGTGGATTTGCTGCTTTTCTTACTGGAGAAGCCAGGGAAGGCTAATTATGCTTCTCATTATTTAAATCGCTGGAATGGGACTGAATATATCATGACCTGATATGGAAGTGCCGCTCTGCCGGCTGTCCAAAAGCAGAGGAAAAGTGCTGAATATGACACAAATAAGTTGTATTAAAGAAGTTTGAAGACTTTGGGAAAAACTTCAGACCTCTAATGAATTAATTATGTCAATTGGGGCAGTAAAAATGATGTCAGATGATCAGAAGCTGCTACATAAAATTAGTTGTTCGTCGAATTTAGCTGTTGGCAACTAAATCTTCCCTATATATACGAAAAAAAAAGACACTACCTTTGCTAATAGCGGGAAGGCAGCGCAATAAGTAGAATGCAACAATTACTATTGTTGAGGACAGGCGGAGGGAAGACCGAATAGGAGAACCTTATGATTATCGACTCATCTTCTATATAAATTGGTAACAATCGCAGCTTTTGCAGATTTGCAGGAACTGTCAGGAGGTAAAAACTTTTTAACAATAGATGTGGACTGTGGAGCAATTGCAAAACGTTTATGTGAAATGAGTCATATAACTTTATAAGGTATTTTTCTCTCTGAAAGATTCGATATTAAAGATAAAGCAAATTCTTCTTCTTTTTTTTTTCTTTTTTTTACTCTGAAATGCTTTTTTGCCATTCTTTGTGAAATCGCCCAGTAAGACAAATTTTAAATTTAAGGAAATTTTAAAAATCCAATTTATGACATGTATAAGCAAAAATCTATTGTAAAGAGATGCAGCGAAGATTATTTTTGACAAGGGAAGAAAGAAGCTTCAGTTTGAATTGCACACAAGAACTTCAAATTAAGGCAGCGAAAAAACAATTAATGTCCGACACCCGTACGTTATCAGGGACAACTATAAAGGTTTGGTTATGTCCCCTTATGTTTTTTTTTTTTTTTTTTTTTTGGTCCTTGCTATTTTAGCAAGAATTTAGAATTTCTGGTTGGTTAAACCCTCCGAATTTCAATATTTTATTTGGCTGTTGTTCTAACTTAGGTTAACTTTGTAAAAATACAAATAAAAACTGTTTATGACCAGTTGTAGCACAACAAAAAATGGAATATTATCATGGGTCATTCTCAAATTTCGAGAAAAGTTGTGTCACTCCAGTTCCCTGACATTAATTTGAATGCAATTGATATAATATCTGAAGCGTCACTCTACATCTGTTATTCATATTTCTATTTAGAACCACTGCATTTGGAACAAAAAGTCATTTTAGACCTTTTTGGATGCATTATATCCAGCAACCCATGCCAAATCAATGGTTTTTCCCTGACATGACAAAATCAAGTGTTAATTTTTCTCCTAATGTACCATTACTTTCAAAGTTTCTTTGTACGATTCATGATAATATACCCTTGAATTAATATATAGGTCATATCTAACTTTTTTCTTGTTTCATTTCATTGAAATAATTGATGTAAAAGACATGTCACCAGTTTATGTTTATTTTTTTGTCCACTCCCGTTCCTTGCTATAGCTCGGCTCGCTATTGTTTTTTATGAGCAATTTCCACAAAATGTCATAAGACACACATGCGCAACACCTACCACTGCTTTGCAGATTTAATTAAACAGGTATTCAACTAATTAAGGCATAATTTCCATTGGAAAATCTTTTGGTCCCTCCAAAATGTCCACATCAACAATTTAACGTAATTAATCCAAATTTATATATCCAAATTTAACACAGATTTGAATTACTCAGCTGTCAGTGCAATCTGTCTATTTATCTATATATCTATCTAATCTTATCTATAGATCTGATCTTGTCCATCTATTCTATGTATCTGTCCATTTGCCCAGTCCTTTAAAAAGATAAATTTGCCTTCTGCATGGAAAGTTGAAGATAATGTAGTAATTCTATGACAATGCTGCGCGAATTTCATGGCCGTGCCATTTACATATTAGAATATAATGCATCATTGGTAAAAAAAACGTTAAATTCCTTCAACGGCCCCCAAGGACAAAAAAAAAGATATATAAACTTTCTTTAGATAGAAGGGACGCATGAATAAAAAAAAAATAGAAAGAGTAGGCCCAGTGCCTCAATTATCTGAAAATGCTGGAATAGTTATTGGGGGTTCCTGGAGTCTTTCAACATGAATGAGGTATCGGGCTGACAATGAACTCTGGGGCTGACAATGGGGCTCTCGGGCTGCCAAAAACCTATAATAATAATAATAGTATTGACTTGTAAAGCGCTAGTTACAATAAATTGCTCACCAGCGCTGTTCAGCCATTATAAATAGAACTGACTGAAAAGATGTGTTTTCAGATTCTTCTTGAAAGTTGTCAGTGAACCAATGTTTTTCAGGTTTTCGGGTAGCTGGTTCCACAGTGTCAGGCCCGCGATTGAAAAGCTTCTGTTTATGGCACTCGTTTTCTTCCTGGTGTCGGGTACTTTCAAGAGCCATTTTTCATTACTTCTCAGGGTGCCTCCTGGCGATTTTGTCTCCAGTAATTTCTGAAGATAAATAGGAGCTTCCTTGTTGAGATATTTCCAGGTATAGATGTCTGCCCTCATTGCTCATGTTATTGTTATATTAGTGGGGGCTTTTTAAATTAAGTCTATAAGTGAGGCAGGCAGAATTATGTGTGCATCCAAAAAATATTGGAGTAGTTCGGGGACCCGGAGTCTTTCAGCATGAATGAGGTGGGGGGGGGGGGCAAATTTAGGCAGGCAAAGTTAGCATATCAGAAGGTGGTATAGTTGAGGGGCCCCAGAAGTTTGTGAAGTGAATGAGGCAATATATATATAAACTTTATCAGTCTATGTAACTTCGGTCTGTCACTGCTTTGTAAGCTGTTATTACATGAGTAAAATCTGAAGCGGGGCCTTGATCTGACATACATTAATACATCAGAAAAACTTTGGAATAGTTCAAGGGGCCCTTGGAGTCATGGGACATAATGAATAAGCCATTAGCGTATCAGTCCAGATGTCAATTTGGCCCTACTAATAACTGTTTCTGAGGTATTTCAGTGATGTTGGACATTGTTGGTTAACTTGGTTTACTAAGACTTACAGTCTGTCTCATTTCTAGCATGGACGGTCGTCATCCAAAATTTGACAAAAACGGCACCAAAACATCATAAAAACTGGATAGACAAATTACAAAATGGCTATTCTATACCCATGAGTATGTGTATTTTACTGTGTGACCTGTACATGCTGAGCAATCAGGTCAAACAGCAGTTCGCATGTTGTGAGACAAACTATAGTATGGAAGTAATTGACTCCGTTGACCGTTTTGTATAAAAGCCAAGTCACTTTTTTCTTGATTGATTTTATCATTTAATTGCAAACTGATGTGAAGCTATAGTGGAGCAAGTTCCAGTCTGTACACTCTAAACTAAACTGACCTAAACAAATTCTAAACATTTCAAATGTTTAGTTGTTTAGGTTCTCCATGGATGGTGCTTTCAAACATTGTCAATGTGACAACACCCTGTAGTCCGGCAGTAAAATGCCATTTTTGGGCCTAACCCAAAAGTTCCGGTAAAGTTGTTTTTGTCTCTTGATCCGGTATCTATATGGTCCAAATAGCATTTTCAGGGGGGGTGTGAAACTCTCACCCTTGAGCATTCCGAGAAATCCAAGATGGCGTCCAAAATGGCCGCCGCACCAGAAATTGGTCATAAATTGGCTCCTAATTCAGCTAGGATGATAAATAAAACATCAAAATAGGGGTTTTGAGGGTCAAGGATTCCAGAAATGGATGAAAATCATAAGATCACAATTTCTAGCTTAAATGGCCTAAATTATTCATTAAAACTGTAAAATTAGCATCAAAAATCAAGAATAGGCATATGTGACCTGCTCCAACAAAAAAGATAAGATAAGATAAAATTTTATTTAACGTTGGAGGTGATAATACAAACAATAAACACAAGCTATAAGCTTTTTACCGACAAGTTAAAATAACAAAACAATATGAATTATGAAATTATGTACAAATGGCAAATGAATAGGATGTAATTAAAGTTCTTTTCTTACTTTTGACACAATAACATTAACTTGTCATAGTTATATCAATTACAGACAATTTCTCAGACAGACTATACATGCTCCACATTCACATTTGTTAAAGTAGTTACTTCGTCATATGTCGGACTTGAAAGTGCCTATTTCTTCCATTAATTTTGCATGAGAGGGTAGAACATTCCATAGCAAAGGACCTTGATAACTAATTGACTTTTTGCCATACTGAACAGTGTTAAAGGAGGGTTGAATTAGTTTATTGATGTCTCGCATGTTGTATGGAGAAATTTGTTTTTCAAAGAAAGAACTTTCTAAAGGGGGTGCTAGACCATTTTGTACCTTGAAAACAAATTCTACTAAGTTGTTCTTATAGGTTACATGCAGCATATTTTTATTTGTTTTAACTAATAGGTCATTATATGTGCTATCATAATCATTACAAACAAGTCTTAATGCTCTTTCATTGAGTTTTTCAATTTTCCTATCATGTCCGAGAGAATAGGTTTGGTAAACAATTGAGCAATAAACAAAATTTGAAGCTACAAAAGCCTCATAGATTAGATTCTGAGTCGTCCCTCATAATCAACATATTTACATAATCGTTGCAATGCATTTATTTGCTGAGCCGCATTTTTACAGATTAGCGAAAGGTGATGATTAAAGTTCAGTTTATTAATTATGTGTACACATAACAGTTTGACTACTGTTTCGGTTTTATAGCATTATTAGTAGAGGAAACAGAAGCCAAAAAGTCCAATATTTAAGGAGATACCCCGCACGGAAGTACAACAGGCCGAATCATATACCAAAATGTTCGCCAGAATGTCAGCTATCTGAATCCGGCTAAGAAAATTACTGGTTCCGGGTACTAACTGAGGGAGAGCTGTTGCCATGGCAATAGATTCATTAAAATTGTAATTGGCAAATAATTCATTTTTAATGCTTTTCTTAAAAACCAAAGTTCACAGACAAGGTTTTTGTGCCTGGGCAAACTATAGTTGAGACAATCTTCCCACTGGCAGACCAATTTTGCTTCTGCATTGTATTGGTTGTCAAGGAAACAAGAAATCATAACTAGTTTGAAGTTTCCAGTCATTATCACACACTTTGATATCTTATACTCCAAAATGATTTCATTAAACCCGCTATTGTTTTATATGGAAATGTTGCTGAGAGTGTTTCCTCTTTCAAAACCTGTGCGAGATTTTTATGTTTCATGTCCAGTTATTGCACTAAAATGGTTTCCAAGGCAATAAGTCAGGACAAACGAGTTCACAAGAATTTTGGAATTTATCAATGACTCAACTAATAGACATGCCATAGTGCTCATTTTTGGACATAATCATTGTGACAGGATGACCTTCAAAAAAGTGAACCCTCGGATGTGTGGCATGGTCCTGGTTGCCATGGAGACAGGATATCATAAAAAAATTGGAAGTTCTGGCCATAATTAACACACTTTGAACTCTTATACTCTAAAGTTACCTCATAAAACCTGCAGTTGTGCCACATTAAAATGCTTGTGAGAGTGTCCTCTTTCCAAATATGGGTATGATTTGTATGTTTCATTGAAATCTATTTCATTAAGACTATTTCCAAGGCAACATATCGGGTCAAATAGTTTGGATGAGGTTGAGACATTATCAATATCTCAACTAATAGACATGTCATCTTGCTCATTTCCGTATATAATCATTGTGGAAGGATGAACTTCAGAACAGTGAACCCTTCATGACATTTTATTACAAGTATTAGTTACCATGGAAACAAGAAATAACAACTATGATGTTTCGAGGGGATTCATAATTAACACACTTTGGTCTCTTTTACTCCAAAATAATTACATAAAACCAGCAAGTGTTGAACATTAAAATGTATTGTGAGAATGTCCTCTTTCTGAACCTGGACAAGATGTTTATGTATGATGTAAAATTTATCCACTGAACGGTTTTCAAGACAATGGAATCGGTAAAGACAATTGAAGGATTTTTTAAATTCATCAATATCTTAACTGATACTCTTGACAACTTGCTCATTTTATGACATATCATTGTGTATGTATCTCCTTCAGAAAAGTGAATCCTCCGTGGGACATTGCAGTCTTGTTTGTAATAGAAACACATACATATTATTGATATTATAGATAACTTATACACCATGTATCATTTCAATTGACTTCACAAATTGTCACCGGAGTCACGTCGCTAAAGTCAAGTAATTTTTAGTGGCACTAAGCATTCGCTTTTGCTATTTTTAGATGCTGGGAAAGCTTGTTAGCACATTTCAGGTCATCCTATCACTAATCTAATTTAAGCTTAACATAGTCTCAACAAATAAGTACTTGTGCTCCAGTCCTGCATTGAATTAAAGCTTTGTAGTGGTATCCTTAATATTTTAGATACCATTGAGGTAGATAGGAAGACCCTCCAGGACAGTGCAGCTGTCAAGGATGGGAAACAAAGCATAGTAGAACAGTTGCGAAGAGGTATCTTGTCGCAGCTGTTTTGGGGCTGTTTTGAGGCTGTTTTGAGTCTAAAGAGAGGTATGACTTTGTAGAAGATGCTTTAAAACATACAATCTGTGAACATTTCAAGACGTTCCTACAATTTGAAGTGACAAAATTGGCTGATTTTCACCGATTAACTGGCTGAAATGACGCAGATTCTAAGTTTAATGGTGATGGAATTTGCATATATAATGTGATAACTCTTGATCTACAAGTTTTTCATGTGTCATAATTTTTCACCCAGACAATCTACTGAGTGTAACTTTGCAAACCTAAACTGAAGCAGTGACATCTTGCATTTCACACATTTGATGCCAGTCTCTAGTAATCCCCAAGTCTCCTCGAAAGGCTCCAAAAGTTACCAAACTGATCATAAAATGCCATGTCATAATAAACATGGATGCCTTCATGATCAAGTAATAAAAATTATACAATTGCATTGGAAAACCATTGGAAGTACCATTTTTCAAAAACAGAAGTCCATCTTGCTGTCAAAACACGTCATATCACAGCAAATTATCCTTAGAATGTGTCTTTAGGACACTTCTTTAGTCCTGTGTGACGAACCATCAAACCCTGCACCTTTCGGAAACATAATGGCAAGTGGAAAATTCCCAGTTCAGTTTCCCATAGGAATAGTATTGTCAAATCTGATGAGCTCCCATCAATTTCAAGATATTTTCAATTGCATGGCCAGTCATTGTTGCAATGTGATGTTCTTTGGTTAGGGGTGAGCTCTCAACCTAAGGAAAGCAAGGTATAAGTTTGATAATGGTTTCATATTTTGTCTGGCTTACATGATCTTTTCATTGCAATAAATGGCAATTTCAATGCTATGTCAATGCAGGATAGTTATATGCATTTTTTGATCATGAACTCATCCATGGTTGAAATGATGGTTCTACATTTCACTGTGTTATGAGGTAAACATTCATGGTATTTATGATCAGTTGGATAGATTTTTGGTGCTTTTCGAGGGAATTTGAAAGAAATTGCATAATAAGTGTGAACACCCAAAACTTGACTGTTTGTCACAACGCCTCATTGAACTGTCATGTTTTGACAAAATTGGTGTATTGGCTCCATGGCACATATATGACCATGTGTAAAACATATCCAAATGGCGTTATTAATTTGGAAATACATTGAAAAAACACGGGTACATAATAGGTCTGACACACTGGAATTGAAAAACGCCTAATTATGTACTAATGCATTGTTGATTGGAAATTCATTTATCTCACAAAATTTAATTTGTTAAACTCTCAAAATTACCTATAATATCTAAAGATTTGTGCATTTCCATGGCAACAAGGACCACAATATCCCATGGAGGATCACTTTTCTGACGGTCATTGCTACAGAATGGTTTGTCATAAAATTGAACATGATGGTTAGGATATAGGTTGTGATATTGATAAATTACAAAATTCAAATATATTTTTTGCCTTGACTTGTTGTCTCAGAAATGATTTTGTAAGATAAATTACATAAAACATGCAAATCTTGTCTATGTTTTGAAAGAGGACACTCTGACAGACATTTAGATTCACAACACGTTTTGGTTTTATGAATAACTTTAGTGCAAAAGAGACCAAAGTGTGTTATAATTTATAAATCAACGGGAAACTTCAAATTTGTTTTGACTTCTTGTTTCCATGGCAACCAAGGCACATGACATGGAGGGATCACTTTTCTCAAGGTCATCCTTCCACAATGATTATATCCAAAAATGAGCAAGATGGCATATCAGATTCTATGATCTCTGAGATATTCAGAAATTCCAAAATTCATCAAAATTCTTTGACCCGATATGTTGTCTTGGAAATAGTTATAATGAAATAAATTTCCAAGAAACATACAAATCTAACCCATATTTGGAAAGAGGGCACTCTCCAAAACATTTTCAGGTATCACAACTGCAGGTTTTAAGAGATCATTTTAGAATATAAGAGCTCTAAATGTGTCAATTGTGACCAGGACTTCAAATTTGTTATGATATCCTGTTTCCATGGCAACCAGTACCATGCCACACATCTGAGGGTTCACTTTTCTGAAGGTCACCCTGCCACAGTGATTATGTCCAAAAATGAGCACTATGACATGTCTATTAGTTGAGATATTGATAAATTCCAAAATTCTTATAAACTTGTTTGTCCTGACTTATTGCCTTGGAAACCATTTTAGTGCAATAACTAGACATAAAACATAAAAATGTCACACAGGTTTTGAAAGAGGACACTCTCAGCAACATTTCCGTATACAACACTTGCAGGTTTAATAAAATTATTTTGGAGTATAGGAGATCAAAGTGTGTGACTACTTCAAATTTGTTATGATATCCTGTCTCCATGGCAACCAAGACAATTTTCTGAAGGTCATCCTGCCTCAATGATTGTGTCCAAAAATGAGCACTATGGCATGTCTATTAGTTGAGATATTGATAAATTCCAAAATTCTTATAAACTTGTTTGTCCTGACTTATTGCCTTGGAAACCATTGTAGTGCAATAAATAGACATAAAACTTAAAAATCTCACTCAGTTTTTGAAAGACGACACCATCAGCAACATTTCCACATAAAACACTAGCGGGTTTTATGAAATCATTTTGGAGTATAAGATATTAAAGTGTATGATAAAGACTGGAAACTTCAAACTTGTTATGATTTCTCGTTTCCATGGCAACCAATACAATGTAAAAGCAAAATTGGTCTGCCGGTGGGAAGTCTGTCTCAACTTCAGTTTGATCAGACACAAAAACATCATCTGTGAGCTTTGGTGTTTAAGAAAAGCATTAAAAAGTGAAAAATTTGAGAATTCCAATTTTAATAAATCTGTTGCCATAGCAACAGCTCTCCCTCAGTTAGTACCCGGAACCAGTAATTTTCTTAGCCGGATTCAGATAGCTGACATTCTGGCGAACATTTTGGTATATGATTCGGCCTGTTGTACTTCCGTGCGGGGTCATCATCAAAAATGAGCTCATATTTCTTCTACTATATTATCAACTTCGAATTCAATTTCGCTGTTGCCTCTGCTGAGGCAAATGGCCTGAAACACTGATGGATTAGCCTTCATATAATTGGCTTGAAACCAAGTAATAGCCTGTTTAGCATCGTTCTCAAGAGTGTCTTTTACTTTTGATTTATCAAAGTGAGAATACGATAGAGTGTTATCATCAGCATAATTGTAAACATCACATGTTCTTTGTTCAAATAAGAAATCGTTGATAAAAATGTTAAATAGAAGAGGGCCCATGATGGACCCCTGTGGGACACCGCTTTTAGATTTAACCATTCACTTCTAATATTTCCTAGCTTTACTGCTTGTTTCCTGTTTTTACCCTCGGCAATGTATATTGCCGTCGGGTATTGTAGTTAGTATGGCAAATTTTTGTCCGTCCGGCGGGCGGGCGGGCGGATGGGCGGGCGGGCGGATGGGCGGGCGGGCGGGCGGCGTCACACAATGTGTATTGGCCTCTCTGCCAAAACTATTTCACCAATATATATGAAATTTGACACATGAATGGGTCTTATAGTCTTAATGTGCCTTGTGGAGTTCATGTTTATACAATAACCACAGTTTTTGTAAAATGTTGAAAATTCAGAAAAATTAATTTTTTTCTTTTCCGGATCAGAACTCGGTAACGGTTTTACATATGGGCATGAAAATCTACCATAACATGTATTAAATACCCTAGTTGTGCCTTTTGGGGGTCTGAATGCTCTTACTAAAATTGATTTTAAAAAATGCACAAAAAATGTAAAAAAAATGTGTTTTTTCAACTTTTTGTAATTCCCTCAATTTTGGAGTTAGACATTTGAAATTTAGCAGTGAGTTGTCTAAAATATAGCTCTTTTAAATGCTTGAATCGTTTAGAGGGTCAATCTAACAGATTTCGCACAAAAACCAAAATACTGAAAAAATGTGTAATTTTTCACATTTTTCTTGAATTTTGATCTCTCACACCAAAATGGCAATAACTATATTGGTAAATACCAAAAGTTATTATACTTAAACCTATGAAGAAGCAACTTTTATGGCCATTATGTAGTTGACGTAATATTTTAGGCCAACAAAACAAGTTTAAAATTCACAAAAATTTGAAAATATCAACTTCCTGACCATTTTCTTTCCGATAAAGTCATGCTTTATCCTTGAATATGAACAAAATGAATTAACATGAATGAATTACATGGTTTTCATTCATATATCTATTAAAATCATCAGATATTTGAAACAAAAGGACAGAAATTGCTAAAAATAGCCAAAAAACTGTAGACCTGAATGGTCTCATTTTATTCAAATTTGCATCTTGGTTACTCAAAGTGCCATACATTGTGTCCCAAATACAATTTTTAGTTAACTATAATAAATTATGTGTATATATAAATATGCTTTATGTACATAGTTCTGACTCAGGGGGTTCACCATTTATAACTTTTGAGAAGAAATCTCAAACCCCCACTTGTGACTCTATTGCTTAAATCTAACAACATGTGATGTAAATTAAAAAAGAAAGAAAGAAATGTCAATATAAGTGGACTTTCAAGCATTTAGCATATTAAGAAACACACATTTGCTTGTTTCTACACTGTTTTTAAAGATTTTGACAAAAATCTTAAACTCTATGAAGTACTGTCAACTTACTTTTATTTTTGCCTTGAATGAAAATTAAATATGAACATATCAGGCAGACTGGCAATAAGACCACTATGTATATATAGAGGCTTATTAAAGAAAATTTACTTGGCATGCAAACCCCATTTGTACAAATTTCAGTGTGTAATTTTATATCTTAAGGCATGATTTGATAAATCTGTCTTATAATTCATTTTAAAACTCACTCCAATTGTATTTTTAGCATTTTAAAGAAATATTGGTTAGGGGGTAAAAGTGTCATCATTGGAAGGGGTCCAGTTTTTGTTGAATGGGCACTGGAGACTATGTGTCTGTGCTTCATTTTACCCCTCCCCTCCAACCATTCATGTTATGTAACATTGTGTCACTAATCCTCTTCAGTGACCAAAGCTGGGAACAAAGGAGCATAAAAGCAGTACACAGCACCCTCAACTTTTTAACAAATTTTCTTTTTACTTAGAAATATGTCCAAACTGCATTGACACCAACTTTGTAGTTTTATATTGAACAAATAAAGAAATTTCCAATTTGAATAAAAATTTTAGGCCAAGTAGAAGCTGAGATATGACTTTTTGTAGCCCATACAGGCTGTACACAGAGTTGGGACATGTTTCTTTTGTTTTCTTTTTCTTTACAGCTATTGTTACTCTTCAAAGTTTGACCAGCATTTAACCTTTGTATTAACTAGCAACTTGCTTAGTCTTAAAAGATATATATACTGGCATAAATCTTGTTTTAGTCTTACTATTTACAATGGTTTCGGTTTAAGACATATAATCTATAATTTCTGTTTTTAGCCACCTATTCCATATTTGTAATTTATGATAAGTATAGCTAAGAATAGATAGATAGATAGATAGATAGATAGATAGATAGATAGATAGATAGATAGATAGATAGATAGACAGATAGACAGATAGAAAGATAAATAGATAAATAGATAAATAGATAAATAGATAAATAGATAAATAGATCTGACTGTCGCCTGGCCCTGGTTGTTTGTAGTATCTATTTGTAAATGTGGCCAGCAAGGTTGTTCCAGCATTTGATTGGAAGCTGCTTTATTAGAATTATTCTTCTTGTTTACATGTAGGCCTATTGGAGCTGACATTTGAAATGAAACTAAATAAAGATAGCTGAAATTATATAATTTAGTGCACTATAAGCTTTGGAGCAAATTCTCTGTGTTTTTCTGTGATTGTTCCTGCTTCACCAGATATATTTTCCCCGACATCAATTGCATTTATTGCTGCGTTAATGGAATCCTTAAACTGACATTTAACAGATTGTTTTGATTGAAAAAAGGGTCTCTTTCCATTTAATTTAAAGTTTTTAGGGACCTTGCCCCCTCAAATACAGCGCCTCCTGAGGGCCACTTGATCTCACTGCCTGCAGAATAGCCGCTGATTAGCCGAGGGTATGCTGCCGCGCAGCCTATGTTTTAAATAACTCATGATAAATTTTGCTATTAAGAGTCCATGTGGTAAGCTGTCAAAATCTTTAGAAAGATCTATTAATATACATCCCACATGACAATTGTTATCGAGGGCTTTTCTCCAATTTTCAATACATTTTACTAGTACATTATTGCAGCTATACTGTTTACGATATGCAGATAGATCATTTGACACGTAAGTTGAAATAAATCCTAGTAACTGATCACAAAGTACTTTCTCAAATATCTTTGAAGTGGAAGGGAGGACACTTAATGGTCTATAATTTTCTTTGGCCCGCTGATCTGACTTCTTATAAAGTGGCGTCACTTCTGCCTTTTTATTGTTGTCAGGGAATTCACAACTTCCTATGCTTTTATTAATTATTGGAGTAAGAGAGTTGCTAATTAAGTCAGATCCTAATTTTAGGAATTTGGGGGATATTTCATCAAAACCTGTAGCTTTGTTTGTTTGAAGCAGTTTAAGTTTGCTGAGCACTGTTGATTGATTGATTAGAATTAAATTAAATTGTTGTTCATTGTTAACAATGTCATAGATTAGTTTCACACTTGGGTGATCTCTGTAGTGGTTAATGACCTTATCAGCTGACATTTTATCAACTTCAGTTGATTCACACAGATCATTTGTAACATTGATAAAATATTTATTGAAGGTGTTGCTAACATCAATTGGTTTGCTAATTAATACATCGTTTTCATATAAAGTAATATTATGATTGCCCTGTTTAACATTACTGGTCATGAAAGGTTTAACAATTTCCCAAAAGTGCTTTCCTTTACTTGTCACCGAATTGCATTTATCTTCAAAATATTTTACTAGTGATGTCCTCTTTAGCTTATTCACAAGATTTCTCTCCTTCTTGAAATTTTGCCATGATTCCCGACTTTTAATCTTATGAAATTTTCTTCTCATGCTCCCTTTTACATTAATAGCTTTTCTCAATTTGTCATTCATATATGGGAGCATGTCTACAAGTTGACTGCTATTTGCTGCCACCTAGGGTGCAAAATTCGCGAGCTCCTGTGAGCGGTCAACAGAATTTCGATCTCTGGAAGAAACCAGGACAGTGTGGAAGAAACCAGGACAGTTCCATCATTTAGTGATGGTCTAGTTTATTTCCAAAAACTCTGCAAGTGTCTAATCTGACTTTGGTTGGCTTCAATTTTAAGCAGACAGCTTGTAAATACCAAAATAAGTTGGAACTATTTTTTATCATGGAGGATGTATACATTGTAGCTCACATATATTGCCAGTATAGAGGGGGCCACTTGTGGCACCGACAAATCATTTTGCTGAGTGTAACACAGCTTTTATGAAATTGTGAATTATATCGTTGTCCTAGTTCATAAATCTCCATAAAGTAACAGAATAAATACAATTGAGCATTTTTGATATCACAAAGCAAAAACATCGGCTTTGTATGGACATGTGAATAAGTGAGAATGCATTCTTTTTGGACCCTTTTCTGACCACAATTTAACATGCACTTAATGGCATAACTAGATTGAATACCATCAAACTTCTGATGAGTAAAATCATCCCTTTCACAGGCAAAGTGTATGCTAAAGTTTCAATACTTTCTTTTTGTCTCATGATTTCCAAACATTTTCATTCAAAGCAGTGGACTGGATATTTGCCAGCAACCATGCTTTGTGAAAGTAGTTTGGCGTAGTAATATGGACCGCTGTTGTTCGACCTGATCCGGTGATCTGTCCAAACCAGATCAAATTATTGTTGACCCAATTCGATTTTCCAGGGACTGTCAGCATTCTGCTGCCACTTGACAGTCCCGAACTGAGACAGTATGGGAGCTGTTTGTACCAGACAATTTTCTGTTTTTTTAGGGGCATTTTTGTTTACAATATCTGTGAGCAAAGTATTGTGGAACCATAATTGATCATCAACATCATCAAATAATTGAGAGACATGAAAAGGTGCAAATTCTAAATAATTTTTATAAGATCCTTCATTGAAATGTTAAAACATATTCGGTAGTGTATTATTTTTGGTTCATCACATGGACAAGTAAGTTTAGTTGCAGCACTGATAAAATTGTGGAAATCGCTAATTCCTAAAGGGATATTCAAGGATTGCCATATTGTTTTTGAATTATTTGTTAGAATTACATCGAGAAGTGTGGGATTTTCTACACTTTTAAAGCATGTTATGTAGTTTTTTCACTAATTGTTTCAGGTCATAATTGTCACAAATATTACTTAGTTGGTAGTGTTTTTGAGAGAAGTTGATATTGAGATCTCCTATTATATACACACAATCGCTTTCTATGAAATACTTATTTAACGTAGTTTCTAAGGCAAAGTTTAGATTAGAGGCATTCACATTTGGTGGTCTGTAGACGTGTAGGAAGAACATGTTATTTTGGGCTGTTTTGATTTGTATTACAATACTTTCTAATCATTTACAGCTATATCAGATCTGTTTTTATGTGGGATTGTCGCTTTGACATAACATATCAGTCCACCATCATGGGCGTTTCTATCAAGTCTGTGGATTGAAAATTTTTCAGTATGAAATTGTGCATTAGAGAAAGAGCTATCTAATTTGGTTTCTGATAGAAACAGAATGTCGCTATGACCTTTAGTTAATATATCATATATCTCCATAAATTTGCGTGACAAGCTATTACTATTTAAGTGAGAGAAAATGAGGTTTTTAACATTATTTTTGGAAAATTTAGAAAGGTCCTCATATGGATTTTCTACACAATCATTTGAGTTTTCTGCACAATGATATGAGCTTGCTAGACAATCGTTTGGGTTTTCTACACAATTATTTGCATTTTCTGTAAAATCATATTCAGACATGTTTTCTATGACTGGGATAGCACCAACGTTTACATCACAGTTTTGCAATATATTATCATTTGAGTATATACGCTATACAGGAGTCATTTTCTGATCTTTGCAAAATACATACATCATTTGACTTTGAATTATTGTTCATGGTAAAAAAGACATCAGCATTAAAATCACGCATTTCAACAGTAAAATCATCATAGTTAAAGGGCCACAATCATGCATATTTTTTATCAGTTGAGAGCTTCAAGCATTATATTTATAGAAACACTATGGTGGTCCTTGAAAATTTGATCAAAGATAAACCCATTAAAAACTTACTTTTATTTTTCGATTTTGGCAATAACTTTGGCACAGTAAAAAACGACACCTACTGGAAGGCAAGCATTCCAATGACCATTTTCACATTGTCAAAGCCTCTTGTGCGAGCTGGCACAGCGAGGCTTTGACTCTGTTGACAGTTTTTCCTGTGGTTTTAGTCACATTTAGATTAGCCATGCCCCAGTGGTTTCAGCCAACCAGAAGGCAGCTTTCATATCAATGACAAAACGCATTTGAAACCATTGCAAGCAATCCATGAATCTTGAATAACAAAACAAAACATACAAACTGAAAACAAGAAACTGTAATCTGAAAGTTACAAAAACTGTGAAAGTATAGTGAAGTGTCCTAATAACAAATACTGAAACTGTGAACAGTTCAGATGTCAATCATAATCAGCCATGCAGTTAATTCTGATATGATTGGTTGTTGGGTATCTTCTCAAGCAAGCTTCATGGACAGTGATTGACTGGTCCAAGATTGATATGTTCAGAACGCATTTCTGAGCAAACACTCACTGCAGTTTTTGGGTGCAACCAGTATCCCATAAGAGTTTAAAGGGGTACAATGACCTTTGAGGGCTCACATATCCAGTTAATCTAGACTTTTAATTTTGAAAAATACATAGATGCTATTAGATGGGCTATTTTTTTCTATGCCAAATTTTCAGGAGTGTATGTCCCATCGTTGACATGCCATCAAGCGCACGCTTGTATGCGCTATGGAGCGCATTAGAAGTGAGTAGGTAGATAGACATACAGATCATACAGATAGACATACAGATAGACATACAGATAGACATACAGATAGACATACAGATAGACATACAGATAGACATTCAGATAGACATTCAGATAGACATACAGATAGACATACAGATAGACATACAGATAGACATTCAGATAGACATTCAGATAGACATTCAGATAGACATTCAGATATAGACATACAGATAGACATACAGAGATAGACATTCAGAGATAGACATTCAGATAGCCATTCAGATACACATTCAGATTGACATTCAGATAGACATACAGACATACATACAGATAGACATACAGATAGACATACAGATAGACATACAGATAGACATACAGACAAATAGACATACAGATAGACATACAGACAAATAGACAGATAAGATATGTAGACACAATGCTAGATGGCCACAGAATTGCTTAATTCCATGGTATGTAATGTGTTGAGTGGTGCTTATCCACCAATGCTGAATAAGTCTTAATGCAGTCAGCCTAACCGTAGCTTCAATCTTAAAGGTTGATGTCAAACATGAGTAAACTTAAAACAACAAACGGATCAACATACAACAGCAATCAACAGTGTGCACTGTCTGAAATTACATAATCTCTGTCCAACTATAACAGCCTCTCTGATTGTGCGACCACTTCCCTTCGCAACCAATCAGCTTGAAACTCTAAAACCACACTTTTTTTGGCCCATCAGGTCAGAGGCTCACTGGCAGAGCCAGCTCGGTGAGTGAGCCGATGACTACGGGAGAATGTCCAATGACGTGAGACAGGGTTTTCAATAAACAAATGCATGTGACATTTTGTGAGCTTTGGAATTGATAGGCAAAGCTGTGAAATATGTGAAATTACACCTGCAAATGATGTAAAACTGTGAAGAATTGTGAGCTTTATTTTAATATTTCAGTTGTGCATGCAAAATCACACATTGAGTATCTCAAGGTTAAAATGAACAGTGACTGGCCTAGCTTGGCCTGGACCTAAATTGACAAGCTCAGACCGCAAAATGAGAAAACTAGGGCATATTAATAGTTTTAAAAATTCAGAAAACGTTTCTGAATGTAATTTCAATCATCTCATGATCCTCAAGAAACGTTTAAAAAAACAATATCCTTTAGTCTATCTATCTATCTATCTATCTATCTATCTATCTATCTATCTATCTATCTATCTATCTATCTATCTATCTATCTATCTATCTATCTATCTATCTATCTATCTATCCATCTATCTATCCATCTATCTATTCGTCTACCCATCTATCTATCTATCTATCTATCTATCTATCTATCTATCTATCTATCTATCTATCTATCTATCTATCTATCTATCTATCTATCTATCTATCTATCTATCTATCTATCTATCTATCTATCTAACAATCTATCTATCTGTTTATCAACCTATCAATCCATCTATCTATCTATTTGTCTGATGTACTTGTATCTATCTGATTCAGGTAGTTGAATAACATTTCAGTCACAAAATGCGATCTGGACATGTCACATATGGAGCAAATATATTAAATTGACCACTGTCAAATTAACTGACCCCACCCAACCCATAACGAGCCAATCAGTACACAAGGCAAAATATTGATTGACAGTGATGTTGATGGAACTCTTCTGGAAATATTTTTCAGTTTCAGTTTCTCTCAAATCAATTTTGTCACCTTTATAACAGAATCAATTAATCCAATTCAGTTTATCACAGTATTGTTTGGTGGTCAAAATTGCTAGTGTCTCATTTTCTCTTTGCCCACTCAATGTGATCAGAGAGGGGGAGGGCCACCCTGCCCTACGTCACTGCACAGCTGACTGAGCTGTATGAAGGACCACAAAATTGGGCTGAAATGTCAATTTCATAAATTTTTCCTCATCTATGGCAAAAACCGATTTTGGGAAATGTTAGCTGAATGCATTCGCAACATCCGATTCTTTCATTGGAAGATATGCTTATTAAAAGTAGGATTTCGATGAGTGTGTGCCTTTAAGATCAGAGTTACAGTACAGTCATTAAAATTCATTGAAATATCTACATTCCTGCAAGGACCGGCCAGGGCCCCCCCAAATGGATAACTGGCCCCCCCACTGGCCCCCCCATTTCAGATTTGAAAAATTTGAAAAAAAAGTTGTTGCCTTCGCTGTCGCTAACTTATACCAAATTTTCTCTAGAATGACAGCTGCCCTTTGAAAAGTTCTGAGGCATCTGATAATTTTTGATTTCCCTATTTGAATATATCTAGCAATGTGTGTAAGCCTACCGCGCGCAAACCTTTTTGGGGATGAGCGACATTTGGCCGAATATCAGGATCTGGATTTAATAATATTCCAAAAGAAATCTCTTTGCATGAAACTATTGATTGTTTATTATGTTTACTTAATTATCTGCCTGAATTGTTTCGCCTTTTTGCCTAAATCTTAGTGTTTCCCAATATCTTTTTTGGGGGGGGGGAGGGTGACTACTCCCCCTTCCAGTATGCCTATGTATCTAGAGATTCCATGGAACACCTAAAATCAGGGTTTTCCAGGAAATTTGCTGTCGCCATTGCTCAGTTTAAGAAGCAATGCTCCTTTGAATTTTTTCTAATTAAACCGATCTGCTTTACCAGGGTGATTTGTACAAACTGCTCAATTTTTCATGTGTGCATGGATTTCCCTACATTTTTGGTATTTTTGTCATTTGCACAAATTGCTACTACCTTTTCCCTATTAAGGAGTTGGGTAGATTTCCATCAAAAGGACTTTTATAAATTTTCGATTTAGACCTTTGAAATCAGAAAGAGGACATTCTTAGCAGGAATATAATGAAAACTTGCAAAGACTGTTATGAAAAAAAAACACAAGTATTTCACTGCAAAAGATGCTCTTTGTGACTCATGGTAATTGATGAGGTGTCATTGTCATACTTTCTATATCGGAACCATAGAATCTGTTTCATTATTTTTTATAAGTCAAAACTGATTTTAATGTTAAGTATTTATGGTCATTTTGTTCATCAGTCACAAAAGATAAGACGGTCAATATTGCTAAGTCATTCGTAAAGAAGACTCGTAACACAGTTTCAATTTTATCCATATAATGCTGCAAAAATGTCGCAAAAATTCTTCAGAAGGCTGGCCCCCCTAGTTCAGACCCTGGCCCCCCCTTGGCCCCCCCACTCATGGATTTCTGGCTACGCCACTGCAGCTCTCCCTGGCCAGATCTTTAATGTGACTGTTCGCAAAATTTCTTCTTGTGGCCGAGTCCATTGCAGGAGTAACAACGGAGGGGAGAGTTGTGGCGACACGTGGCAAAATGCGCCTAGAGAATAAGCAAAGTATCTATTAATGGGGCTTTACCTGAATCGACTTGAAAGGTGCTTTCAAATAATGGGTCATGTGGGTACATGTCAATTGCATCCAAAGTAATAACATGCCAAAAACCGTGAACAATGTACTAACAGTGGGTGAGCAACCTGGCTGACCCAGGCCTGCACACAGCAGATAGAAGATAGATAGATAGATAGATGTGTCATATCACAAACATGATAATTTTTGCTTGAAAATATATTTTAAAAAAAATACATTAAATACTTTGAGCACTTTCAAATTTTATATCATACCAAATTACTTAATTAGTTCCTTTTTGATGTATATATCACAGAAAGTACATAACAATTAAGTCTTTTTAAAGAGAGAGAGAGAGATAAAAGAGGAAGGAAAAAAACTGGAAAATGTCTTTTTTGATGTTTTACATACAAGAAAGCTATCCCTTACTGTTTCCATTTGTGGTTCGTCCAAAAATATCACTATCAGACTTGGAAGGCGTGGACTTCTTACCTGTGTGACCAGGCATGTTGAGACCAAAGTTAATTGTATTCCAGGGGACTATACCTCACAGGCACATAACACAGTTCCCTTTTCGTGGATTTTTCCTTTTCCGAGTAAAGATCCTTTCAGGTGGATTGATCCCTCTCTTCCTCTTCTTTTAAAACATCAAAATATATTATGATTGTCCTTTTGATTTTGAACTCAAAAGAGTTCATAAGCCTGTTTAACAAAACATGGATGTGTGGCATGTAATCCTCAGCATTAGAGGAATGCTGACTGTTAACATGCTATCATGTCAATCTTTGAAGGCACTCATGTAGAACAGGAGACATGTTAATTAAGTTTTCAAATCCTTTTCAGCTATTTTTCAGCGTGATTTAAATAATTGTTTATGGGTTTTTACAAAGAAACTCGTTCAAACAGTCAAATGCTTTTTGAGATCTCGAACTGTTAATTATGTCTTTCACACCGGAGCATCTTGACAAAGGCAGGCCTTGACAATTCAGCCACAGATTCACTCTATATAGGCCAAGTTATAAATCTACTGAATTTCAAATAGACAGGGGTGGTCAGCCAATGAGAGACTTGTTGTTCACACATTAGCCACTCCCCAGCCAAATAACCCCACTCTGTATCTTTTGAGAGACAGCTGTAATCTTAAATCTACTGGCCAAGACCATTTAAGGAGGAGTCAAAAAGAGTGAACAACTAACAGAGGGGGTGTTACAGAGCCCTGAGTGATGCATGTGAAGTAGTTCGGGGCAAGAAGCGCAGGTTAGGTGAGAGGCCCCCCCAGGGTTGTATCTAAACTTACATTTTTGGCGCGTTTATCTATTGATAGGACTGAAGCTAGAGGCGGTTTAGGTGACGTCACAAATTTTCGGGGCAAACAGCACCAAACCATATAGTAGAAATTAAAGAAACAAAAATATTTGCATGGTTTTTGTAACTTTGACTAATTCTTTGAAAGGGGTTGTCAGAAATAACTTAGAAATTTTTTAAAGTATAATGGATATCTGCATTGCTTCACTTGATGACCATCACATAAAAATGATTTGGATCATGTTTTTTGCATTTTAGTTCAAAATATAGAGGTCAAATTAAAATATCTGGGTTTGGGGCGAGATGCCCCACATGATATGGGGCATGAGGCCCCCTTCACTTGGGCGTCGAAGCTGCTTCAGGAACCATTTAATAATGTGTACTTTACCTTAGATCTTGATAGAATAGCTAATTAAAATGTTAAAAAATTTGGCCCGAAATTGAAACAGGGCAAAAAATGTTAAAAAAACAAAAGTATGAACAGAAAAATTCTGAAATTCAGAAAAAGTGAATAGAATGCCTTAAAGATGATAGAAGAACCCTATGAAATAACTTTTAGGCTGAATGAGCTCGCAAAAAAAATTGCCATAGGACTATAATAGGGGGGCTTCTTGCCCGATGGGTGGGGTAAGAAGGCCATTTAAAATTTTTTACAAAAATGGCCGTAACTCCTTTATTAAAATTGGTAGACATCTGTTTCACTAGTTATTAGTGGAGTCAAGTGATCCCTTCGTGACAGCATAAGCATTCAAATAATCGCCCATAAAAAGTAGGTCAAATGGTACCTCAAAGTTAAGGGGGGCCGCATGCCCCGACCTGCTCTACCCTTGGCACAAAATACTCAAAAGTCCAGGCTGAGTTGTCAAGGTATTCCCTGTCAGGATGCACCGGAGGAGAGTTAATCTGTATGTTACAACTTCACAAAACAGAATATCATGTGGTCAGGGTAGGTTCACTAGCCTATACTGAGAGGTGAGGATGATATAATAGGCTACATGGCTATTTCCCATTGAATTTTTCAACTTCTCATAAATGTCATAATTTTACGAAATTGATCCAAAATATGCTCAGCTCAGTCCTGGTATACTTAAATCCAAATTTCTATGATTTTGTAGTAAAAGTACCAACAATAGAGATATTTTAATCCATGACTTGAAGAGCAGAAGTTGCAAGCTGCCAGTCAGATCAGTGCGCCAATAAGTCAATGGAAGGATAATGATTGAAGTTTAGTGTCACTCTCAAAGTTTCTTTATTATGGGTGGTGGCCAAAGGCCATCCCGCCCATATTGCTGTAGTGTGAGGTTTGGTACTCTCAGTTGTCCTCCCTATTGACGATGATTTCACTTTGCACAGGCTGCCCAAGACTTCCAGTATGAGTCAAATACATCAAATACCTTGACATCTCGCCAGGCATAACTTATGAGTGACCTTGACCTACATAGATCTGTGACCTTGGCGGCCATATTTGTGAAAAGCTTGTGTACATGATAACTCAATTTCTATTGATCCTGGAATCATGAAACTAGCAGGGATTGTGTATGACAGCAAGACCATGAATGAGTTCTGACATGAGTGACCTTGACCTACTTCTGTGACCTTGGCGGCCATATTTGTGAATATCTTGTGTGCACGATAACTCCTCTTGTATTTACACTAGGATCACCAAACTAACAGGGATTATGTATCATTGTAAGACCTTGAATTAGTTTTGACATCAGTGACCTTGACCTATATCTGTGACCTTGGCAGCCATATTTGTAAAAAGCTTATATACACGACAACTCCACTATTATTCTCCCTGGGACCACCAAACTCACAGGGATTTTGTATCACAGTAACACCTTGAATGAGTTGTAACATGGATGACCTTGAACCATTTCTGTGACCGTGGTGGCCATATTTGTTAAAACTTTACGTAGGCCCTACATGATGACTCACAAGCAGCAGAATCTATGGCGGTGGCCGTGGATAGGAGTCGGGGTTGGATAAGAGTCGAAGGTGGATAGGAGTCGAAGGTGGATACGAATCGGAGGTGGATACGAGTCGGAGGTGGATAGGAGTCGGGGCCGGCGTATATGAGTGGGGCCGGCGGACAGGAGTCGGGGCTGGCGGACAGGAGTTGGTTGGGGTTCGCCGGATATTTTTTTTTGATAGAAAGTTTACTTACACTTAAACTAAAATATATACCACCATCACCTGTGCTCAGCAAAGCACTCCATGCCATAACTACCGCCCATTGCACACTTGTGTGCCTTCTAGTTGAGTAATGCATTACTTGTGTCATCAAAATGACTCGTCATTCTAACTCGGCAGTCAGAAAAATTAAAATGGTTGACAGCTATGCCGTTATTCAAACCGTAGACATACTATGTTCGATATCCCTCTGAGTACAGCATCTTACAGTTGATGTCTGGTTGATTTGTTTTCTTGTAAAAATGCAAAATCCAGAAGGTTGCCCTCTTGATGAATGGGCTATCTGGCTCTATCTTGACTTACAAGCAGCAAAAACCTACCCATAGTCATTTTTTGCATATCAAATTTAAAGACTGTAATATTAATATAGTGAAGAAAACACAGCTGCAAATCACTTGGGTATATACATGGGTGAACAACCTAATATGCAAATCAAAAATACCAATCTGCATGCGAATTTCTGACATAACAGTCTGTCACTTTGATACAGAAAAAAATTAGGATAGGATAGGATAGGATAAATTTATTTTCGCAACATATGTACACACAGCACATAAACATAAATATCACAATTTGATAACAATATCAATAAATGTTGCGTTGGAGGCCACCCGAGCAGATGTATATACTGCTATAACCAATAGGTGGGTGGACCCCCTCCCCCTTATGAACCCCATTAAAGTATCATAAATAAAACATAAAAAATCTAATAATAATTAATTGCTAATTTAAAATAAGACCAATTACATTTCGACACATAACGCATATCATTGAACATATTTACGCAGATATAAAAACACACAAGCATAGATTTTAGAAACAATATACAATCAATGCAAGTATATAGGACCAGTTCATCATGAAAAATGCACTTCATGACTGATAGTCAATGAAGTGTCATCTTGTCTACTTTCAACATGGGAGCTCTAGGCTGTTTGATTAGTCATGATCAAGAGATGGCCATTTGACTGGTCATAACTGATTTTAGAATGAAAATCAGTTTCATAATCCATTCATTTGGCTATCACCAACAACCGGGATAAGTGTCCTTAAATCAAATTAGTATGATCATTACAAAACTACAGTATGATGATACTCCAAGTTCAATTTTCACAGCGCAACAGTCCACTCTTTTTCTATATCAAAGTGACAGACTGTAATCAAACAGTGGCCCACCTGAAGAGGGAGAATCAACCATCCTGCCCCTCTCCAAACTCTCTAAGAGCATAGTGCCATCCCTCTTAATATTCATGAGATGGCCGGGCTAGGCCTGGTCCTCCCCTTCTGAACACTTCAGCCAGTGTGCTGCAACTTAATCCTAGCCAATCACTCACTCTTACAGAACTATATGTGTTTCGTAAGCATTTCCATATGAAACAGCGAAGAATGGAGATGTTTCTTGGCAGACTGTTAAAAATTGTCATCATCTATTTGCTACTTAACTTGGCAGATTGTGGTGATGTGAGCAATCACATAGCAGGAAAGGAGATAAAAAGATCATCCAACAACAGTCTTGTAATTGGATTCTTGTGGCCGGCCAATCTGTTCGGACCATCAGTAGTGACTGCATTTCGACTCGGTGTGGAAAGCGCAAAAGACCGACTGCCCGGATTTGAAATCACTTACTCCATCAGAAACTCAAAATGTAATCCCAAGGAAGCGTTGAAAGCCACAGTGCAGCTCAGAAAGTCTTTAGGGGCTCTCGATGGAATAATTGGGGACATATGCAGCATTGTTTGTGAACCAGTTGGGTTGCTGACTGCGGCATTGAATATTCCTCAAGTTGCTAACTACTGTGGAAGCACTGTTTTATCCGACAAGAAAACGTATCCGACCTTCACGAGACTCAGGCGCGGTCATGATGCTTACATTGAAGGTATGATGGCAATGCTTCAGATGTTCAATTGGACAAGGTTGTCAATTATTAGCTACACTAACTCGCTCTTTAAAGTTACAGCCGAACGGATTAACAGTCGCGCTAGAGACCTCGGAATAACTGTTTATTTCTACACTCTGAAGTCTACATTCAACGGAAATAAAGTCAACCAAAAAAACTTGGCGATTATGAGGAAGGTTATACTTGACATTAAAAAATTGACTCGCGTTACGCTGATGTTTATGTACGCTAAAGACGTCCGACATATTCTAATCCTCGCAAGAAGAGAAGGCCTCATGAATGGAGAACACCTATTTTTTGGCACAGACCAAGTATACGACGGTAGTAGAGGACTCAAGCTAGTTGAACCTGATCTGAGTGATTCGGAAGTATACCATGGTGTCATGGTTTTTGTAAATGCCGATCCGTCCGGTCCCGTTTGGGATGAATTCTACAGGAAAATATTCAACATTGAACTTAAGAATAAAACCAGTGGTGAGCTCCTCAATGCCACATTAGCCAGAGAAAAGAGATTTATTGGTAAGCAAAACAATTTCCCTTTTTTTTCATGAAAAAAACATAATGTGAACTTGCATGACATACTAATATTTTACAGTCATGCAGACCCAGGGCAAGATTATCCATAGGGCACAGTGGGCACTGTTCCCAGGGTCTCACAAAGCAAGGGGGCCTCCCAAATATTGAGAAAGAGGATAGAAGGTCAGGAACAAAAACACATTCTAACTTTTCCAAAGATTATTGAAACTTTTACAGCCTTCCACTTTGATGTAAACACAATGAGGATCAGTTCCCTGTGAAAAATGCATTTCTTGACTAATGATAGCTGATGAAGTGTAATCTTCTCTACTTCAACATGGGAAACATAGAGTCTATTTGATGAGTCATGACCGATAGAAGGCCATATGACTTATCAAAACTGATCTCAGAGTGAAGATCAGATACATAATCCTTTCGTTTGGCTGTCACCAACAAGCGGGATTACCCGGATTAGTCTCCTTAAATCTAATTAACATTGGGTATCATGACAAATCATCAGCATGATGACACACCAAGTGCCATTTTCACAGTGCAGCAGTCCACTCTTTTTCTCTATCAAAGTGGAAGGCTGTAAAGTCACTAATATTATGAATGTAGAGCACTCATATTCATAATATATACTCTGATGAAGGTTCTCATGTCTCAATACCTATATATCCTTTATCATTTCTTATAGAATTTTATATCAATTATGCTTCATTAAGGTATCAGCCATACCTGTGGAAGGTTAGAATGAGCTGTGATTAAAAAAGACTCCACAGGAGACAAAAGGGAAGAGGTGGTCAGATTTGCTTCAGTGCCAACTGGACTAAAAAACAATCCCTGACATAGTCAGAGCGACCTCACAACCAAAATACAATACTATGAAGCCATTGAAGGCAATCAATGATGGGAAAGGAATGAGAGGGAAGTCGGAAGTTTGTGGAGAGTATTAAGAGAGGAATGGAACATTCCCGGAGTCACTGACGACAAAATGACAAGGTACCTGCAACCTCCATGAGAGAGGTGGTTGAAGAGCTTAAGGTGGACCTCAAGGCTGCCAGAGCAGCTATGCAAAATGATTTTGGTCACAAATCATATGTCAGGAACCCAAAGACACCATTCGGCCTATTCAATGAAGGCCAGAAGATAGAAATGGTGAAAAAATGATGGGCTACATTAGGAAACATAGCTCAACATTCCTTTTTTTTTTTCAAACTATAAACGTAAGGTTGTGGATTCTATTGTCAACAAAAGAAATGTCAAATTCTATATAAAATCAATAGAAGATGTCAATGGGACATTCAGGGCAAAGTATCCAGCTCAGGCAATACTACTTGGTCCACTGATGTCATGTTTTGCCATGGCTGGATGTGAATAACTCCAATGGCATCTATAGGCTGACTCAGGATGGTTCCCCATGCCTTATGGCCAAGAAAGTTCAGGATTTCCACTTAAAGAAATTTCGGAGATTTCTGGGCGGCCAACTTCTGGCCCTTCTACAGCTCGGACCTTAATTTTATTCCTCTTACTTTTCCGTGTGGGGCAACTTAGAACAGTTGGTCAACAAGACCTGTCACCACGATGTTGTTGTCCTCCTTACTGTCTTCATGGCTCACGGCCTCAAAATATGAAGGCGCTTTTTTTTTCAAAGCATCACCAAGTTTAGACGGCCATATTGAATTTTTGATTGGAGATAATACAAGTCAAACTTCACAAAAAGCATCCTTTTTGTCTTGTTTCTAAGGCCTGAAAATATGAATTTGTTATGACTTAGCAAAACCTTTCATTTCGACTGATGTTTGAAATATTCCAAATTTTGAAAAATTTGCTTCCTCACCCTGTACAAGGCTCATACAAACCCAGTTTTTTGAAATTAAAAATTCTTAAAGATAGAGTAAAGAAAAAACTCTATAAATTTTATTATCTATATATGAAAAATATGCTACCGACTTATTTCACAACAAATATGTGAATTAGGGGAAGCTTGGGAGAGTTGGGCCACTTTTTACGTTCTTGTGCCTCCTGCTGACAGTAATCCACAACATCCACCATCCATCCATATAATCAAACCCTATCTATGAAACTTTGTTGTTTATCGTTTCTCCCATCCATTTCTTTCTTAATCACCACCAAACTTTGCACATCCATAGTCAATAAAATTTTCCTTTGAAATAAGCTCTGTTATCCTTCAAAACGCTCTAATTCCTTTGCAATCTGCCTTAATTTCACAGCTTATTCACCGAAAAACAAGCTTACAATTCATTGGGCTGTTCCGTCAGTTCTGCTCATCACCCTGCTCCACTACTTGGCCTGTGTGCAAGGAGAGCCTGCATGTTCTGCTTTGTTTTGATCCAGGGAATCCACCAGGATTCACCTATTCCCGCCGTCACATGTCCATCCACCACTCATGGCAAACTGGGGCGATACTGAAATAAAATTCAGTATCCGATCCGATCTGGTGTTAAGGTGCTATTTTCCAGCAGGGCCTAATTGACTAAATTGCACTTCACAAATCACGATTGTCACCAGCAAATCTGATTGAAGGTCTACTCTGATTGAAGTTTGCTCTATCCAGTTCAAACAAAGTAGCAATTAAATCAAGGTCTGCTGATTGATTTCTACTGTCATTACTGCTATACAGCCTCCTGCATCGTGCATCTATAGGTCTACTTCAGGTGGTGTCATCTTTCATTCACAATAACTAATCAACTCCATACAATAGGCCTACAGTAAGTTATAAATACATTTTCTGAGTCTCACTTCATCTCCATTCATGTCCAAATTGTCCATTCAAAGTAAATATTAATCATCTTCAACGCAGGGGAGGATCCAGAAAATTCTGGTGGGGGGGTCTATCGGACTATCGCGTCACGGAACGCATAATTCGCGATATAAAGCGACTGCGCACGGATAAAATTAACATGTAGAATATATAAATTTTGGTCCGGTGGGGGGGATGCATCCCCCCATCCCCCCCCCCTGCGTCCGTCCCTGCAAGTTCAACGAAAAGTAATGCATTCTGTTTCATAATAACTTTCATCCAATAATTGGCCTTTAAAATAAAAATGCTTTTCCTCTAATTCACCACATCCCATTCCTGCCCTATTTATCAGTAGGCCTATTCATTTTCCACCAAACAATGAAGCCTTCTATAGATGTTATCAGCACATACATTTAAACACAAATATAATGTGCCTTTACCAATCATTACTATTTTTAATTTAAACTTAATTTGTATCAATAACTGATAAATTTGAAAATATTAGCATGCACTAAAGTGGGTTAAATGTTATTTAAACATGGTCATGCATGAGGGTAACACAATAGGGGCATAACAATAGCTGAAAAGAAAAAAACAAAAGAACCATACCTGAACTGTCTATACAAAATAACACTAATGGCACTGCTGATAGACAGAAAACATAAAGATGTGTTTTAAGGTGGCTCGCTACATGTGAAATGGTTGTGAACGCACATTCCCGCGCAGCCAGGCAGGCCCTATCTATCGTAACGTCACCACTGTGCTGACACTGCTTCAAGATCTTTTTTTAATTCTAAGAATTTCATGCGTCGGCCGCTTCGTTTGCAATTTGCGCCACTTCTATTGGGGTTAGAGACTTCTCGTTTGGAGCATTAGATGCGCCATGAAGAGTACTATATACAGCCGGAGATTCAACTTGATACTCAAAATAGAAAATTTTTACAGGCGATTTTCGGCAAGCAGGTCTAATTTCTCAAAAATGACTTTGTGATATAAATAAATGTGTTTATCAATTTGAAGTGTGGTAGGAAGGCTTGTCTATATCATCATGTTGTTCCCAACTATTTTTGGAAATAAATGACAAAGAATTGAAAAATCCTATTTCGTCAATTTTTTTTAGCGCCATGGTTTATTTAAAAAGTTAAAATTGTCAAAATCGAAACTTATATTCCGAGCCCCTTGGAAAGTCCTTTAAACTAAATATATCTCTTTGAAATTGTAATCATCTTTTCTGTGAAAGTGTCTATTTTAATTTCATGCTTCATTGCATAATATGGGATGCATGACCACCGAATGGCAGAACAAACTTCACAGTAAGAAAAATAAGAAAAAAATTCAGTTTTTCAGGTTTGCGTGGACTGACTATCTGGTACATAACCCCAAATAGTTTTTTTAAAAGGCTGGTAGCGACCACTTTTGTTTACAGAGAGAGAGAGAGAGAAAATTTTTATTTATGTGACAAGTGTATACAGTTACAAACAACATTTAAATAATGTTTCAAATACACACCCAGCCCTGGAATGGGCTTATTTGTCACAATATAGCTAAACAACAATCTATAAAGCAACGCCATCACAGATAATTACAAACACACTAAACAAAAATACACGAACAGCAACATTTCAAGAAAATAACTTAAAAAAGAAAATTTTTCAGATAAAGACCTGCGAAAAAAAGGATAACAAAATAAAAATTGTGAATAAATGAAAGAAATATATTACAGATTATATATCTAGATATACAGTTTTGTTTGCCTTAAATTATAGCACATACTGACATACTCTGATGATAATTTAACAAAATCACCTGACATAAATTTCGAAAATTTGTCCTCACTCGTGAGTAACTCAAATGACTGCAGTATATTTTTAAATTTTCCCCAATACTCTTTTCTAATCTCATCATACAATGAACAGTCAAATAAAAAATGCATTTCATCTTCAATTACATTTTTATCGCAAGATATACAAAGTCTGAACTCCTTCGGAATATTAGTGTATCTACCCGTTTCTACTTTTAATGGTAATATACCACACCTCAGTTGTGCAAAGATAGATCTATGATAACGGTTTTGGATTTTGTAAATGTATGCTTCAGTGCCAAATTCTTCTTTAAATTTTTTATAATTAACTAATTTTGATACCGATTGAATATTATTTAACCATTCATTTTTCTCCTGTTGCACAAGTATTTGCCGTGCTTCCTCAACATCAATGATATCTTGATTTCTATAGTTTTCCAATTTTCCTATTTGGGTAAATAATTTATAAATATCACTATTCCAACTGCCTTTACTTTTCCTGTTTTGCATATCCCAAATGAAAATTTTCTTAGTTACTCTTTCCATATCCATACTAATTAACCTATTCCAGTATCGTATCATCTGTATTCTTCTCCTAGTTGTAGAACTTTCCCAACCTACATCCCCATTTATTGCTAAATTAGGCGCAAATCTATGTATGCCTAGAAAAAAGCGAATAGCTTTATTTTGAACAGAACATAACATATATCTTTGCTATAAACTATATTTTGGATCATTCTAAACTGTTTTTAAGAAATCCTATCTTGGAAAGTTCACGAGTATCGAGCCACCTTAAGTAAAATTGTTAAATAATTACTTTTTTCTTCTTCCACAATTCTGTAACCAACACTTTGGTTGCACATGTTACATAGCCCATAAGCCTCATATGGGCTTGATAATCAAAAGTCATATCTCAGCATCTACTTGGCCCAGTGTTGTGATTCAAATTTCAAATTTAATTTCATGTTCAAAATTTTAAAAAACTAAGGTGAAATCATTGCAGTTTGGACTCATTTCTTTAAAAAGGGGAAATTTTGTTAGAAAGTTGAGGATGTTATGTAACTGATTGTAGGCAGCTGTTGCCAAGGCCAAATTTCAAGGTTCCGAGATATCAGGTGTCTGCGAGCTGTGCGGCTGTGAGGATGAAGATGTCCCTCACATGCTCCTGAAGTGTCATAAGAATATTCACCACCCCGGCGAAACTACAAGATTTTACAAAGAGGAAGGAAAGAAAGAACCACAGACAGCAACTGAATTATGCTCTGCGTTGCTGAATGGAGACAAGTACAGGACAGACGAAGGAGATACAGTTCGATTGGAGGATCCGGACAATATTTGTAGGGCAAACCAGGGTTGTAGCTTTTTCTGCAGTAGGGTAGCTAAAAATAGAGACTTTATACTCAATGAGGTTCGCCTTTGTACAGGCGGGAACTAAAACAGAAGAAGAAGAAGAAGGCACCCTCTTGGTTTTGGTCATGGGAGAGGATCAGCAGGTCAGACACAATCAATAGCCTCTGACATCATGTTATGTAATGCAGACTCCCTGGCACCAGGGCTCCATTCAACAAATACTCTACCTATGAAGATATTTCTTCTCTTCAAAATGCTAAAATTAATTGGGAGGAGTCTTGGAATTAATAATTAAAAGACAGATTTGTCTAAATAAAATTTTAAGATGTAAAATTATATATTGAAATTTGCAAAAATAGAGTATGGATTGAAATCTAACCTTGGTGATATTGAATTTAAAAAATAAAGAAATGTCAGCTTACTTTTGTTTTGACTTTTTGTTCATGAAAATTAAATATGAACAAATTAGACAGAGAGGCTTAGGAATTAGACCACTGAATACAGGGTAATTAAAGAAAATTATTTGGCATGTTACAGAAAGTGAAAATTGGGATTTCAGGTGTCAAAATCTTTAAATAGTAACAAGCAAAGGCATGTTTCATTGTTTTCTTAATGCTTTAAAGTCCATTTATATATTTCCAATTGATAATATTTGATAAAGAATTATAAAAATTAAAATTTAGACATGTTTGTAGAAATTGATATATGATAATCTGAAAATCCGTAATATTTAATGTATAACTAACATTTCAGGGGTTATTTACCTCGGGCTAAAGCCCTCGGTAAATAACCACCTGAAATGTTAGTTATACACCTCAAATTCGTTGTATGACCTATACTTACATTGACAGGTAAAAAGATCGGTTAACCCTGAACAAAATCATCTTTTCCTCACCTTATCAAATGACTGCAGCTCTGCAGAGACTGGAATATCAGCTTTCACTCTTATTATGTGTCATAACTGTGCATCATTGTGGCACTGTGCATCATGGTGGCACTGTGCATCACTATGGTGGCACAACTTTACCAACACTGGAATAAAATCGAAGTTTTCTTTCAAAGTCTTTTTGCCTCTGCTCCATAAACTGGCATCATGTGCATGTAAAAGCTTGGTAAATTCTTAGTCACTGACCTTGGTCAGTTACAGGGTTCTAGTTAAATATTAATTTTTAACTAGCTATCAATCATTAATGATGTATCTAAAAATCTGAATTCTGGCCATATTTCTTTTATTTTTTCCCCCATCTAACCTTATCTCCTATCGTAATAGTTAAGAAGGTTTCTTTTTTTTTCTTTTTTTTTCCCATCAAAAATATATTTTGTAAATTTCAACTAGCCTACGATATATTCTTATAAATTGTCATAAATTGATGTACTTTCAAAAAGGAGGCAGTGCCGACAGCGTTGTAAAAACTTGTCGCTGCCTCCTTGACCACAACTGATGTAACTTCATATAAAGTGTATTCCGAGTTTATTTTTTTGTTAGGTTTTGGTCAAATAAAAATATCTGAATCTGAATCTGATCTGAATCATATGAAAGTTTCAGCTGGCTTACACTCAAGATGGCCAGGGGGTGGCACTCTACCTTGCTCAGCAGGTTTGTTTCGAGGCACTTCTGAGTCTTCTATACAGTATATGAGCAGGCGATCATCCTTGTTGGAAGATGATTTTGCCAACAAGAGAGTTTCTAGTCTTACGCCATGGCATCACAAATTCTTTCAGAATGTTAAATTATCTCATGTCAGACTAAACACCAAATCTGAACTTATATGAGCGCAGAAAAGAAGACAAGTGACTGTCCACTTTTTCTGTAGACACCATGTAATTAGAAAGTAAGCAGTAATAACTCCATTCAATTAATATGAGCACCTATGTACAGTGAACGGCACATATCAACTATGCGTTTTTTATGAAAAACTATTGTTTGTACATTTCCGTAATGCAGTGCTAGCAGGGAGCAAATGGACTGAATGGGTGAAATAAAGTGACCTGCAACGGTTTTCGCTTTATCTGCACGTTATTTGGCACATTTAAAAATAAGCTGATATATTGGGCCAAGGTAATGGTACATGTCAAATCCATTTGGGTAAACACCAGTGATGGAAATGGAAAATTTTCGTTGGGGGAGCTCTCGGCTTGTGCGGCAGGGGCTCGCCATTCTAGATTTTCAAAATGAAAAGAATTCTTCCACCAGAGCATAATTTTAGCTAAAAATACCATGAGGACTGAAAAAGTAACATAAAAATTGGAATATCACCACTGGTCATTGGGGGAGCTGTAGCAGGGTACAGCTCCCCCTGTTTTTTGGTCAAGGGAGCTCAGCTCCCCCGAGCCCCCCCCCCATTTCCATCACGGGTAAACACTAAACAGTAGGGGAGAGCGGGGCACAGTGAGACGGCAGGCACAGTGAGACAGTGCTCCTAGCGTCAAAGTGGTACTGTTTACAGAACTGCCATCTCTTATGTTGAACAAGAATTACATAAGTGAAAGGTAAACCTAAATCCAGAAAAGTTTCGAAGCATAGGGCGAGTGACATTTCAATTTTTTGGTTTTTAGCCTCGATAAGTAAATAATTTTGCCTAATGACTTTTTGTTCTGATGCCTAAGCATTAGGAGTTTAATGCAAATCAATCACCAGGGATTGAAGCTATGGCTTTTTGACTCATTTTAATATGCTGGCGATCCCCAATTTGGCATGTGGCTCCACAGAATTTTCAAATTTCATAAAGAATGCTGTGCGGGGCACAGTGAGACGGGGCACAGTGAGACACCACAGAATAGAGTAGAAACACCTTGAATTCAGGGTATAACTCATTATTCAGAATCTTCAAAGAGATGCCTGTCATTGACCTCTTGTTTTAGAGAGTTATATCAAAAGGGAAGCATCAGGGAAGCATTTTTTATTAGTAAGGCACAAGAAAGTAACAGGTGCGGCTGGTTAAATATGTTATGCACATGTCCACCGACATAAATTTGTCATGCTGGCACAAAAAAGGAACTAGAATCTCACCTCACCAACTTTTCATGATGAAATATATTACCGTATTTCCTCGATTAGAAGCCTGGTCTCAAATAGAAGCCTGTCTCGTATAAACGCCGGGGTAATGATCCCCTTTACAGGAATTCGCGTTGAATTAGACTTCTCAGCCACTGGAACCAATGAATCCAGCTGTACATGACGTGTGGTAGAAAATTACTCATTTGTGACCAATATCCATTCAGGTTACTATGCTCAAAGAAGCTGTGAGATATAAATCGTTTTCACCAGTTTATTTCAGTAAATTGCGAATTGAAACTGCCATAACTTGTGTATCACAAATAAAGTACAGGCCTGTCTTGTAATCCCATGCATATTATTAAGTGTGCAAGTTTGGTTGGGTGGTAGTAGCCAATCATTGGTCAGCTCGCATATATTGATAAATAGTGATTGAATTGGACCACAAATGACCATGTCAGACCGCAATATTTGAATGGTTTTGAAGCAATTGGCCATACATAGCTCTAGATAAATGTCATAAAGATTGACAATTGAAATTTATAATTTACTGAACTACATATTTATCTATCTGTCGTTTGTATTTTTGTCTTTCAATTTTAATCCTTCCGATTGAATTTATTTCCTGGACATGTTGAATGTCATGTTCTTTATTACATTGATCTATCTTTTGATCTATCTATCGATCTATCTATTGATCTACAAGTAAATTTGAACTTTAAACAATCTATCTATCTGTCTATCTCTCTGTCTATCTATCTATCTGTAAATATACATCTATCTATCCATCTATCTGTAGTTCTGTCTATCTATCTATCTATCTATCTATCTATCTATCTATCTATCTATCTATCTATCTATCTATCTATCTATCTATCTATCTATCTATCTATCTATCTGTCTATCTATCTATCTATCTATCTATCTATCCATCTATCTGTATGTCTGTCTATATGTCTGTCCATATGTCTATCTGTCTCACGCAATCTTTCAATTTTAATCCTTCTGTCTTATAATATTTCTGACTATCTGCCTAGATGGATCTAATGACAACAATTTTCAAAGAAGCTCTGACAAAATGCGGTCTGAGATGTTCAAACATGGACACATGTGTCAGTGAAGCTGATAATTAGAATTAACATATCAACCAATCAAAGTTGTTGTGTTATAGGCTAGAAGACTGAATGACTAACAGCAAGCAACAAAGTTACTTCATTTGACAGTTATGGTATTCCTCACAGTTGGTTAAGCCTATTTCACAGTTATGGCGAACGTTCGCAAATGAAATTTGAACATTTTCGAAACCTTGAAATATAAAAGTAAATATGAGCTTAGCCAAAGGATGTTGAAGAAAGGTTCTTATTTGGTCAGGTACATTCACATTGTGTTGTTAGTATAATACTGACATTGTTAAAACATTGACATTGCGATGTCATTAAAACAACGACATACATATATTTAAAAAGCATAAAATTTCATTAAGTTCCTTAAGCAATACATTCTAATGGCTTTTCAACGTCTAAAAGATATCTTGCACAATGCAGTTTTGGAAAGTTTTAGATAATAATGTTCAAAAGACAAGACAATTTTGTTGATTTTGATTATTGCAATATTCTGAACAGTTCTTAACACTCAACAAAATGTATTACAATTTGGCAAATACCAAATGTGACATATTCATTCTAATTCATTATTAAATTCGGAGGCAGTTTTGACATTGAATGTTATTGTGTAAAAAAAAATTATAAGAAGAAACTTGCAAAATATTAATTACTTTTCTCTTATACTGTTTGATATAAACTGCAACTATTTTAAGTACAGTTGATAATAATAATGTGAATATTAAATATCGGCATTGATCCTGCAATGAGGGTATTGAACATAAATGGAGTCTTGTGACCAAGTCTTGTGACCAAGCTCCGAAACCCCCACATTTGATGAATTCTAAAAGGTTATCTGCTTTTATGTAAAGTTGACTTATTTGTGACATTAAAAAAATGTCAAAAAGACATTAAAGAACGTTAAAATTACGTTAAAAATACGTTGAAAAATCACTTCTTTCAGAGTGAGCCAGATGTCATTTCTTCCTATTCATCTGAAAACTATGGTATCATTGTATGTGGAGGTCACCCATCCAAGTGCTAACAGTGCAAGTTGTGGCTTAACTTGAGGAATAACACAGCATTTTTAACCCCTACACCAGGCCTCTAACTTACATAGACCTTTACAAAAAATTGATTACATTTGGTTTATATAAGTACGCCAACAGGTAGAGATTTTTGTTTTAAATTGGAAATCAAAGCTACAAAATACAACTATTAACCCCAATACAGGTTTTGTTATTCATGATATTCAGTAAAAAGGTATTATATGGACATTTCACAAACAAGTCTAAAGGGAGATTCGAGAATATGAAATAAAAGTAAGTGTTTCACTGTTTTTCTAAAAATTTGCACCAATTGTACTAGGGGGGGGGGGGGTTGGTGGTGTGAATATTAAATATCTGTATTGATCCTGCAGGGAGGGCATTGATCATAAATGGAGTCTTGTGACCAAGCTTTGAAATCCCCACATTTGACGAATTCTAAAAGGTTATTTGCTTTTAAGTGAAGTTGACTTATTTGAGACATTAAAAAAAAGTCAAAAAGACATTAAAGAACATTAAAATTACGTTAAAAATACGTTGAAAAATCACTTCTTTCAGAGTGAGCCAGATGTCATTTCTTCCTATTCATCTGAAAACTATGAGTTGATGGTATCTGTATGTCACCCATCCAAACGCTAACCGTGCAGTGTGGTGCTTAACTTGACAGCTGTGTGAGAATTATATGCTGCATAGCTGATTTTTTAGTGAAACAATGGTCTTCGATTTGCATGATGTATCTATAGATGAGTAAGTAGAAATTTGATGTCAAATTAAAAAAAAATCCAACCTGAAAAAAAAAACTATTTAGCCCCATTTCAGATTTCGTTGTATATCATCCTGTTCAGCCACAAAAAAAGACACATTGTTCACTGCATTTTCACATGTACAACCCTTGTCTATATCGCTTGGGACAACTGCTGACTGTAAAATGAATATTTATATAGAAGACTTTCAATTAATAACTCATCCTTATTTTTTAAATCTCAAGCAAATACTTCATCGTGAAGCCTAAATTGTTTGAGATTTTTATTCTTCAGACATTCTCAAACATTCAAACCTTTGGAAAACTTATTTTAACGTAAATTTAACCTAAAATTGACATCAGTGAAACATTAAATAAACGTCAAAAAGACATTAAAGAACATTAAAATTACGTTGAAAAGACATCAAAAAATTATTTGCTTCAGAGTGTATTGGATGTCATTCCTTTCTATTTATCTGAAAATTAGGAGTTAATAGTATCTAGAGGTCACCCATCCAAACACTAACCGCGCAGTGTGGTGCTTTACTTGACAACTGGCTGAGAATTGCATGCTGTTCAGCTGTTCAGCTGAGTTTCTTACTCAAACAGCAGTCTTAAAACTGCACCATGCATCTATGTATAGATATCTATATATAGATATATAAGTAAAAATTTGGTGTTAAGGTGACTCAAGCGTGGTAGTTTGAACAGATGGATTTTTCAAAATTTTGCAGAGACACTCTATGGGACCGGTACATTCCAAAAATGAAAAACAAAACAATGTCACCGACTGGTTTGGTTGCCATGGTATGTTTAGCCTGTTGGCTGCTCAAAAGTCATTAACTGAGTTTTGGTTATGCTTTCCAGAATAAAGCATCTCATGCATTAGTCACTCGAAAACATCAGAAAATTGTTAAAATACTTAATTCTGTGAGAAATCGAAATGCTACTGCCCACTGATTAATTGCAGATTTGGCACGCGTCAATTTTGCCAATAATGAAATTTGAAGAAAACAATCAGATACATTTTTTAATAAATTGGTATACATCATAAACGGGTTATTTTTAAACAAATGTCAGAAACTAAAACAATTTTCACAGAGTCACTTCTTTACTACAGTCTCATGACTGTGCCAGTCTCATGACTGTGCCAATCTCAATTTAAAGAAATATTGGTAATTTTTGACACAGTTCCCAGAAATCTATTTAAAAAAAATAATAATTATGCTTCTAGCTGCATTAGATCTCATTTAAATAGCAAATTACTGGCTGCCATGCTGTTAAAAAAAGAAAGCAGAAAATGGTAATGTCACACTTTTTCTGGGCCTGTAGCAGTCACGACGCTATGTTGCAAGGCAACAAGGGTGCTCAGAAGTATGTGCAGTGTACCACACTTGAGCAAAAAAACAAAACTGTAAGCTATTTAGCTCTATGTCGGATTTCGTTACATGTCACCCTGGTCAGCCAGAAAAAAAACACATAATTGTTCACTGCATTTTCTCATGTACAACACTTATCTATATCGCTTGGGACAACTGATTACTGTAAAATTAAAATGTTATTAGATCGCAAATTTTCAACCAATGACTCATCCTGGACCATATTTTTAAATCGCAATCAAATACATCGATGTAAAGACTAAATGGTTTGAGATTTTTATTTTTCAGACATTCAAACCTTTGGAAAACTTGATTTAACCTAAAATTGACATCAGTGGAACGTTTAAAAAACGTCAAAAAGACGTTAAACAACGTTAAAATTACGTTGGAAAGACGTTAAAGAATCGCTTGTTTCAGATTGAATTTAATTCTTTCTATCGATGTCACCCATCCAAACACTAACCGTGCAGTGTGGTGCTTAACTTGACAGCTGCCAGAGAATTGTACACGCATAGTTGAGTTGTTTAGTTATATAATGGTTTTCAAATTGCATGATGCATAAAATAGATGAGTATGTAAACATTTAATGTAAAATGAAAAAATCTAACCTGAAAAATAAAACTATCAAGCCCCATTTCAGGTTTTTTTGAATGTCACCCTGGTTTGCCACAAAAAAAAAGCAAACATTCTTTGTTGAACTTTTACATCTATGACATTTAGACAATTTGATATATCAGTTCAGACAACTGAAGACTGTCTTATGGAAATTATGAATGGTTCAATGTATTTCTGGCTCACTTTGTCATCTGTTAAAGTTATCAAAACCTGGGAACCCACATCCTTAGTGAGCCATGTGTCACCATCTATAAACACCTACGTGTCATCTATCTTCGAACTTTGTAATTATTAAAACCCCTCTAGGATGCAAGTGCATGGGGATTGGACTAGGCAATTGCACATGAGCTGATGCACCTCTCCAAAATATTCTGAACTGATATCCTTTAAAATGTGAAAGATTTGCTAGGTTGAACAATTTTTAGAAACATCATCACAACCAAAAATGACAATATGAGAATTGTTTAAGACCTAATTTGAATAGTAGGTTTGTACAACTTGACCTATTCTGGATGCCAACAGAATAGAAACAAAGCAACTAGTTGGTCCTTAAATGGACTCTGGAGTACTTGGTAAAACAAGGAAAACTATTTTTTTGCTGTCCAGAGCCTGTCTCTGTTCGGGACTGTCAAGTGGCAGCAGAATGCTGACAGTCCCTGGAAAATCGAATTGGGTCAACAATAATTTGATTTGTTTTGGACAGATCACCAGATCAGGTCACACAACAGCTGTCAATATTACTACGCCAAACTACTTTCACAAAGCACGCTTGCTGGCAAATATCCAGTCCACTGCTTTGAATGAAAATGTTTGGAAATCATGAGACAAAAAGAAAGTTTTGAAAATTTAGCATACACTTTGCCTGTGAAAGGGATGATTTTACTCATCAGAAGTTTGATGGTATTCAATCTACTTATGCCATTTAGTGCATGTTAAATTATGGTCAGAAAAGGGTCCAAAAAGAATGCATTCTCACTTATTTACTTGTCCATACAAAGCCAATGTTTTTGCTTTGTGATGTCAAAAATGCTCAATTGTATTTATTCTGTTACTTTATGGAGATTTATTAACTAGGATAACAATATAATTCACAACTTCATAAAAGCTGTGTTACACTCAGCAAAATGTCTTGTCCATGCCACAAGTGGCCCCCTCTATACTGGCAATGTATGTGAGCTATAATGTATACATCCTCCATGATAAATATAGTTCCAACTTATTTTGGTATTTATAAGCTGTCTGCTTAAAATTGAAGCCAACCAAAGTCAGATTAGACACTTGCAGAGTTTTTGGAAATAATCTAGACCATCACTAAATGATGGAACTGTCCTGGTTTCTTCCACACTGTCCTGGTTTCTTCCACTGATCCAAATTCTGTTGACCGCTCACAGGAGCTCGCGAATTTTGCACCCTAGGTGGCAGCAAATAGCGGTCAACTTGTAGACAGGTCCAGAGCCATCACTACATGGACATCTCTTTCTTTGTCATCATTTCACCCTTTTTGGTTCGGGGGGAAGGTTCGTCTAGTGGTAGCCTGCTGAACTGCCAATCGCTGGGTCCAGGGTTCAAATCCAGCTCTTGCCGGGTCACCCAGGCCAATGTTGGATGGCTGTTTCTATCATCCTTCGCCTCATTGCTGCATCCTCCTCCTGTCCTAATTGCCCTACCAAGTGCATAAATACAGGACGTAAAGCCCCAATCATCCATGCATCCCATTTTGGTTTATCCTTTTTTGGCTCAGAATTCAGTCACAATAGAACATTAAAATGATATTGATTAAAAAATGTTGAAAAGGTGTATGCATTTCAAGGTTTTTTAAATGTTCATTTTTAATTTTGCTTTGAATGACTTTTTAACATTTAGATGACATTGGTGAAAACAACCTTCTAACAATGAATTGATTTTAAGGTTCTTAAAATTTTCACCTAGGGTGAAAATAAAATCGCTATTTAATGTTCAGATTATATTTGATAAAACAGTATTCTTTAAACATTTATATAAAGGCATCCCTTTAATTCAATCTTGAGTTCAATCAAAATTGCTACCTAATGTTAAGATGATATTCGTCTGAAAGACATTTAAGTATACTAATTTTTTTAATGTTGCCTTTGTATGAAATTTAGACAATAAAGTTAGGTTGCTATCATGACATTTCCAATACGTTATTTTTCAACGTTTAAAAAATTTTCATTCAGGGTGAACCTCATACGTTTTTCTAATGTTGTCGGAGAACGTTTGTTCAACATCAAATCAATGCTAGGTGCTTGCTGGCAGACTTCCCTGTCTCATTGTGCCCCGCCTGCTGTCTCACTGTGCCCCGCCTATCATCTTTTCACCTAAACTGCTTTTCTATTATATTTCTATGACAAAACATTAATTTTTCAATAAATGTCAAAATTAATCTAATCTAAATTTGCCTCGGACAAAATGATTAGCCCTCTGAGGTTTGTCATTTCATATCTTGGGGTCGCTTGCCTGCTTTTAAATGCCTTAAATTCCCAAAATTGACCGAGATCAGACAAAAAAGGGTTAAGTGACTCCTCTAAAATCATATTGAATCAATTACACACTTTTCCTCAATAGTACAATGACATTGAGGGCACTGGGCGTAATTTGGTGGACATAATATGAAATGTCCCCACCACTTTTTGTGTTATGAAGAATTGGTTTTGGGGCAGCCTTAAGAAATAAAACATTGTAACAGGCTTTGTTTGATTTAGAAATTAATTACTGAGGACGTCACACGCCCAAAATAAATACTTCCTGTCAGCTGTTTTAAGACTGCCCCAAAACCAATTCATCATTTCACCAAAACTAGCAAAGAAGTTAAATTTCTTTAACACAGATTCCAAATGGTCGCCCCCAACATATAATGAAAATGCTGTTAACGGCATGTCCATTTATTCTTTCTGTCTCTGACATTTTTGAGACTCATTTTCCAGACTGCCACAAACCTTCCGACTGCCATTTGAGTTATCCTTTATCACAGGTAATGCTAGTTCTGTAATAGGTCTCCAATAGGCCAACTTATATACCTGAATTTCACTGTCCAGATTTCATGTAGATATATACCATTTCAAGCGTAACCTCTTGGTAACCATTGGCTTTCAATAATGTTCACTTGAACAAGTGCTCAAATTTTTTGATTCTGAGCCCATGTTTTAACTGTTCTCCAATTTTTTTTTGGCTGCCAGCAGAATAACCAGCTGAATAGCCGAGGGTATGCTGTTGCGCAGCCTATATTTAGATGCATGCTCAGAAAACTTGTCATACCTGTCTACAAGTGGACTGCTCTTGCATTGCCACAGATCAGAACATATGCTGTCTTGTGTTGCCACCTAGTGACTAGTGTGCTATTCAGCGAGCTCCTGCGAGCGTCCACATACTTTGGACCAGAGGAACACACACAATTTTGTCTGGAAGACACCGGGGCTGTTTCTGAGTGTGCTGATGGCCTTGTCTACTTCCTTAGAGAATGTGATTGCCGAGTCTGACTCTGGTATACATCAATGTTGGATAGAAATTTTGTGAATGTGCAATGAAATTGGAACTATTTCTTGGGACAGCAATGCTGTAGCATAGGAAATCAACTTTTGAGCCAGGTGGCAGCAGCATGCAGTTCTCAGTTTCACCAGACTGTACTGGGAAGAGAAAGTGTTCCAACCACAACAGATTCGTCCCAACCATAACGCCTCACGTAAATGGTCATTCCTACAAATTTCAAGTTTCAAGTTTATTTTGGAGTCCAAATTCAGCATAAGCTGTTTAGGCTCGGAGCCGCACTAATAATAAATACATGGTAACAAATAAATAATGGTACAGTATAAATATGAATAGGTGTAAAATTATAAAAACATTTAAGAATATTTAAAATCATGATATAAAAGCAGCAGGTACACGATTCTACCTTAAAAACGAAAGTCATGCAATATTAAAACCTCAAGTGTGAAATCAGTGCCTTTTTAAATGTATAAAAGTTTGTATGGTTTTTCACATCTTGTGGCAAATCATTCCATACAAGACAGTTCTTAAATTCAATGTCGTTTTAACAGTTCTGATAACTTTTAAACACACAAAACCAGATGTGCAGATCAAGTATAATATTTATATTAGGCATTTTAATTGGATATCATGCAGTCAAATTAAGGCTGTGGAAAGAGGTTGAGTCTGAAGATTGTGAAATTTTGCATGGGAGAGGTGGTAACCGTTGTACGAGTAATGTCATAAAACAGTACGAGGGGTGTCCCAAAAGTTCCGACCAATTTTTTTGGCAGACCTTTCTATTTGAAGTAGCTGAATGTAATTTTCACAGTATTATTTTCAGGTATTTCAATATCTATCTTGAAAATATGGCACCTGTCGGAACTGTTTAAATAACTTTTCTGTTGCCATGAAAACAGAAGGTCATTGTACCCAGCACAGCTCAATTTTTTAGGCCAAATCCAAGTGTCAAGGCTTGTAAATAACTAAGGAATTTACTGTAAATATGCAGTGGATGATCATGAAAAATATTATTTGGAAACCTAACAGCATCTCAAATTTTTTCATTCACATTTAAAATCACTGTGAATCAGTTTAACCCCAGCCTGTGCTGAGGCAATCACCTGGGTCCTCCGAACTGGGCTGTTCCTAAATTGTGGAATTTTAGTGTATGTGGTTACTGCTTGATTTCTCATTTTTGCTTATTTTTTCTTAAATTTTTGGACTGGTATATATATTTTAGTATCACCAAAAGTTACAGAAGACCAAATCTGGTAATTAAAGCAGATGAAATTGAGTTTGGAACCCAAGGTCCTTGAGCACTGCCTCTTGACAGTAGATTGTTTCAGCCAAATTGTCTCAAGCGCTGTTGGGCAACTGCTGGAGAAAGCCTTTGGTAATTGCTGCAGCTGATCAGGTTGAAATATAAATAAATGTTAATAATGTAGTGGAAGATATCTAGAAAGACTGCAAGCCTATCAAGATATGCTTTTTCTAGCAATCATTTGTTTTTTGCTATAAATTCTCAGACTTTTAAAACAGCTAATTTGCAGAATTTTGTCTGAGAAATTGAGCTGCACTGGGTGCACAGTAGGGCCCTGCACGGGACCAGGTGGTCAGTCCCGCTCCCGCCCGCTCCCGGCCTGTCTGCTCCCGGTCCCATCCCGGTCCCGTCAAATTTTTCAGTTTTAATCCCACTCCCGTCCCATCCCGTCAAGTTGAATCCCGCTCCCGTCCCGCTCCCGTCACTAATTTGACATGGGACTCCCGTTCCCATCCCGGAGAAATCTCAGTCCCGTTTCTGTCCCGTACGGTATAATGGTATCTTAATTGATTAAAATTATAGTCTGAACATAACACAGTTGCTCATTCAGACAAATTGGCTTAGTAATGTTGTCTACTCACATTTGTACTTTGCAATTTATTGAAGCTGATTTATCAAATGACTAACTAGTCAACTAAATAAGTGAAACATTTGACTAAATAAGTGAAAAGACTTATGAAATTATCATAATTATAGATTACTAAATTAGTTGAATGACTATAATGACTATAATGTAAATTAGTGAAATGACTTACAAAATCACTCATTTTGAGTTTAGACTTGCTATTAACTAGTAAGAGACAATTTCAGTGTTAAAAAATTTGATTATTTGGACTTCAATCAATTACCATTTGAGTATTTGCTAGTTGTAAAATAGGGTAATTAAATAATGATGTAAACTTGATAAAGGTAAATATTCACTTTATACAGATGCTATGTGTCTAATTAATGCTAAGACAATAGTACCCCTATATATGCAATGCATCATGCTCACAATAATACAATAGGGGCCTGTGTTTGAATAGCAATTTAAGACAATGTGTAAACACATACTTACTACTTAAAGTGAATGTGTATTAAATAAATTAAAGACACAAAATATTTGAATATTAAATTTTCATTTTATTCTGACTTCCTATGCAGAGCATATATTTAATTTGTATCTTGCGTTACTCAACAATTTTCTTAAAAATTGGAATTTTAGGTATGACAAAATCTGAGTTGTATTTCACATGTGAAGTCCATTGCTACTTGGTTCTTTGAATTACTAATAATTATAGGGTAAAGATACAGATGGTGCTACATGTTTTTAATTTCATTTTGGAGGTAATGTAGTGCAGACAGTGTTAAAACTTTGCTAAATAAAATAATGAAATATTTAAAAGAAATCAACTCATTAGAAATGTCAATTTAAAGAGAACAATCAGAATGTGGCTTTCTGCCAGTTTTGTGTTTTTTTGTTAAGATAGCCCAAAATTTACCACCAGTGGGTTTCACAAATATAATCTAGCAAGGCTAATATGAATGTTTAAGGGCTACTGACGGGACTGCAACGGGAGTGACTCTTAACAGTCAGAACCACTCCCGTCCCGCTCCCGGGCCTAATGGATGAAGAGGATCCCACTCCCGTCCCATCCCGCCATCTCTGATCCCGCTCCCGTCCCGCTCCCTGTGCCAAAACTGTTAGGGACTCCCGTGGGTCCCATGGGAGGCGGGACCCATAGTCCCATGACTCCCATCCCATCCCGTGCAGGGCCCTAGTGCACAGACCTCTCGTAACCATGGCAACAGAACAGTAATTTAAAAACTTCTTACAGTTTTGATTTTTTCAGAATCGATGGTCAAATACCTGAAATTTATTCTGTAAAAATGTCATTTAGCTATCTCAAACAGAAAGGCCTGCCAAAAAAATTGGTCAGAACTTTTGGGACACCCCTCGTATTTTTATTTAGTTACTCTTTTAAAAACTTTGTAAACTTAATACCTACAATTGTTTTAAATGAAAAGAAGATTTTTTATAATTAATAACCTTTCTCTACCAGGAAATTTTGCATGATTTGTGGAGTGATTGATATTTTCCTGGGGTGCATAATTTCTAAAAATTGTGGAAATTCAGCTTATAGTGAAAGTTAAAATGATATTATTTCATTGAATAGAAAAAAAATTATGAATATTGATTGGATCGAATGATATACTATAGGCCCAAAATATGACCGGGTAGTAAACTACTAACATACCATAAACGGCTCCCTTGAATCATTGGTATGTCTCTGCTGTTGCAAGTTTTGTGAGGAGCAGAAATGTAACGTACTCTGTAACACGGCACTATGATCCACCGCTGGAAGTCTGGAAGTTCCAGGTTCACTATTCTGCACAAACATTTTAATCTTATATGAGCGCAGCTCATGGCTGCCGAAGGCAGCCATGAGCGAAGCTCACTTAGCACAAGGACAGCCCATTCTGTGTGGTGCTCCTGTCTACAGTGACTGCCTGAACAGGAAGTGCCTGTAGTTGCCATTAAAGTGGAGCCAGTAGTTTAGTCAGAGTTTAGTTTGGTAAATAATTAAAATACCTCAAATATCTTCAAAAATAGCTTTAAAATTTCAGTCTTGTCATATAACAACCTCCAATGACATATTTCAGGGATTTAAATCAACATGTGTATCAACATTGGAAATAATAATTTCCATACAACTGATTGTAAGAAGTGACTGGAAATTAAAAGTCAACACAAAAGTTATTGACTTAAACATGTTAAATGAAATCATAACAACACTTAAGGTACATAATCTTCATTAACTATTAACAAATTATGTAACAGTCTAATAGTAAACAGTCATCTCTGAATAGCAATGGTTTTATTGATCTCAGTTCTGTAACATCAACAATTTAACATAATAGATCCAAATTTATAGATCCAAATTTAACACAGATTTGAATTACACAGCTGTCAGTGCAATCTATCTATCTATCTATCTATCTATCTATCTATCTATCTATCTATCTATCTATCTATCTATCTATCTATCTATCTATCTATCTATCTGCATGGAAAGTTGAAAATAATGCAGTAGTTCTATGACAATGCTGCGCGAATTTCATGGCAGTGCCATTTACATATATTAATATGTGATCATTTTATGAGGAAAAAACCTTAATGAAACAGGTTTATTGATGTTGTTCACAGCCATATATGAAATTACCGTACTCTGTAACATTTGGCTGCAGTCAAGAAAGGCTATGGTGATGGGGCAGGGGCATCAGTTTCATTTTAAAGTGGTGGGGCAAATGGTGGTCACACCTTTGTGGAAGATGTCAAGCAAAAATTACATTTTTTAAAATTCAGAAACATGTATACTTTGGCAAAAAAGTGGTGGGGCATCTGATGATAGAGTTCTGCTATACACCATATGGCTTTTTTCAAAACCCTATTTAAACAGTCCAACAAACAACTTATTTTTATTTTGTAACATATATATTATAGCTGATTTTAAAATTTTTAAAAAGAGTAATCAATGAAAGGATAAACATAGAGATGTTTTGGCACCAAATATAGGCACGACACAGCTTCTTTATGATTGCTTTTCGTCGTAGACTAGCATGTAGAGTGGGTCGGGGCAAGAAGCCCGGGTTAGGTGAGAGGCCCCCCCAGGGTTATATCTAAACTTACATTTTTGGTGCTTTTTCTTATTGATAGGATTGAAGCTAGAGGCTTTTTAGGTGACGTCAAAAATTTTCAGGGCAAACAGCACCAAACCATAGAAGTAATTAAAGAAACAATAAATGGTGCATGGTTTTTGTAACTTGGATTAATTCTTTGAAAGTGGTTGTCTGACATAACTTTGGAAATTTTGAAAAGTATTATGGATATCTGCATTGCTTCACTTGATGACCATTACATAAATATGATTTGGATCATAGTTTTTGCATTTTAGCTCAAAATATATAGGTCAAATTAAAATATGTGAGTTTGGGGCGAGAGGCCCCACATGGTATGGGGCATGAGGCCCCCTTCACTGAGGCCTCGAAGCTGCTTCAGGAACCATTTCATAATGTGTACTTTAAATCTTGATAGAATAGCTAACTGAAATCGAAAAAATTTGGCCGAAATTAAAACAGGGCAAAAAATAAAAAAAAATAAATGTATGAACAGAAAAATTCTGAAATTCAGAAAAAGTGAATAGAATGCCTTCAAAATGATAGAAGAACCCCAAAAAATAACTTTCAAGCTGAATGCGCTCGCAAAAAAAAATTGCTATAGGATTATAATAGGGGGGCTTCTTGCCCGATGGATGGGGTAAGAAGGCCATTTTACATTTTTTTACAAAAAGGGCCGTAACTCCTTCATTAAAATTGGTAGAAATTTGTTTCACTAGTTATAAGTAGAGTCAAGCGATCACTTCCTGACAACATAAGCATTTAAATAATCTACCACAAAAAGTAGGTCAAATCTCACCTCGAAGTTAGGGGGGGCTGCATGCCCCGCGCTACTCTATTTCTGTTTTATTGTAAGGAATTCCAAGTAGCTGGTACTGCTTGGAAATATTTTTCTGTCACTTCTTTGACCCCCTTTTAGCAGCGTGTCCCTATAAAATGGAAAATTCCCCCTATTTTTTACTCTAAATTGCCAAGTCGGATCCAAAGAACGATAGGACCCGTGACAAACTATATATCAAATTGACCGTTATTTAACAAGGTATCATGCAAATGATGCAATTTCCAAGAAATAAAGATAACTAGTAGACGTAACTGCGAGCGGTAACAAAACTTCACCTACTGTGGTACCAGCAACTCGAACAGACACAAGTAGATGAGCAAGTAAAATGAACAGAAAAATGAGTACATAAACCAGTACATGAACCAGTGCATGAACCAGCACATGAACCAGTACATGAACCAATACATGAACCAGTACATCCACCAGTACATCCACCAGTACATCTTCTGCGATTTCTGAGAACATCGATTTTTCAGGGTCATGTGATCTCTTTGACCATCAGAAATACATGAAATTTTCAGGGTCCGGCGATCTTTTAAACCGTCGTAGCTACGACAAAATGTTCAGAAGATGAAAACTAGGAGAATTTGGCCTTTTCAAATCTGTTTACAGATTCTCTGTATCTTGATTAGAATCGGAGTTATCACAGATTGGAATTATGGTACAATTCAGGAATATGAACTTCAGAAATACCTGAAAAAATGTAGTTTTTAATTTAAAATCACTGTATAACCAAAACGGTTCAATGAAAACATACATAATTTGCCAGGATTATGTAAACAGAAGTTACAAATAGGTCTAGGCAGGTTGATCAAAAAAGGATGATTCCGTCCTTGTCAAAATAATGATATATTGTGAATATTTGACAAAAAACATGAAATTTTCAGGGTCCGTCGATCTTTTTAACCGTCGGAGCTACGACAAAATGTTTGAGAATAAAAACTAGAGAAGAATATGGGTTTTCCAAATATGTTGTCAGATTCTCTCTATCTTAATTAGGACCGGAGCTACGGCCGTTTGAAATGACGCTATCTTTGAGAAAAGTGAAAAAAATCATAATTTTTTTGCTCGTTTTTTTACCTTTTGACCATTACAGTGCAACGTAGGTCAATCCGAGGACCTCGTAAATTAACAGAAAGCCTCTAGAGTATTGTAGCAAGTGTGTCTACCATTTTTGTAACAATATCTAGATTCCTTCTTTGTTAAAAAATATGAAATGTCAGAAATGTAAAATTTTTTGACATGTTTGACCTTGAGTTTGACCTTGAAAAACATTTTGTAGGTCAAAATAAATATTATTTTCATAATGGCATTATGTGAAAAATCGGGGGGTCAGCCATGCATTGTAACCCTGTACAATCAATATTTCCTTGTCAAGAACGCAGAAATGTGTCATTTTTCAACGTTTATCGGTTAGCAATATTTAAAAAATTTTCATAAATCCGGGGAAGGAGGAAGTTAAAATATCATTAGATATTATGAATAAACAGGCCAATGTTAATCTGTCATCTGTATATCACGCTGATATCTTAAAAATGACATGGTAAAAAATTTTTATGAAAATGGCACCTTTTCAAACTTTTTCGGGTCAAATGACCTTGAAAAATGAGGTCAAGGTAAATTGAAAGGTCAGTTTGGGTTTATAAGGTCTATGTTTGGGGGGTTTACTATGACATGTTATGAGCTAACATCGATATTTCAAGGTAAAATTCTCAAGGTCACCTGTCTTGGTGACGCGGTATGACTTTAAAGTTACGTAACTCAAGAACCAGTACTGCCGGTGGAAAATAAAGAGTCCGTGCACATGTCCCATGAGTTTAGGCACGTTTTGGCACCATCGGTATGACTCTACGACTCACGGATTCTGAGATCCCGCGATAGACCTCAAACCATGATAATGGACTTCGTACGCAGTGACCTTGACCTAATTTCATGAAAGTATGCCAACCTGTGTAGAAAGTGTCTAGGACATTTCTATGTACAGGAAAGTGAAAACCGGTAATAACCGGATGAGGTACATGTATTTGAAATATTGCAAAATCCGACTTTAAAGGGCTGTGTGACCTTGAAAAATAGGTCAAGGTCGATTTTTTCAAAATATTATCTTGTTTTTTGTAGGCTACGTATACAAATGTTTTGAACATTTTCCGCTGAGGTTTGTCAGGAAGAATAATAATAAACATACTACCGATTACAAGAAGCTTCACCTATGTATAAGTGAAGTTTAAATATTGAAAAACATAGGCCTATGAGCTCTAGAAACACACCGAAGGTGAATGTACACATTCCCGTCCTACAAGCCTGTACTGTATGAATGATATCGCATATAATATAGATGAAAAATGTGGGCATTATTTGTTTTAATTGGTTTGATTGAGTTATTTTTTAGGCTGTCACGCCAAAATTGGGCATTTTCACCATATTTTCATGAACAGTTTGTGCGATATCTTTGGTCAGAATCTTCCGATTTGACTGAAATTTGAAACTAACGTAGATTACAATGTGACAAATTGATGTGCATACTTAAAATTAGAGTGGAAATCCATAGAAACCTATGTCTGGTTGGCTTTAAAAAAGTGACAAGCTGCAGCAGACCATACATACAAAGAAGTAGAAGAAGTAGAAGGCATGATTGACCTGTGGAAACCAGTCCGCTTAGTTTCTTTTTAATATTTTTAACTACTAAAGGCACCGAAAGTTAAAACTTACAGAGAATGTATAGTGAATTTGAATGAAATTTGTGAAAGAGAGCAACGTCCATAGTCTGGTGCCCTGATCAGTAAATGCTGAGTCAGGGGATGGGTACTGATTTCTATGATCTGATTGGCTGAATGAAATGGGACTGCAAAATGGCTGCCAAGCAGTGCCATTGGATGAAAAGTAAACCAGGTCACAACAGAAGCACCACCAACTGGGTCAATGATTAGAGGCTATTTCTTATTCATGAATATTAATGAGTCTCCTGACAGAGACAATTTTACAGAACAAATTTTCTGCCTTGTGGTCAGAGAAAAATATCGAAGTTAAGTATTTCATTGGGTTAGGCTTATTTTATGGTGCACATGTTGCATACAGGCATATATGTGTATAATCAGCATTAAATTGTTTAAAAAGCCTGTTTGCGCAGACATTATTTTTACACTATAGACATAGTGGTACTGTTAGAATTACATCATTTGCCCATATGTGGGCATATCAGGCCAAATCATTATATTTCATAGACAGATTTATACCAGAATTGCAGTTTGCAAACATGCACTTTGTTGACAGCTCATAGGGGCTGGGCCCTCAAGCACTTGGATCAATACCAATTGGTTGTGACATGTATTTATTTTATCATATTATAAAGTAACGTGACAATCACATAGATTCGGGTGCTTGTGGCTACAGGCCAATTCCTATGGCAGTCAATGCCAGTGATTACCTGCTGTTAACCATAATTATGGGCCTGTATGATTCAGCCTTAGGGACCGTTCAGAATTTATGACTGGGGGGGGGGGGGGGGAGTTTTGCCTGAACTTCCCGTCAAAAATTGATACCCCTCCATTAAGATTCATGCAGATTTTTAGTACCCCACCCCAGGTTTCATGCATATTTTTAGTACCCCCCCCCTTTCACACATAAACGAATACACACATACGCGTAAAAAAGCGCGGATAAAGTTAGTTTATGCGGGTTTTATAACATTGTTTCTTTGTTAAAATTTCTTACCCCCCCTTGGAAGTGTTGTCAAAAATTAATAGAAACATGTGTGAAAAGTTAGTAACCCCTCGGGCAAAACTCCCACCCCCCCCCCCGGTCATAAATTCTGAACGGTCCCTTAATACCTTAAAATGAATTGTAACATGTGCAACCTACCTTTGCCAAAGTCTTGAGAGGAGCTTAATTCATTGTACCTGTTCTACAAGAAAATACATGCATCTGCTTTCTAAAAATAATATTTTTTGTACTGGCTCAAATCCTTTGATGACAATGGCGTATCTATGTAGACCTAGAGTGGTTATTAGGAGCTGCTGTCGCTGGCAGCCAGCTCCTATTGCTTTTGTGCTCATGATCGTTGAGTCAATTGAAAATGCCCCAAATTTTTGTCCAGTTTTCTGGACTCCCCTCACCATTCCAAGGGTTTATACAAATAAACTATACCTATATAATAATTCTAAAGATATATGTACTAACACAGTCCAGTTAAATCAGTTGAATATTTAGTCATATACATATGACTAAATAAGGCATACATGTATGACTAATAAATTTGATATTTGATCATCAGAGGTCAGATTTATTCATTATAATATCATTACTTCCTGTAGAAATGCAGGGAAATTCAATAAAGTAAAATTTTTAAAAGATAAAAAAAAATTGTCTAAAAGTTATAATGTCTCATGGATGCTCATACAATAGCCACCCCTATAGCAATGCAACATTGCTCACAAAGGACATGTACAACCTTTGTTTGAACAGCAATTAAGACAATAGCCAGTGTTTGAATAGCAGTTTAATAGCATTCAAAATGAATCAGGGCTATGGCATGAAAATATTGTGCCATTTCATGTCATTAGACAATATCACAGGCATTTGGTCACTTAAAGGGGCTATAAGCACTTTATTCTGACAATATCTGCTTGTGTAACAGTCTCAGGTTAATGCATTATTGGAAGTTATTACTGAAAAGCTACATTCAAATATAGCATAATTAATGGTTTATTGTGTTTTTTGCCGTTTTCTTACAAAAAAAATTCTATAACCTTGAAATACTGGGGAAAACTGGCCAAAAATCAACTAATATCATCTTAAGTCCTTTTATTTGTCACAATGGGACATTTCAGGAGAAATTTCCAGGAATGACTTTTTGGGCTTATAGCCCCTTTAATCTACCTGGTAAGTCACTTTCATAAAAATGGACCTATCTATCTATTTCTCTATTTCTCTATTTCTCTATCTATCTGTCTATCTATCTATCTATCTATCTGTCTACCTACCCCTCTATATTTTGCACAAATGTTTTCTTTTTCTTGTCTGAAAACCAATTTAATTTTAAAAAGTTCCTTCCTTGGACCTGGGCTGTAGTAAAAAGTCAAATGCATTTGTTTATATTTGTATTTAAGACAAAAAGCAAGTGAGTCATTGAACACTTCAGTTTGGTATATCACATATTGAGCAATAAGACACAATTTCTCGTTAAGACTTTTATGCATCATAAATGAGGCAAACAAGAAACACCAGCAATTTACAAGGCAATTCAATATAAGCCATCTTGTAAGACCCAGCGCAAGCACCTCATCACATTCCGCTAGCGGTATGAAATCTAGTTTTGCTTGTTTTCCAACATTTCCGCCCGGGAGATTCCTTGAGAAACTTGAATTTCGGGCATGGCAAAGAGAGCAGTATAAATGTAAAGGGGATTATGATTGGTCAAGATCCTAGCATAGGTTCATGCTACCTGGTCCATAATTGGCTCTGGGCAGGTGAGTCCATGTGCTCTCTGAGGGGTGTCGGTTCATGGAATTGTGGCTCTCTAAGTCTCTCACTCAATCCAAATTTCTAGAGCAACAAAGTAGAGCCCTGCGCGGTCACTCAAAAGCAAGACCGCCCCGCCCCACAATGGACTAAGCTTGACCGCGACCGCACCGCCGAAAATAACTAAAAAAGCTTAATTAACCAACCCCAATAAACTAACAAATTTTAATTCTCAAGCAGCAGGCTCAGCAGCTCCTCACATTCTGCTCGCAGTGTGAATTCTAGTTAAAATATCTTGGAAGTCCATGGGTGCTTCACCAGTAGGGCGTGTCAATTTTTCATTTTTATGCAAATTGAGAAAGCGCTATTGCCTAAAATGTGCGTTTTGACCTGGGGAATCCAAATCTGTTCTCGAAATAGCAATACGACAATTCTTACCTACTTCAATTTTGGCCCGAAGTTATAATGTTTTTTTTCTTTTTCGACCATTTTTGCGAATCTGCGGTTCTCTATAACTTTGTCAGTATATATCATACAGCATTCTAATTACCATGGTTGGTAAGCTCTATAAAAGACCTTCATTTTGCATACCCACATCAATGGTCTACAATAATATCGCACTTCCCATTGGCTCTTCAGCTGACACTTATTGTAAAACGAAATTGTTGTAGAATTACTCAACCTGTCTAGGAAAGGTTTCCAATTATGTTCGCTGTGAATTACTGGTATTCTCACTCTCCAAATGGCAGAAAGACCAAATAAAATATTTTTAAAATTTTTGACCATGGAAAATCCTGCTTTATGAGCTTTGAAGTTTTAATGTTACATTTTGTCTAAAGTGGAGGGACTTATGTATTTCATATTTTAACTTCATCAGAATTAAAGATAGGATAACCTGACTGGTACCATCAGAAGGCTAAGAGTATTCTCTTTCATGTGGTGCCACTCATGTTGCCCTGTTATGAATTCTGGCTAAGATATGATATGAAATGCAACAGACTCCATCGCACATTTTACGAGTTTTCAACCAACTTTATCATTTAAACTTCATCACTCACAAGCCAGGCACTAAAATTTTAGAAATTAAAAAATCTTTATATTCGGTCATTCTTGATTCCCCAAGTCAAAATGCACCTTTAAGGTACTAGTTCTTTTTCAATTTGCACAAAAATTAAAAATTGACGCACCGTACTGCACCAGCTGCAGCTCTTCCAAAATGCATGTCAATCTTCAATCTTCAGTGATGCTAGGCCTATATTTTGAACTTTTCTTTATTTTCATTGCATATCATAGAGAGAAAATCAAAGAAACATACACAATACATGTACAAAAATAGTTACAAGCACACTACAGAAAACAGGGGCGAATCCAGATAATGTCTAATTTGGGGGGGGGGGGATTTACTAATGGAATTGTAAAAATATCTGGATATCAATGTTTGTTTACATTTAAATCCACAGGCCCAGGTGGGGGGAGGGGTTGAACCCCGAAAACCCCCTCTGGATCCTCTACTGGATAAAGTAAATTTCACACAGTCCATTCCATTGGCCCGCAATAACCCCCACTTTTCCCCTTACACCTCAACTGGGACTGAAAATGTTTCTTTATGAAGATTTTTGTTGATTTGCCTTAGTTATACCACAGAAATAGCCTACTAGGGGCAGTTTTGTTTAATATTAATTAGGCCTATAACTCCTATATATTAAGGCCCACCAAAGACAATTAAGTTATTTCGCCTCAAAGTAAAACACATCATGAAATTAATGATGTATAGGCCTAGGGGGGGTCTTGGAATACCACATTTTCTTTTCATTTTGTCTCTAACTGAAGGTAAAAAATGTTTTAAAAGTATTCCAGGCCGAAATATTTACAGTGTTGTTTTGTTTTTGAAAGGATGCATATTTTTAAATACTGTGTCATAAATACTTTATGTTTCCCAATAAAAATATGATTTTCATGCATGGAGTGTAAATGAGATGAAAATTAATAAGCATGATGCAGATTGAAAACCTTAGGTACAAGCAAACTGACAGATTACAGGCAGGTGAGAAAGTGAATTGCACTTTTATAGGCGTAAATGGTGAAGAACAATTCAGTACAACTGAAGGGCTCCATTGAACAGCAATTAACAAGATTGATTCAACACCCTCTGAGTGTACTCTGCACACAAGAGTTCATATTTTACATCATGCATAAGAGACAGCAGCAGTGAGCTGACACCGTCAGTGAACTCTGCCTGATTTCAGATTCAGTAACGACCGCTTTTTTAAAGGGAAGTGGAGTAACGACTTGGTCTGTTGAATTAGGTGTAGAATTGAATATTAAATAACTTTTAATCGGCCACTTAATTATTGGAATGCTGCTATTGCTGCAAAGTGGTACTTGTTGTGGAACTTTTTTTTTGTGGAGTCATAATTTTTCCTGCACAGGGAATTGTGAGTAGGCCCTGTTTGGCAGCCAGCCAGACAGCCACGCAGGAGCACCCTCACTTCTCAGTATAAGCTTGTTAAGCTTCCCTGACCATTGACCACAACATACATTATTTGTGAAGTTGTAACAAAAAGATTAACTCTTCTTTGGTGTGACAGACATAATTAACTGTTTCAGATCTCTCAAAGCAATTGAATGAATGCTTTAGTGTTTCATTGTTGTCCGTTTGTTGTTTCAATTAGTTTCGTTGGAGAACGCCCTAAACTATCATTTAAATCATGCTGGCAATAGCTGTTAAAGGATTTGAAATCTTCATAATTTTATGGTGCTCATTGGCAGTGCATGTGCACTCATTGATAGTTTAAAATTGTTGATTGCGCTTTGTTTATATGTTGCTGGCAGCTCAGCTGTGCGTATGAGCACAAGTGATGAGGTCCCTCTACCTAGACATGACCTGACCTACTCGAATATTAATAAATGTGTCAGCTGGAGGTCATCGATTTCTGGCAGACTCTCCAGCTGTGCTGTTCGTTCAGAGTCTGTGAGCAGACTGCTCTGAGTGTGAAATATGCTTTAAGTGCAGTGACAACGTGAATACACAAGAAAATGGCAGCGCAAAATCAGTCTGACCTGCCAAGCGCTAGCCATTAGAAGGAATGTTCATAAATCTAATATTATTGCATTTAACTAAAAAAAGACACCATACGGACAATCTACATTGTCATAAATGGGAAATACATATAAAATAAACCCTTGGAATGGTCTGGTTGGGCCAGGAGGCTCGTGATTCACATGTAATGGATATCACTGCATTACCGTCCTATGCATAGGATACATGGCCGGTAATTAGCTTTCAACATATCAATTTTAAATACGATCATCTTGACTGTTTCAGCTTTCACCCATGATGCAGTTCTTCTCTGGGCACATGGAGTCAGAAAAACCATTGAACAAGGCTATGCTCCAAATGACGGAGTAAGAGTTGCAAGAAACATCATCAACTCAACCACAAGCGGAGTCACTGGGAACATTGCCATTGACAAGAATGGGGACAGACTCCAAGATTTCAAGGTATTAAATGTTTGAATGCATTGGGGGAAAATGTTTTTTTCAGTTTCAAATTGATGTTGGGTAAAGTTAACCTTCAAAGTTAGTGCAGCCCATCCGCTTTGCCCCGCATTCCCCTACACAGCAGTATGTTTGCTGAGGCTGTGTGAAAACCTAATAATTCGGAGACATATAGCGGAAACTGGGGTAACTTGTGCCACAGGGTAAGTTGTGCCACCCTCTGTCGAGTTAAATTGAAAAAAGAAGGCAATGCCACCCATGCCATGGTCACACGAGCACAGGTATGAGAATCTAATGCTAGTCACATTTAAAGGAAAAACTTACTCGTGGTTGGGTCGACGTATCGTCCACCCAGTTCAGGCCCCGAGTACATGGACAAGCTATGCGAATAAAGTGAGACATTGAGGAGAAATTATAGCAGAGCCATCGTGTGGTCTGGTGGCAATTACAACTTGCCAGACATAAATTGGAGGACACATGGCATCACCGGCACATCAAATTCGACAGCAATGAATCATAAAGTCTTGGACACAGTACAGAACGCAGAACTGGAACAACAAGTACTATTCCCAATGAGAAATGAGGACTTATTCCTCACAAACAGGCCATCCCTGGTTGATAAATGCACACCGCTGCCTGCAGTGCATTTTTTACCATAGTAACTGGGAGACCAAATGGTCTCCCAGTAGACATATTTGGTCTCCCAGTCATTGCTAAATTGGTCTCACTGGGAGACCTTTTTTCCAGAGACTCTGATTAATGACATATTTAGACGCCTTAATTTTGAAGTTCTTGTGTGCATTTCAAACTGAAGCTTCCTTCTTTCGATGTCAAAAATAATCATCAGCGCATCTCTTTACAATAGAGTTTTGCTTATATCATGAATTGGATTTTTAATTTCCTTAAATTAATAATTTGTCTAACAATTTAAAAAAGAATGACGAAAAAGCTTTTTAGGGACAGCATCTCCCAGAGTGGAAAATATCTTATATGATTCATTTCACGTTATTACAGATCTCGTATAAGTGTGCCATATTCCATGTGAATATATGCACAGATGATGTCAGTATTGCAATACTGACATCACTATTGGCACTCAAAGCTTGAGTGTCGATTCCAACTGCTATCAACAAGTCAGGCTTATGGGCTGTCTAAGTGTGAATGACAATTGATTAATCTGCATTCATTGGTATGGTTGTTTGATTCAGTTGGAGCAGGTGAAACTGATATGTTTGAGCCACTTGCTTGATCCATCATGGACATTCATGGTGTCCTGTTGTGAAATTTCTCATTGAGGGCAGCACCTTGTGGCTTTTCAGCCTTTTAGGTGAGATATGCGCCAAAGAAACTGTTCAGAATTGATGACTGGAATGGGGATGATGGGGAGATTTTTTGGAAGTGAACGTGGCGGTGTTGCATAGGCATACCAGAGGACGAGAAATGGGGGGGGGGGGTAGTTGCTCCCCAAAAATTTGGGAAAAGGCCAGACAAAGAGGCTTAGAATTCGATCATCAAATAAACATTATTGGAAATCAGTGAAAAGGATGCCTCCAAGCAAAACTCCCCCCCCCCTTAGGTCTTAAATTCTGAATGGTTCCTGAGTGTATTATTTTTGCCAAGACAGAGCAGCACATGATAACCTCTCAGACCAACAAATGAATGTGAGAGTGAATGAATTTGTTTTGTTGTAAAAGTGCTAAAACTGATAGCAGTTATACACAAAATCCATGAATTATATATAGCTGGATATTGTAACTTTTGGATTTATTCAAAACATAAAACTGAATAATCAATGTTGAGCACTAATTTAACAGCTTATGTGTGAATTTGTAATTGTGTGATCAGTAGGGGAATGAGGGGCAAAACAGACCGGCGGGGCAAAATGGTTTTTTAAGTTTTCTCGGAACGTTTTGACCTGTCTTCTAATTTTTCGTTTGGAAAATAAAATAGGATACATGACCAACTTTTCCTGAGAGTTTCGTTGATGAGAACGTTACAGGTATGCAGTTATGTTAATTTGAAGTTTTTGATCGATTTTCTTAAAAAAATCGTAATTTTTGGAAATGGTGTAGTACTTCCAATGACGTTCCAAGCCAAATAATTCATAGTCAGTGTCATAAGAGGGCTACTAAGCTTGCTTATTAAGCAAAAAAAATGTAGTCTGGTGCTGAGTCATTTGTAAGTAGGTCATTATTAATCTACCCTGCATGGTTGGGGCAAGATGGAGTCCTCCTACTGGGGCAAAATGGGAAGCACAAAAAAGCAATCCCAGCCTAGAAAAGGTTGAAGCTTGATATTGGGTCAATTCAACCATGACATTTGAGACATTTGATACACTTTCTGGCCATATAACAGGCAAAATTGTAAAAAAAAAACACATGAGATTTGTGGATCTAATCCATGTCATCAGTAATACCTTGAGGATTTAGGCTTACTGGTAAAACCCCTCTATTGTTGAAACTGAAACAAATGTAACTACCTTTCAAAAAGCATAGTCAAATCCAATACCAGTTTAAATTGTTAGATTATTAAGAAAACTCGGAAATCAGAGTTAGGTTAATATTCACAGAATGTCACATTTCCACAAAATTTTTAACTGATTTTGTTTCTTTTGTAACCTAATGTTTATGGTTAAATAATTTGTCAAATATTTACATAGAATGTAGAAATACTAGCATCACTCCCCAGCTATAATTACATCCTGTATTGAGATGTTGATTTCATAATTTATTGCTATGTTTACTCTTAGTATTCTGCAATATTCTCACATTGCAATGACATGAATTAATGCATTTTTGTTTGTCAACATGATTTTTAGTTGGGCTATTATGAAAACAGCTGGTTTATTGCAGAACTTTTGCAATTTTATTTCTTCCCATTTTGCCCCATATGAAATTCCGTTTTGCCCCAAGCATGGGGCAAAACGGGATAAAGTTGCATTTTTGAAAATAGGGAAAAATTTGAATTGAAACTATTAAAAAAGCACTTTTTTTTGTTTTTGAGCAAGTGGTATCGGTACTTCTTCATGGATCAGACCTTATTTGGCATTCGCACGATATACCACCTTTGTGCAGCGAGCCTTCGAAGTTAGGCGGCCCGTCTTGCCCCTCGTTCCCCTATGGGTTCCTAGTGACACAGCTGAAACTGCGAATATACCAACTGTGAAATCATTATGCTGATACTGACATCACAAGAGCACTGTGGCAGTTGAAAAGAACATGGCACACTAATACGAGATCTGTAATAACGTTTTGCAATTGCTCTACAGTTCACACCTGTTGGAGTTATATTGATAAAAATTGTTTACCTCCTGACGGTTCCTGCAAATCCGCAAAAGCTGCAATTGTTACAAAGTTATATAGAGGATAAGGCATAGTCATTATATTTTCCTATTTGGTCTTCCCTCAGCCTATCCTCAACAATAGTAATTGTTGTATTCTACTTATTGGAACATATGGATTGAATTTCTCACAAATTAGTGACTTCTTGTATCTAAAAATGTACAGTCTTGACAGCAAAATAACACCTCACTTTGCTTCAGACTTTAGCATGGTGAAGGCTATAGAGGAAATTTAACGAAAACTACGAAGCTTCAGGAAACTAGCCATCGGCTCAACAGTTCAAACTCCTTTTCTCAAGTGTTGTCAGTCCGGACCTATTTTTTTTTAAATATACATTTGATGCATCTTAAAGTTCAACTAAACTATACATGTTGAGCATCACAGAACTGCGAATAAAAGTTTAAGGTTGTTCCTTTGGTCTCCCAGTCAAAAATCCTTAAAAAATGCTCTGGCTGCCTGGGATAGGAGACCATGACATTGTTCTGATTAAATCCAGCATAACAGCGAAGCGCACCAAGCCAATTAGAAGGAAGATCTACCTACATGTGGAAAAAAGCTGATATGGACAAATTACAGCAAAAGGCAGAAGAATTTAAGGAACATTTCATCAATAATTACGATAGCAGCTAAGATATCCCCACCATGTGGGAGGAGTTTCAGCTCAAGATTCTGAACATCCAATGATTCCAATCAGAATGCGTACCATTGAAAATGGCATCCCTAGATTCAACCAACCATGGATCAGCAGAGAAGTAAAACAGAAAGCAAGACAGAAGAAAAGGAGCTACAAGAAAGCGAAGATAACGGGAAAAACCAAGGATTGGGACAGATACCACCGTCTGAAGAAAGAAATGAAGAGAGTATGTAAGGAGACGTATAACAACTACATCAAATCCATGGTAACCGAAGAAGATGGAGCCACTAAGAAGTTTTGGTCGTATATAAAGAGCCTACGTAAGGAAGGATCAGGAGTGTCACCGTTAAAAGCAACTACAGGCATCGTATATTCAGACAATTCCAACAAGACCAACATACTAAATCAACAATTCTCCTCAGTCTTTAACCAGGACGAGGATGAGGAAATGCTGGACTTAGGGGAATCCAAAATTGAGGAGATACCGTACATTATTGTATCCACAAGAGGTGTAGAGAAGCTTCTAAAAGGCCTTAAAGAACACAAAGCAGCCGGACCAGATGACAGCACAACCATACTTCTCAGACAACTCTCACCCTATATAGCACCAGTTCTACAAATCATGTTCCAGCAACAATAGATCAAGGATCAGTCCCAACTGAATGGAAGAGCCAACGTGGTACCTATTTTTAAGGAAAGGATAAACGAAAGCCAGAAAACTACCGTCCAGTCTCCCTAACATCAGAAGTATGCAAATTGTTTGCGCACATACTATGCAGCAACATCATGCGACACCTGGACAAACACCATCTACTCACAGACGTGCAACACGGATTTCGCAAGAGGAGGTCCTGTGAGACCTAGCTAATTCTCACCATCAACGACTTAGCTAAGACACTTGACGACGCTGGACAAGTGAATGTGATCCTGCTCGACTTTGCGAAAGCGTTTGATAAGGTCCCGTATGGAAGACTGCTACACAAGCTGGAGCATTTTGGCATAAGAGGGAAACACCAGAAATGGATAGAGAGCTTTTTGAGAGGACAGACACAACTAGTCGTACTAGATGGAACAACATCAGAGAGTGCACTAGTTAAGTAAGGAGTGCCACAAGGGAGTGTTCTGGGCCCCTTGCTATTCTTAATATTCATTAATGACCTGCCAGATCAAGTGTCAAGTGGAACCCAAGCCAAGCTATTTGCAGACGACTGCTTACTCTACAGGAGGATAAACAACGGACAAGATAGCAAATCACTTCAAGAGGACCTGGACAAGCTCCAAAAGTGGGAATCAGATTGACTCATGCAATTCCATGCCAACAAATGCCAAGTCCTTCACATCACCAATAAGAAAATACCAATCAAGCACATCTATAATATACATAACATCGACTGAGAAGAAATAAACACAGCCAAATACCTAGGTGTCAACATTAGCAACAAGATTTCCTGGAACGACCACATGTCATCAATCACCAAAAAGGCCATGGGATTTATTCAGAGAAACACAAGCAGCTGCTCGAGCGACACCAAGGAAATGTGCTACAAAACACTTGTTCGTCCTCTTGTACAATATGGCAGCGTGGCGTGGGACCCTCACACCCAAACCAACATCGCCGCACTTGAAAAGGTACAAAGAAGAGCGGCAATATATGTCTGCGGAGATTATGGAAGAACTAGCAGCGTCACTGAGATGATTAGAAAGCTTAAGTGGCCCCTATTGGTACAGAGAAGAGCAGCGGCCAGAGTTACTATGATCTATAGAATAGTAAATGGCCTAGTGGATATTCCATCACAGCCCTATCTCCAGCCATCGCTACGTTCTGTATTAAAGTTCATCCTGCCTCAAGCCAGAATAAATCGTTATCAGAAGTCGTTCTTCGTAGATGGAGTGAGATCCTGGAACATCTTGGACAAAAAAACTAGATCATGCAGCTCCCTAGAATCGTTCAAATGCGGAATAACTTCGTCAACTTTGTCAACTTTCCTTATCCTTCCTTATCTTATCCTTTAACTGTACATAGTTAAATTCTACTGTTTTTATCAGAGTGTACATAACTTGCTTTTAGAAGTGCCTTACCCCTAGGCTACTTTTTTAAAAAGCACGTCCACTGCCACGCACGCGCAGTACAACAGCACGATTATACGCCCCTGGGTGTCTGTGCTCACAAGGAAGAAGAAGAAGAAATTGGTGTAAAGCTTGGAGTCTATTGACCTGAGGCTCAAGACAGGGGATTATAGCCAGCAATCAGTGTAAAACAATATACAACAAGGTCAAAATCCAGTCACCTCTTTCCTGAGAGAGCCCTGGACTAATTGCCAAAGATTTCTTAATTTGGACATTTTAACATTTATTGATCCACATGGGACTATCTACTTACTAAAAATTGATTGCAAGGGATATACCTAGGCATAGTTAAGAGATTAAAACAATGTCAACACAGAAAAATGTTGTCTAATTAGCCAACCAAGTGCATAAATACAGGACATAAAGCCCCAATCATCCATCCATCCATAGCTATGGTCAACAATGACTACATATAGACAGTTCAGCAATTAGATTTATAGCAATTCGGTCAAAAAAAAAGAAGCTTTTCTCAAGACATCGTTACACTGTAAGAAATGACCGTGTTTTTCTGGCTAAAAGAACCATAAATTTATTGCTATTTTACCAGTATTTTTTTAATACAGACTTTGTCCGGGAATTTACAGTTCTTTGTCAGTTACAAAATGGCTACAAGATAAATTTACTGCGACATGTCATTCAACATTCAGTTCATGTTAATGAACAATTACTTCAACCGTTAATTTACTGGCAACTTGTAATATGCAGACAAAACATTTGAATTGGCCAAACAATCAATGCATGAGAGATTGCATGGACTTCAACCACAGAACATGTGGTGCCATCTATAACATATGCTTTACACAGCTGTTAATCAAACTTAATTTATAACTTATCTGAAGGTAAGGGAACATCCTCATTCATATGATCTTAAAGATGCTGTCATTACACAAAAGTTATAATGTCTATATGTGACATTTACATTTGTGTGAGTCTTATGATGTGATCTAAAGAATGACACTATTAAAACCAAAATAACCCTTGGAAAATATCCATCCATTTTATGGTTTGTGAGCAAACTAATTGATGGACTTACTTCCCTGCTGTCAAGCAAGAGATGAGCAAGGCCGAGCCTGGAGTCACTGGCTCTCTCACTCTCTCAGCTAATTCCAGCTTTGATACATCCCTACAGCTATGCGACAGTTAAATCAAATACTATCCGTATTTTTACAGTAGATTCTACAGCCCCTTGCATTCTTTACATTCTATGTTTGACAGATGATATAACTGTAAAATATACTTTAAATAAACTGTTTTATATATGTATACATTACACCGTAATATCACTTTGTTGAATCCGCAAAATTACAGTTCAATGTACCAATCTGCATTTTACGGTTCATTGTCCTGTTCAGGTTTATTAGTACTTTTACAGTTCTTAGACCTGGAACAAAGTTGCCAGTTAATTTAACTGTAAAATTTAACGGGAATTTTTGCAGTGTATGAATTATTATGATCAAACAGGATGCACAAAAGAAAGCGCCGCCTCTTCCTACCCATGCCATGTTTACACACTTGGTCAATATCATTATGCACCATGAAAAATATTGCCAAATATAATGCGACAAATTCAATTTTGTTGTTGAAAACTTGAAGTACAGAGGACTGACATCCTTTTTTTAAAGTCATTTGGTAAGTGGTTGGACAGTTTCAATGACGTGGCAATGCCAATTTACAAATTGAAAAGAAGAAAATTAATTTTTCCAATGGACCGCCAATCTGCAAACAGCTCTAATGGAGTAATAAGCGTTGAACTTCCATTTTTAATGGCACAAAAGGGCTGCCATTCTTGAACTGTCAACTGTGACCTTAACATTTCGCTTAGAGTTATGAAATTTGTTGCAGATATTGACTTGTGGTATGGTTTGAGAACATGTCGAATTGTCGATAAATCCATGATGGCAGTGGCAGGTAGCCATTTTGTCCCGGCCATTTTGGCAGCCATCTTTCTTCATTCTTGAACATTTTTGCAGCCATCTTTCTTCATTCTTGAACTGCCCAATGTGAAATTGTCTCTGCACTGAATCAACTGGTTAAAATCATAACTGACACAAACAAAACATTTTTAAGATATCTTAATGTGAAATTACAAGCATTAAATATTCAACAATCAAAACATTTGGCGATTCTAGTAAAATATGCACTAGAATTTACTAAAACTGCCTAATCTCCCAGAAAAGTTAACTGATTGATTCCCAAATTTTTATGTGTATTACTTGTACAAGTATAAAACAGCATACTGGCTATATTGAAAAGTTTGTTCTTTGCTCTATATATGAGAACTAGCAAAATGTAAACAAAAAAATCCTTAATTAGGTCACTTAGTGACAAAAAAATATTTACTTCAGAGGAAATTCTGGATAACGACCAATTTCAGTTGTATTGCGTGAATAGGGAATTACCTATAATTTTCAAAGGCTTTGTGCAACCTCTAAATATATTAATCGATTTGTATTAGGAGTTTAAATTTCGGGGTTTTAGGGAATTTGATTTTTTAAAGATTTTTGAAAAAAGCCATATCTAGTTCTGATAATTTTACCACTTCAGGTAACTATTTGGCAACATGGAAAGCATGTGGAACTCCTGTATTGGGATGCTGTGAAGGGATTCTTTAAAAAAATCTACAAACCGGAAGATCCGGATGACTGGTCCGGCATCCTTTGGGCAGGAAATGCCACTAAACCACCGACTGGCAAACCAGCTTGCGGATGGAAGGGGGAGTTGTGTGAAAGAGCTAAAAACAACAACCAACTAGTTTTGTGGCTGTCGCTTGCCTTTCTGCTTGTGTGTGGTGGTGGAACTGCTGTTTTACTTTGGAGACTGAGGTAAGCCTAAAGGAAGAACTTGATCATGAACACTGTGTACCGTTTGCTCCATGCAAAGCAACCTAGTTAATCATAAAATCTTAAATTATGGACAAGAAACCTATTCAATTACAATATAACGTAGCCAGTGTGCTGTATTTATGTATCAGACATCCTGAAGTGAAATTGCAAGCTTAAAATATTCAGCAATCAAAAGATTTGGCAATTCTAGTAAAAAATTCACAAAAATTTACTGAAATCTTCAAGAAAATGTAACTGATTCAATTTACTGATTGATTCCTAATTTTTTTATGTACACATATTATTTGTACTATAAGACAGCATACTGGCTATATGACAAAGTATTTTGTTTGATCTTTATACGAGAACAAGCTAAATGTAAACAACAAAAAATCCTTAATTAGGTCACTCAGTGAGTGCACAGTGTGAATGCATTTTTGCAAATGGCATATATCTGTATCAACAGAGAAACAGTCTCACTTTTAATATGCCTGAAATCATAAGAGCGGTAGCTGAGCAAGAGCAATTTGCCACCGAAAGCAGAAATTGTGACTGCCAAACAATCCTTCCCACGCTTTTCATGTACGATGATGATACTGTTCTAGTATACATTTGTATAAATTCAAATGTAATGAACCAAATTACATTCAAATAATGACTACCTGATGGAGCCTATAATCTGGGTTATTTCTGCATAATATTTATGTAAATAAATTGCTAAATATAATCCTGAATTTTTCTTCCAGACTGAGGAAAGCTAACGAAATTGTTGAGAAATTTTTATTGCAAGAATCTGCTATTGAAAGATTTAACAGCGAACGACCGGGCTCTCGTTCAACTATCTCTGGAAGCAGCCTGATGCACAGGAGTGGTGACAACCTTGTGAAGATTGGAAGTGATGTGGCATACATGAAGCAACTTAGAGACATTTCTTCATTTGTTCTGAATGAAGAATTAAAGAAACTCGCAGTGATCAAACACGAGAACGTCAATCTTTTCCTCGGCGTATGTGCTGGACCATCGCCCTCAATTCTGATGTTGTACGCTTCTCGGGGAAGTCTCTACGACATTTTGAATTTCCAGACTGACAAACTATCATTGGATATGAAGCAGTCCATTCTATTTGATGTGGCTCTTGGCATGAAATATCTGCACAACAGCAGCATAGGTAATGTTAAAGCCTTACATTATCCCTCTGGGCTCACAGAATCACTGCTGGGCAAGCTCCCAACGCCTTCCCTGGGTATCCCACTCACCCTAACTACAAATGTATCCCCCTATCCTTATTTTTCTGCCCTATCTATGGTGTTGGGTTTCCAATATTCTCATTCCCGGGATGAATACATCCATTGTCCAGTGAATCACAGGTGCTAGGCTTCCACAGTTATTGTTTTGTGTTTGCAACAGCAGATTAGGATAGAACAGTGTTGGATTAGACACATAATATATATATCATAAAGGTGCTGCACTTACTGCAAATGTGAGCAACAAAACAGCCATTAATATGAAAACTGTCATTATGCATGAATCAAGAATTTGTGTTAGGTGCAACCCTTTGAGGCCATTATCTCAACCTTTTCTGCGAATCACAGAAGCTCAGAGAATTGGGTCATATCAGCCTGAGGTTATGCTGGAAAACTCAGGTGAAATGAGCACTGAGCCACCTTGTTTAATATAAGCTAATATAAACCGTTCAACAAAAATAAGCCCCCCTTTAAATAAACTTGAATATCTCAAAGATTCCTTCTCTGATTTTCATGAAAGTTGGATTGAATTATAAGCCTGTATATCGACCCTAAATATGAGTATTTTTGTAGATTAGTTGCATTATTCCTGGGCCAGCAGCCTTCGAGTGAGCCTACCCCTGTTTTCAAAAATCTGTGGCTTTTCCAATGGATATGAATAATTCGACAAAGCGGGGGAGAAACCAGCTGGGGCATACTTCTTAATGATTCTGGAGAAAAAAATTTTCTCAATCATATTTAGTGGAAAATTGAGGACTTCTTCTGTAATCTTTTCACAGTTTAGGTTCCTTGGGTGACAATAGAAATAATTTGAGTGGAGTTTGAGCACCTTTTGGAAAATATTTTTTTTGGAAAAGGCAAAACTTCAAATTTTTGAAAAGAGGGGTGGGTAAGTGCACTCAGGGTCGGCTGGCTCAGAGAAAAATGAAGCAATTGCGCTACAATAACACCGGCATAATATCAACATTCAGGCCTACAAATACGATAACTTTAAAAGAAATCAGAAAAGGTGTTTTTCAGATATTCAAGTTTTTCCTAAAGGAGGACTGATTTTTGTTGAACCGTTAACAAAGTTCATATTAATATTTTTATTTTGTGTAGGACACCATGGCAACCTTTCTACTTTCAACTGTGTTGTGGATGCACGTTGGATTTGCAAGGTGACCGACTATGCTTTCCGTGTCTCTGGCGTCTCATCTGGGAATATTCAAAATTCCCATGTCCGGGCAGAGAAATTATTGTGGACTGCTCCGGAATTGTTGGAGTCCCCTGGACAACCACAAGCAATGAAAGCTGGCGACGTTTACTCATTTGGGATTATAGTTCAAGAAGTCACCTTGAGAGGAAAACCTTTCTGCAACACCGACTACCAACCGGAGGAGATTATCCAAAGGATAACCAATGGAGATATGACCATGAAACCCCAACTCACGGAAGGTGGGTACACTGAAATTCTTTTGACTAATTAAAACCCCAAAATTTGTCTCATGACTAATTAAGATAGTGATGGACTAATTTAACATTTGACCAATTAATTATTTTGACTAAAGGACCGTTCAGAATTTATGACTGGGGGGGGTGGGAGTTTTGCCAGAACTTCTTGCGTATTTTTAGATATGTAAAGAGTGCCAGTAAAAAACTGAAAAGTGGCATTTGAAATAAGGATCTTGAATTGCAAGGATAGGCTTATTATATTTCATATAGAACTAAATTTTATTTCAGTTTAAATTATTTCCGTTCAGAAAGGGATAATATATTTGACATAAAAATATATTGAAATGTTGAATTTCTATGTACTAATTTTCATTGGCCGGCATTTTCCCCCGATCATTAATAGAGAATTAATTAGTGCTTCTGAATGTAAATTCATTATCTTTATTGTGTCTGCTGAACTATGTGTAGTGCATCATCCCAATCAAATACAATTCCAATGCACATAACAGGTAATATCATATGGTTAGCTGAAATACTCGCTGCTCATTGGCCGACAGCTGTGCAATATTCTACGATATTGCACGCATGTTATTGCACGCTCATTTTAAGAGATTGGACGGCCCTGAGAGGAAGCACCACATTTTTATGCTGCAGCAGCTACAAGCAAACAAAAAGATAGTGTTTTTCAATTTTACTAAAACATTTACTGCACGGCAACGGAGGCAGATAGGAAGATGGATGGGGCAAAAAATTTGTCTATTAAAGGGCTGATAGGATATCAACTTTCTGTACTGATTATATTATTTGTTTTATCAGAATAGAGCAATAAGTGGCCGAAAAACAGCATTTTTTCCGATTTTTCAGTGATTTTCATGTGTTTAGAGGTCTAAAGTCTGCTATAAAGTTTCAGAAAAAAAATCAAAAATCAAATCCATCATCAAGTATATCATTTTTGGATTCCAATAGTGTGAAAAAAAGTTTTGTGAGTGAAATAGTTATTGATTTTTGACAAGACACACTTGAAAAGTGTGACACAGGTGACATTGAAGATGAAATACACTGCCTTCTGATATGCAATAGTAACGCAACCCAGAGGACAGAATTTTTAAATAAAGCTCGCTGCATAATCCCTAATTTTTGTGATCTTGATAACACGCAAAAGTTTAAGGTCCTCATGTCTAATAAAAGCCCCGAATTAATATATTCCTTAGGTGCTTTTCTTAATAAAATAATGTGATTAAAAATAATAAATAAATAAATAAATTAAAAAAAAAAAACTAAAACTTAATATGCCTCCCCTCACTTTAACTCCACCGGTGCTGCTGTGTATGTCAAGATTTACCCCAACTTGGTTATGATTGGTTTTGATTGACTCTTATGTGATTTGTAATTATGTGTATGAAACTGGGACCAGTATTACTATTTCATGAACAATGAAAATTGTATTCGATTTTATTTTGAAGAACAATGTACTGTACATGAACTGTGAACCTTAACTGCGAACATGAACTAGCATGAACTGTGAACATGAACTGTGAACATGAACTGTAAATGAACTATGAACATCAACTGTGAACATGAACTGTGAACATGAACTGTGAACCTTAACTGTCATTTTTAGATTAAAAAAAAAAAAAAAAAAAAAAAATTTTGGTATTGTAGAATACTGTAGCTGTAGATCTAGACTTATACATTTCTATTTTTCGATTGACACATGTATCTATATTTGATATTTCTGCTTGTCAATAAAAGTTTATATATACTTTAAACACGCGGGTCAAAAGAAACACAAAGAGAGTTTGGACAAGGAATTCCAGCCCTTTTCTTTGCATTTGCCTAAAAAAACCATATGATATAACAGTTATTGCACATCACCTCGTGCAATATCAGTTTTTCTGGCACCTCGGTGACTAATATTGCACTCGGCTGCGCCCTTGTGCAATATTAGTCACCTCGGTGCCATAAAAACTGATATTGCACTCGGTGCTGTGCGATAACTGTATAATATTCCATAGTCTTCACTAATGAACTGGAATTGAAACCATTACAAATTTCAGCACATCTCTTTTAAAAACATCAATGTTGTATCATCATTCATGGCCATGTCCAGGAATGCATTTGCATAATATTATCTGTATATATAAGAGTAACTGATTTTAATTTGATCTATGGCATAGCAGCTTCAGAGAGTCATTTCCCAATGCCATGACTGGTGATTCAAAACTCATCAGTCCATCACCATGATCACGTGATTCAGACTTAGATTATTTATTTGGAGCTTATAAAAATGATACTTACATTTTATCACGTTTTATACAAATCAAACTATAAGCTCTGCAAAGGCATAAATTATCTGCCAGGCCAGAACACCGAAAGAGGTCCAGCAGATCGGAATCCTGTATAGTACATCTCATAATTCAACAGTCAGAAATTGTTTCTTTCATTCAAATAGGTAGCTTACAGGGTGACCCACCTCAACTTGTGCATGACTTTAACGTGTTAACAGAAGACAACAAAAATGTTACAATTGATTTTTCGAAGCACATTTATCTAAATGGTAGTTATGGCTACTACAAACAGTGAGTTGTAAGCTTCTGCAGTAATTCTATCAAAAATGACAGGCAGGTGAAAATTTGTCGTCATTTTTGTTTGTGCCGAAAAATCAGCTGAGAAGAATTCAAATTGCACCAGTGTCAACCAAAACCTCAGCAACTGCCTGAAATAACACTGATATGCAAAGGGAGGTTCTTAGGGAGGTGAATAGATGGTATTTGTAAGTTTTAGAGTCAAGTGTATGTTACCAGGTCAGCAAATTTAGAATGGCAACCTGTCGGAGACAAACAAGTCAAAATATGGCAAAACCATTTGCATAACTGACAGTCAGATGATTGCAAACACAAAATAGTTAGGTGTTGTGATTGTCCGAGTCATTAGAAACGTAAAACATGACACTCGGTTTTTAAAAGCATAGAGAAAAAGTATAGCAACACTTCTACAAAAATCTATTTTTGATTATGTCTGGAAAGTCACAAATTTCCATCCCTCAACATCTAGTCTTAATTTGACCAACATTTGTGATGAAAACACATGGATTTTTAATACTACCAGGTGCAGAATATTCCCCTCAATAAATTCATCATGTCATATGACCTAGAAATCCAAGCCTAGTCATTTTTATTGGAAATATAAGATCCATGGTTGGCAATTTGCATACATCATTGGAACAATGATTAAAGTGGCCGATACACACATCAATGCTGAAATTGCAAGTGGTAAATGATATTCCCATGTAAGATAAAGCTATTCTAATGATTATTATGAGTGGTAACAACAACTTTTTCCCAGCCAGCCTTGGCATTAACCTCAGTAATTTACCAGAATAAAAATAGGGCACTGCGCCAGGACAGTATTTGGGCTTCCTGTCTTAATAAACGCAAACCTCCTTCAAAGAAAAACCCTGGCACTACTTCGTTATAGCTTCTGTAATACAGTTCATGCATTACATGTGATCCCAAAATTGTTTCCGAAGGTTGACCGAGCTAAATTGTTAAAAATCAGAAAAAAAGCTATGCAAAAATTGAACTCTTTTTCCAAGTTCAATTTTAACCGAAAATGAACCAAACTTGCATAATGCTCTTCTCTTGGCTCTTGCCACTGAAACTTTAATTTGGTGTTTTCAATGGAAATCCCAAACTGTTTCAGTAAACACCTTTTTGTTTGCAACATCAATGCACAAGTTGAGGTGGGTCACCCTGTACCATTGAGTCCACCTCGCAACAACTGCAGATTGCAGGAAAAACAAATAGGGGAGAGCAGGGCACAGTGAGACACTTTTTTTATTTTCAAGTGTTCCAAAATGGTTGCATTAACAAGTTAAATGAGATCAGGTCCACATTATAGATAATGACGTTGGGTAGGCTATATTGCCCAGTAGTTTCAGGTTCCTACCTTTTACAGGTTTGGAGAAATTTTAAGTTACGTCCATGCTCGTTAAGTGTCTCACTGTGCCCCGTGGGTGGGGCACAGTGAGACAGCAGACGGGGCACAGTGAGACAGAGCATCTGTTGCCATAACCGCCGATCCTCAGGACCTGCGGAATTGTTCTATCAATTGTTGGTACAGAAACTACTGTAGTCATATAAAAGCAGCAGACTAGGTGATTTTTTAGGTCCTTTTTTTAGCATGTTTCGAAACTTCATCGCACAGGACACATGCACGACTTATTTAACCTGCCGCACCTGTTACATACTAATCAAAATTCTTCTCTGATGCTTCTCTTTGGATATGACTCACTAAAATCAGTAGTTTATGGCAGATATTTTGTTTTTAATAGTGAATTGTGAGCTATGCATTACATTCAGGTCGTTTCGAGTGTATTTTGTGATGTCTCACTGTGCCCCGCCTCAAACTGTCTCACTGTGCCCAACGCAGCTCTCTTTATAAAATTTTTGAATCCTGCAGACCGGATGCCTGTATTGTGGTTCATCATCTCACTAAACTAAGACAAATAATCGATTTGAATCCCTGGCAATTGATTTGCATTATATCATTTTTCTTGAGAATTATAACAAAAAGTCGTTTAGCAAAATTATTTACTTTTACTGGCTAAAAACCAAAATATTGAAATTCCACTCTCGATATGCTGTGTAGGTATTCAGGATGTAGGACAGTCTCTCACTTACTCACTTTTTGTACTACACAAAAGAGGGTTGATCTGTAAACAGTACCAGCTAGACGCTACGTCCTTTGTCTCACTGTGCCCGCCGTCTCACTGTGCCCAGCTCTCCCCTACTGTATAGACGGAGGGGATATAATCTTGCTGCAAGAGAAATTCATTTTGGAGAAAGATAGGGGATGCAGCTGTTTGAAACTAATTATTAACAACTATGAGGCCGGTCAAGTCTCCAGCTGGACTTAGTTTACGCTTTGATAGAATCATTTTAGTTAACCTGATGAACTTATAGATCATTTATGGTTACAATATTGGTATCAAGCCCTCAAAAGAGCCAAAATATTGAATATTTTGTTAGATCACCTCAGGAAGTGCTTATAAAACAAGAAGATGGTAGTCAGTACTTCATATGTGATGCTCTATGTTGAGCATTGATGAAAACAATGATGAAAATTGAAAATATTTAAGAAATATCTGTATTTCATAGACTAAAATGCAGCGAAAAAGCCTAAAAAAACGTCATTATATAAATGTGAGTGTAGGCTCCGGAAAGAAAAAACTGGTTCACCAAAAAATGGTACAAAAGTGTTTCTAACTACCATACACAACTTTTGAGGACGATGCAGGTAAAATGTTGGTCATATAAACCCTATTTATAGCAAGATGACAATTGGGTTTTTGCTTTTTGCGTTGACACGTGTCTCATTATTTCATGACAACTTTATAAATTAACAAGATGATAACTTTTTGAAAGTAACAAGAAGCTTCTGCCATGCAAGAAGCTTATTATGAAGTATGCCATTGGCTTCATTTAACCCTCTCATATCACTGAGATCATGTCTGTCAACCATCACATGCTGTGTTCACTCATTTGCTTCATCATAAGGGGGCGACCATTTAATAATCAGGTGGGCTTGGAGTTTTCCTCAACAGAAATTATTTATTTCACGGTAACGGAGGCCGTAATTATTTTTTTTAAGCGCGCAAAGCCCCCGAATATTAATTCCTAAATCAAGCATTGCCTTCTTAAGAAAAACCCCCACCAGAAATGATTTATTTCAAGGCTGCCCAGAAAGAATTTATTTATTTCACCAAAACTGAGCAAGAAATTATTTATTTAAAAAAAACCCCATGAGAAGAAATGGTGGCCCCCTAATTATTATGCCTCTTAATTTGTACTAATAACGACATCCCAAGATCAGAGCTTTTTGACAGAGTTAGTAGCCTTATGCCCAACTTAAGATGACTCAAGTATGGTGGTTTGATCATATAGATTTTTCTAAAATTTTGCACAGGTAATCTATGAGACCCATACATTTCAAAAACGAAAAATAAAAATATTTCACCGACTTGTTTGGTTACCATGGTAACAGCATGCTTGGCCTGATGACTGCTTAAAAGTTATAAATTGAGTTTTTGGTTATGTACCACAGAATAAAGCATTACATGCTTTTGTCACACGAAAATGTCAGAAATGTCTTCCCATGTATGTAAACAAATAAATTTGCCACAAATTTGAAGAAAAAGGTTAAAATACTTTTTTCTGTAAGAGTTCAAAGGGCACCAACACACTAATTAATTGCAGATTTTGCATGCATCAATTTTGGCAATAATCAAATTTTAGGAAAACGATCATACAGATTTTTTTTTAAATTTGCATATATCATAAACAGGTTATTGTCACACAAATGTCCGAAAATACAAAAAATTCACCGAGTTGTTTTTTAACTGCAGTACCATGACTACGCCAATGTCAATTTAAAGAAATACAGACAATTTTAGACACAGTTGACTGAAATTAGTTGAGAAAATTCTTTTGATAGAGACGAGAAGCTGAAACTTTGAACTAGCATGGAGTAGGTGTTACTGCATACGGGTCAAAATTTGAAAACGGTGAAATTTCACTCAGGAAAAAGTTGATTTGAAATCAAGTTTAAAGGAATTCCTTCTGATTTATTTTGGTAGGTAAAACAATCACCTTTAATTGTACTTTGATGTCCAAGGGTCAGGAAACACAGTTTTCATGTGCAGTGGACGTAAATACCGGGGTAATGCTTTTAGACGTCATTAACATCACGCTGTAAAAACCCCCAATATTTCTCAGAATTCATGCATTCGTATCACCTGGACTAATGCAGAAGGAGCATGAGGTACAGACAGAACAATCATATAAAAAAAAGAGTACTGCTATCTGCCTGACAGCAACCGCAATGAAAATAAATGGCAAATAATTACTTTTTTCATTTTTTCTACCCTTCTCTGTTTTGTAACTAAATTGTACACATGCCAAATGATTCCTGTGAAAAAAGATCCTATGCAACACTTTTGAAACCTAAAATCAAGCAATAAACGCCCAAAAATTAGCTATTTTTGATCAGTGAATCTGTGATGTCAATGACAAAATATGATACTCATCACACAAATGGCCGGTTAAATCATTCCTGAGCATCTTACTAGTGCATGCAGTCGCATATTAGTTAGTAAAATATCATAAGTGCAAAAATTATTGGAAAATGTAAGAAATTGCATTGTTTTTATACATATGCTGCACCCAGGGAACTTACTGAAGTGGTATGCTGCTGCAACAGTGCAAATAAATCAGGACTTCCAAAAAGCTTGTGACATCTTGTTTGCCAATGACTATAGTCACTTCCATTGGGATTTTAGAATGATAACACCAAAACTGCCATTAGTACGACACATATTTTACTAAAACCATGTTCGTTAATGACATGTGACGTTAATGACAATTTTAAACAAATATTTCCTTGAACCAGTGAATTCATTATATGATGTCAATCTTGGCCTACATTAAGACTTGTGTACACCAAAGCAAAGTTCCGCAGTGATTTTTGTCCCGATATACATTGCCAAAATTAACAAGGAGGGCGTTTGTTAATGACAAATCTAGGTAGGACAACTGACATGTTGCTATATATAGTGTAATTATCTATATTCCATGCAGTTTATGGACTTGCAGATGATTCAGTCAGCTTGTAGGGTTCCGAAAGGTCATCAAAATGAAAGTTGTATAAAAAAATGTTTGTCGGTTGATTTTTTATGAGAAAAATCACTGGGTGTGACGTTAATGACATGAAATTGGAGACAAAGACACAAGAGCCCCCTGTGGTTGGGTAACAATATGAGGCAAGTCATTGGTTTTGGGATTTGAAAGGAAGTTGGTCAAGGTCCAATTTGAGCTGATTTGTCAAGGAAAAAGCTGATGGAGACAGGCCATTTTCAGGGGGGTAGGGCACTTTCCTTCAATTTTTGGAAAGGATAAAAGTTATCTGCCACACATTTCCTGGACCAAATTTTTGGCTGATATGTTGCTCTAAAAGAAATGACCACTATGAACCTTGCATGTAGATTCATGTCCGTGTGAATTGCTCTAAGACACTGGAGACAAGAATTTCAGCTTTACCAAATTTTGACCCACACAATAAAAAAACTAGAAATGTCATAACCGGAAACCGGTGATTGATGCGCTGCCCGGACTGAGTCCTAAGGGTGAATCACACATGTATCCATAGTTAGTGTGTATCCCTCTGTGTAATATTTCAGTCAAATCTTAGCTCACAGGATCAATGCTGTCTTGGCTAGATACACATTTCCTGGCCATCCCACTGACCCAAACTATCCACATGTCTTTGATTTTACTCTCCTGTCTTTCTGCCCAGGAGTAATTTACCAGCTTGTTATTGCTCTCTTATTTACGATTGGCAAGACTGCTCTTGCATCTATCTATCTATCTATCTATCTATCTACCTATCTATCTATCTATCTATCTATCTATCTATGTGTTTAGCTGTCTATCTATCTGTTTATCTATCTCGAGGCCTTCCCTTCCTTCCCCCACTACATTCGGCATAATCACGAAATAGCCCCCGCCCTCCGATAACGGAATGCGCGAGACCATTGAAAAGCATAGGCTGCCACTCATTCCGTCAGAGGTGCGGGGCTTATTTCGTGATTATGCCCTACATTCCTCCCTTCATGCCTTTTTTCATTCCTTTGTTCATTCCTTCCTTCATTCCTTCTTTTCTTCCTTCCTTCCTGCATTCTTTCTACCGAATTTGTAAACACAGGATCTAGCTGGCACTAGGATGCTTTTAGGACAAATTTAGTATAAACAAGTTGTTGATAACAGCTAACTTTTACAGTTAACATCAAACAGGACTGCTGTGATAAATAGACATTCTTGAAGTATAAAGTATATGCTGACCTGCTTTTTTCACTTCTAAGGGAATACTTGATATGTGAACAGGAATTAAGGTATGTTTTTCTTTAGGCTTTCTTATCATTGTCAGCTAATAGTATATAACATGTCACATGAAATATTGTCCATTAGATTTGTAATATGATTGCACCACTTTCAATAAACTTCCTGTTGAGATTAATTGAGTACAAGCAAGCACTGACATAGACCAACTGCACAAATCAAGTAAAAAAAATCATTGTACTTATATTTGAAATTAAAGATTAGATCTGCCAATTCTACATAGAATTCAACTTGCATTAAAATAACACAAACTGGTAAATTCACAACATTGGGGTGATATGAAACAATACCGATCAACACAATTGCATGTTTTTCAGAATTAAGTGAGTTCAATTCATTTTATTAGTCCAGTAGAGCCCCACTATGTCATAGGAACCCAAAAAGCTGTAAAACAAATCTCACTGAATTGAAAGCGAGTGCCCCCCGTCAATGATGACTTTGATGCAGCCATAGTCCTGTGCCCTGCTATGTGAATGCATACAGGCCAGGAGACCAGGCTAATGCAGCCATAGCCACACTGGGGGAGTGTGTGTGTAGAACTGGGCAAGAAATACTTTCAAAATGTCACAATAAAGCCACTAAATGTTAGTTTAAAGATATGGGGACAAACTTTATGACAGTAACGTAACATACAGTGAAGAAGGGCTCTGAAAGTAGTGGCAGGTGCCCAGTAGCTTTTACAGAAAATTGGGGCAAGAATGTTAACATTTCAGTGTGTGCAAAAAAGCTTGCTTACGAAACCAAGGACTTGCCCAAGGGGGGGCACCCCCAGGGCAGCGCAATAATTATGCTTCTAGCTGCATTAGATCTCATTTAAATAGCAAATTACTGGCTGCCATGCTGTTAAAAAAAAGAGAGCAGAAAATGCTAACGTCACAACTTTTTCAGGGCCTGCAGAAGTTGTGACGCTATGTTGCTAGGCAACCAGGCTAATACACCATTCAATGTTTTGATATTTATGAAATCTATACATCAATGTTTTGCTCATGACCTGGTCTCTCAGGAAATAGTAACAAAATACCTTTTCCGATTTCTTTTAAAGTTATTGTATTTGTAGGCCTGCATATTGACATTATGCCTGTGTAACTGAGGCCCAATTGCTTCATTTTTCTGTGAGCCAGACAACCCTGAGTGCACCTACCCCTCATTTAAAAAATTTGAAGTTTTGACTTTTCCAAAAAAAAAATTCCAAAAGGTGCTCAAACTCCACTCAAATTATTTCTAATGTCACCCAAGGAACCTAAACTGTGAAAAGATTACAAAAGAAGTCCTCAATTGTCCACTAAAGATGATTGAGAAACAAATTTTCTCCAGTATCATAACGAAGTATGCCCCAGCTGTTGGCTCCCCGGCATGGTCAAATTGTTCATATACATTGGGAAAACCACAGAGTTTTGAAAACAGGGGTAGGCTCACTCGAAGGCTGCTGGCTAAGCCAGGAATAATCCAACTAATCTACAAATACACACATTTAGGGTCGATATACAGGCCTATAACTCAATCCAACTTTCATAAAAATCGGAGAAGGAATCTTTGAGATATTTAAGTTTATTTAAAGGGGGACTTATTTTTGTTGAACTGTTTATATACAATGTGGTTGTAAGTTGAACCTATGTTGGTATTATAGCCCTGCCTTTGTGACTGATAATGAATGCAGAGCATTATTTTCAGCAAAGACTGCTAACTGCCATAGAAATAATTAAATGAGGAGAAATGTTTTGAATCGCCATACTTTTGTATAAAGGATATTGTTTTCTAAAATTTGAAAAAATTTCATATTGATATCTTAAAAACTCTTCCCTGCAAGTCCATTTGAATGGAGTTAGAATAGTTTCGCCAAACTTGTTAGCTTAAAATTGCATTTACCACCTATGACTTATGCATTTTAGAATCTACTAAATACATAATAAGAAGCATATCTGTGATTATCCATTTTTTGTCCAAGATGACCCAAAAATCCCGAATTTTACCAACTTGTGACACTGGACCAGTGGCAGGATTTGTTGAAGTCGTGACAGAGGATCGGTGTTTTAAACCTGGGAAGAGCAGGAGAGAGACAGGGATGACAAATACCTTGGGCAAACCATGTGCCACACTTTATATAGATAGATAGAAGATAGATAGATAGATAGATAGATAGATAGATAGATAGATAGATAGATAGATAGATTGTTGAATCTTCTAAACAATATGGTACCTTTCAGGTTTTGAAGAAAGTCAAAAATTGATTGATGCCCTATGTTCCTGGCAACCGGCTGACAGACCCTCATTCAGGAAGATTGCACGGCAACTGTACAATCTGTATGGCGCTAAGATGGAGGTCAGCCTTGTCGACAAAATGGTATCTCGTCTGGAAGAACATACGAAGAATTTGGAAACCCTTGTAGAAGCCAGGTAGAGTGCAGTAAGGTTATACTGTCTATTTGACCAGTAATAAGAGGTCCAATGTACACTGATGGCAGTGATGAGAATCCAGATACTTGGTGGTACACTGGTAGTCTGGTAACTTAGGCCTAGTCATAAGTGCTTCCAAAATTGGACTGAAATGTTCCTTGTGAGTTCCTTGTGAGTTCCTTGTGAGTATCGATGAGGTCATAAGTTACTTTATGAAAAATTGATAGTTCCTTTCAATGCTGTGGATAGTGAGGTCATTGATGTCCACACGCAGCTGAATGAATGTAAGTACTCGTCATTCGTCTAGTCCAAAAAATAGGCCTATACACTGTATGTGCAGTCTGCTGAAAATGAGAACTGCATGCTGCTGCCACCTGGCACAAAAGTTAATTTTGTATGCTACAGCATTGCTGTCCCAAGAAATAGTTCCAATTTCATTGCACGTTCACAAAATTTCTATTCAACATTGATGTATACCAGAGTAAAACTCGGCAATCTAAGGAAGTAGACAAGGCCATCAGCACACTCAGAAACAGCCCCGGTGCTTTCCAGACAAAATTGTGTGTGTTCCTCTGATTGAAATAATGTGGACGCCCGCAGGAGCTCGCAGAATAGCACACTAATCACTAGGTGGCAACACAAGACAGCACATGTTCTGATCTGTGGCAATGCAAGAGCATTCCACTTGTAGGTAGCTGTATGTGTTTGGCTGTTTTTTTTTTTAATGTACACCATGTCCGTTTCCTTGACAGCCTTTAACTTAGCTTTTACCATTCGACACCTCTGTCAGCCAATCATATGCCAGTATTTCGGGACGATAATTTCTATATCATGATGTCCACTTATCGTCTCACTTTTGACCGTCTGTGTCAGGTTATTTACCATGGGATCAGAAATATGTGTTTATCACACCTTGGGCTAAAGCGCTCGGGTGATAAATCACATATTTCCTCTGAGCCTCTCCTGTGGTGAATAACCTATATCTATCTAATATATATGATAATTTTGTAATGTTCGAAACGATAAATGATAGTTTGTTTTCTACCAAATGCTTTTTTGCCATGCAGATCTGAAGAACTCCGAAATGAAAAGAACATAGCAGAATATCTCCTGCAAGAACTACTGCCCAAATCAGTCATCGAAGATTTCAAACTTGGTCGCCCATTACTGCCGCAATCATATGAGGAAGTGACCATATATTTCTCCGATATGGTGTCATTCACCAAAGTGTGTGCAAAGTTAACACCAATGGAAGTGGTTGGTGTGCTTAACTCAGTGTACACACTTTTCGATGACATCAGTACAAAGTTTGATGTTTATAAGGTAGCTACAATCGGAGATGCCTACTTTGTGGCGAGCGGGGTACCAATCAGAAATGGCACAAGACACGCTTCGGAAATTGTCAAAATGGCGCTGACTCTTCTGGAAGCTTGTGCTGGCTCTGTCGTACCACACTTAGGAATGGAGCCAGGTAATGACCTGAAGATGAGAATTGGCATCCACACTGGTCCATGCGTTGCAGGCGTTGTGGGTATAAAGACACCTCGATACCTGCTCTTTGGGGAGACCGTCGACATTGCTTCGAAGCTGGAAAGCACCGGAGAAGCCATGCGCATCCACATTAGCGAGACAACTGCTTCATTGCTGGAGGACTGTGTTGATCTCAATTTTCTTCAACATCACAACGACCTGCGACTGAACAATGGCAAACGCCTCCACACTTTCTTGGTTGAGGTGAAAGCACTGGGCATGATCTAGGCCTAATAAGTTAATTGAATGACGGTGTTGTTTTATTACACAAGGTTCTGCAAATCTTACTTTCCCTGATATTTCAGAAACCCAGGATGATCCCAGTCACTTCCCTGATTTGCCCGCACCGCAGAATGGGAAGGTAGAGGTCAGTTTTGACATGCAATTGAAAAATTAACACAGAATCTATTTTAAATGTGGCAAGGCACTTCAAACTCTATGAGGAATTGTCTCTGAGAGAGGTCTATTTCGCAATGACTGGGAGACTGAATCTGACTACTGGGGGTAAAATGTTGTCCGTCCGGTCATCCGAATGTCTGATAGACCGTTACCGGGCCAAGACTCAACCATTATCGTATGTACATGCATGAAATTTGGTACACATATAGCCTACATATGATCTATTTGTGCATTTTGATGGTCTGATTAATGGATAATTCATACTTTTTGAAATATTGAGAAAAACATAAAAAATCATAATTTTTTGTTTCTGGGCCGAGAATCAGCCACTATTGTATGTAAACTCCATAACATTTGGTACACATATATTCTATTATATGGCCCATGTGCCTAGTTGTGTCTTTTGATGGTCTGATGGATGGATAATTGGATATTCTATCCTTTTTGAAATATTGAGAAAAAATATGAAAAATCATTTTTTCATTTCAAAGCCAAAACATGGCCACTATTGCATGTACATGTATGAAATTTGATAAAAATATCACCTTTGTGAAGACGTTGTGCCTTATGATGGTCTGATTGATTCAGGTACTGTAGGTGTTTTAAAATTGTTCTTAAAATTTCAAGAAACATCTGTTTATATATTTATGTCATTTTAAAAATAAGTTAATTTTGATATTGTCAACAAAGTGATGGTTTGATGGAATATATTCATATATAATTTATCTATTCATTTTTATTAGGAGATGTACATTAGTCCCAGATGTTGTTGAATTCTTGTTTTGGATCAATATATATGTGAATATATGTGACCTGTCTCTCAAATAAAATTTCAAGGTGATTCCGGTTATTTAATTTCATTTCTGTTTAAACTTTACACATTTTGTCCTCGGTAGAGCCATATATATAATGATATACAAGCTTCATGTTTTGGCTGTTGCTCCGCCACATGAGTAACAAGAACGAACACTCAGAGAGTGCATATAGGACTGCCAGCCTGTTTTGATATAGGCCTAGGCCTATCTATAGTCCGTAGGGTGTTTCAGGTGCCCCCAATATATTTTCCGATCATGCTTGACCTTTGTCTGGAATTGCAGTTTATATAGTAAATATCACATGTAAAATTTGCCCATTCTATAAATACTTACCTTTACCAAAATTTTGCATGTAATGTAACTTTTACTATATTTATAAACTGCAATACCGGACCAAGGTCAAGCTGGATCGGAAAATATTAGGCCTACTTGTATTTAAAATGAGATGGTCCTGGACTGTGGCCGACCGGTTAGGCTTACGCATGAAGAAATGATTGGGATGACGCACAGCATTCACAAGACCTGTGTAAGGGATAAGTGGCTAAAGGAGCTGTGGACAGTGGACACTCAAGCAAAAAACCAGACCAATTGACAAACAGAACACTGTTGAGGAAAGGGGCTCCAGATCAAGGCGGTCAAGAAGGGATACTCCTGATACAGGGCTTGCGCTCAGCCATAAAGCCCATACATGATCGGATAAGGCAGGGAGAAAAAGCACATGAACGGGCATGATAAGGTGGCCACCAATGAGGCGGGCCAAAAAAACTGGAACAAACACAGAGTGAGTAAGGGAACGGAGAAAAGAGAACAATTTGACACTTGGTTCATGTTAGTTAGCAGAAAACAAGGTAGAGGGTCCCTAAAGGGAAATACATGCAAAGGCCCAAAAGAGAGATGGTGAGGCAGTAAGAAAGGAAAGGGGGAGAGAAGAAAAAAAGGGAATGGTTGGGAGCCAGGCATTCACAGATGAAGGCCAATAGCACAGCAAAAAGCTGGCAAAAAGTAGATCAGCGCAGACATGAGCCATGATGGGAGGCATAGAGACAAGCCCTGGGGCACTGGTCCCCCAAGGAAGCACCAACTGAAAATGAAGAGATATGTAAGTAAAGGACAGTGGGCAACATAACCCAGAACAGGAAAAAGTAGAAAGAGAGTTAAGGCAGGCGAGAGTCGAGATAAAATCTGCAAAGGTGAAAGACAATTGCGGCACGAAACGTATGGAGAATGTAGGGGATATTGTCGGAACGGTTGGAATAAAAATCAGTCAGGAAGGAGCTCACCAAGCTACCTGTAAAATAGAGTGGGATAAATGACAGCACATACGGTAGGGAATGATCGGCTGGATATAAAAAGGGGCTGGAATCGAGTAGGAAAACAGAAGAGAACGAAATCATACATGTAATAATGCCAGGAGAAATAGATAGGGAAAAATATTGAAAAAATGCACATCAAATCATTAGCTGAAATAGGCATGGAAGAAAATAAAGTATTAACACAATGATGGTCTGGGTCTGGGTCCATGTGGGCTGAAGTATGCTACAAAACACCAACCAAGGAAAATGATTAAAGGCGAAGTCGGCAATTGACACGTTATGCGTTAGGAAATAACGGAAGAAGGTGAGTGGAGAACCGGCAGGTTGCACAGATCTGCAAGGAGAAAACGAGAACCAGGGAAATAATAGTAATGGCAGCGGGATCTGCAATGAGAAAAGAAAAAATCCCAGAAGGAGAGTAAACCTATACATAAAAAGGAGAAAGTTAATCAGATAAATACGGCCCAAATGGCAAAGATGTGTTTAAAATTGAGAAGTAAAGTAAAAAGGTTGGACGGCACAAGGGGGGAGCCAAGCATACACAGATAAAGGCCAAAAGCACAGTTAAAAGCTGGCAGAAATAGGTCAGCGCAGGCAACAGCCAGGGTGGGAGGCAGAGGGCCTGCCGCCCAGAAGCAGCTGACAAGTGGCCAAAAATAAATACACAGGGACAAAGCCCTGGAGCACTGGTCCCCGGAAGAAGCACCGAGTTAGTAAGATAAAAAGAGGTAAGGTGTCACAGAAAAATTACATGGTGGGAGGGAAACTCCAGACCAGAAGAGGTGTAGGCAGGAAGGCAAGAGCCTCATACTGCAAATTTAAACACTCTAACTGATGGAAGCCCAGACAAATACAGACAAAAGGGAAAACTGGAAATTCCATACCAGGTGGACGGCAGTACCCACACTGATGGGAGACCAGAAAATAAAGAAGCAGAGACAAAGAAAACCAAAAAATGGAAACTCCACTAGCCGCCAAGTGGAGACCAAAATATGAATATACTTAGTAGCTGAAAAAGTTATATATACATATATATATACATGAATGCCATCGATGGAATGGCAACACATGTACGGGAGAGAACACACACCTGGGTAAGGTTATTGAGGTCCTGCCTCTAAAAGACATACACAAAAGGAAAGGTGTCCACCAGTTGCCTGTAATTCAATTGATACAAGTATAAGTAAAGTAGGCCAATGATTGGGCCGACACAAAAAGAGGTGGCATAGAAGTGGAGTGAAAAGAGCTGAAAAGGAACATAACCAGGTAAAATGCCAGGGTTTAATTGGCATAGATACTATAGATGGGGGAAAATGCTTGAACAAGGTATGTACACTCCTGGGCAAAAAAAATGGACCTTTGTAGAATTTCATATTGTTTCAATACAAAACGGCAATACCGATTTCCTTTCAGTCTTTTTTAAAAAGCAATTTTATCTCAGTATGGATATGCTTTTCCTTTTGACTCTTGATGTTAATCTAATAGTACTGAAATTCAGTAACACAGAGGAACCTCGGCAAGCAGTGAAATGTGAATGGAAAAAATTGACATTTTGGGGTGTACAAAGTTGTCAAGAAGCGCAGCCAAAAAACTGTGCTGCTTAAAAATTCAAAATAAAACACTATTCCACATTAAGATAATGTCATTATTGATTGACTGATGAGAAATGAAGCTTTGTTGTTGTGTATTTCCCATAAAAATGAAAGCATTTTGAAATTAAGTAAATTCTACGAAGGTCCATTTTTTTTGCCCAGGAGTGTAGCAAGTAAATAAAATAATCAAAATAATCAAATGAGATATAAAGATGATAGGGATAACACAGAGTGCCTATTGGTGAAATACCTTGAATTTTACAATAGAAACAGTAGAATGAGACAAAGAAAACTGGGAGCTGGGGAGTCTGGAGTCCAAGGATAGGTCTGTGCAAGTTGATGGGATGCAGTGTTGCCTTGCAGTGTTGCAGCAGGAGTTGTAGATTGGTGAAAAAACCACCAGGGGCAAAAAATGCAATGAAGACTGGTGTAATGTACATACTTTTTATTTTTCTGACATTAAAGGATCTTTTATCCTAGTTGTGCCTTTTATTTAATCCACATGAGGTTAATACTTTTCTCACAATTATTGTAAAATGTGAAGAAATAGATTGTTCAACATTCATGGTTTGCTTGCTTTGAAATGAAAGCTGCCCTCTGGTTGGCTGAAGCCACTTGAGCATGGCTGATCTAAATGTGACTGAAACCACAGAAAAAACTATCAAAGCCGCGCTGTGCCAGCTCGCACAAGAGACTTTGACAATGTGATAATGGTGGGTGGGATAAACAAAAATCTTAAAATTGGTGTAACTCAAAATTTTCCCAACGGAATCTTTTCGTTTTTGTCTTAAAATGTTCTCCTGATCTTGCTCTACAGCTGGGTCCAATTCGTCTTCTCACTTTCTTTTTTAATCTTAAAGATTGCTCAGGGGCCCTGTGCCTACTTGTATTTGAAAGATAAAAATAAAATAAAAAATCAGATGGACCTGGACTGTGGCCGACCAGGTAGGCTTACGCATGAAGAAATGATTGGGATGACGCACAGCATTCGCAAGTCCTGTGTAAGGGATAAGTGGCTAAAGGAGCTGTGGACAGTGGACACTTTAAAAAAACCAGACCAATTGACAAACAGAACACTGTTGAGGAAAGGGGCTCCAGATCAAGGCGGGCAAGAAGGGATACTCCTGATACAGGGCCTGCGCTCAGCCATAAAGCCCACACATGATCAGATAAGGCAGGGAGAAAAAGCACAAACGGGCATGATAAGGTGGCCACCGATGAGGCGGGCCAAAAAGACTGGAACAAACACAGAGTGAGTAAGGGAACGGAGAAAAGAGAAGAATTTGACACTTAGTTCATGTTAGTTATCAGAAAACAAGGTAGAGGGTCTCTAAATAAGGGAAATACATGCAAAGGCCCAAAAGAGAGATGGCGAGGCAGTTAGAAAGGAAAGGGGGAGAGAAGAAAAAAGGAAATGGTTGGGAGCCAGGCATTCACAGATAAAGGCCAAAAGCAAAGCAAAAAGCTGGCAAAAAGTAGGTAAGCGCAGGCATGAGCCATGGTGGGAGGCATAGAGACAAGCCCTGGGGCACTGGTCCCCCAAGGAAGCACCAACTGAAAATGAAGAGATATGTAAGTAAAGGACAGTGGGCAACATAACCCAGAACAGGAAAAAGTAGAAAGAGAGTTAAGGCAGGCGAGAGTCGAGATAAAATCTGCAAAGGTGAAAGACAATTGCGGCACGAAACGTATGGAGAATGTAGGGGATATTGTCGGAACGGTTGGAATAAAAATCAGTCAGGAAGGAGCTCACCAAGCTACCTGTAAAATAGAGTGGGATAAATGACAGCACATACGGTAGGGAATGATCAGCTGGATATAAAAAAGGGGCTGGAATCGAGTAGGAAAACAGAAGAGAACGAAATCATACATGTAATAGTGCCAAGAGAAATAGATAGGGAAAAATATTGAAAAATGCACATCAAATCATTAGCTGAAATAGTCATGGAAGTAAATAAAGTATTAACACAATGATGGTCTGGGTCCATCTGGGCTGAAGTATGCTACAAAATGCCAACCAAGGAAAATAATAGAGGCGAAGTCGGCAATTGACACGTTATGCGTTAGGAAATAACAGGAGAAGGTGAGTGGGGAACCGGCAGGTTGCATGGATCTGCAAGGAGAAAACGAGAACCAGGGAAATAATAGTAATGGCAGCGGGATCTGCAATGAGAAAAGAAAAAATCCCAGAAGGAGAGTAAACCTATAAAAAAAAGGGAGAAAGTTAATCAGATAAATACGGCCCAAATGGCAAAGATGTGTTAATTGAGAAGAAAGGTAAAAAGGTTGGACGGCACAAGGGGGGAGCCAAGCATACACAGATAAAGGCCAAAAGCACAGTTAAAAGCTGGCAGAAATAGGTCAGCACAGGCAACAGCCATGGTGGGAGGCAGAGGGCCTGCTGCCCAGAAGCACAACCCAGAAGCAGCTGACAAGTGGCCAAAAATAAATACACAGGGACAAAGCCCTGGAGCACTGGTCCCCGGAAGAAGCACCGAGTTAGTAAGATAAAAAGAGGTAAGGTGTCACAGAAAAATTACATGGTGGGAGGGAAACTCCAGACCAGAAGAGGTGTAGGCAGGAAGGCAAGAGCCTCATACTGCAAATTTAAACACTCTAACTGATGGAAGCCCAGACAAATACAGACAAAAGGGAAAACTGGAAATTCCATACCAGGTGGACGGCAGCAAGCTGGCGGGAGCCAGAAAGTCCAAGTACCCACACTGATGGGAGACCAGAAAATGAAGAAGCTCGGACAAAGAAAACCAAAAAATGGAAACTCCACTAGCCGCCAAGTGGAGACCAAAATATGAATATACTTAGTAGCTGAAAAAGTTAAATATACATATATGTGACAAGCCATGTGAAAAGGGACCTTAGGGGTGAAATTATGAAAAATCATTTACAGGTGGTAAACTTGAGTTACATTACTGTAGTTTATAAAAATATAAAAGTTTTTGCTGTACCTCACATTTTTGGTATTCTACATGGTGTTTTAATTATGCAAGTAAATTTGACAAAATTCATCCTAAGTCAAAATGGCCGACGGAGAAAATCAATTATGAAAGCCAAATCCAGGAAGGTGTGGTTAGGTGATCTTTGATGCTCATTTTTTAAAAGTTACATATTTGTATTTTCTTTTTTCTGAGATATTATTTTTGGTTGTCATGGAAACAGCATTTGTAAAAATTGACCAAATTTGCCGTTTTGACAAGATTTGGGGTTTTTTTTGGATGCAGTATTAAAATAATTTCAGTTCTGCACATATAAGTATTCATATATTATATATCTATCTCTGAAGTCCCTCAGTTCTGTGTATAAATTTCAACAACAAGATATCACACACATCAGTTACTTAACAAAGCAGCACAGAGTAATGAAGTTACTGTATTTTATACAATAAAGTTTACGCGTCTACATGCACAATATACGACCTGAAGAGTAATCCTTTCCTTTTGTAAAAGTAACTGCTATTGACTTCTACTTAAGTGCCACTTTAATACCAGTGTCACCATACTTCAAAACAAAAATGACTTAACGCAGTAACTATTGTTAGCGAAATATAGTTTGCCTCTAAAGAGACTTGAACATTTTTGACCAGGAATCAGAGTTTTACCGAAGGTGGTACAAACGTTATATGTGTTTCAAGGGGTGGGTTTTATTCTGGGTGCACTTAACAATGCAATTAGTTGTTATAGATTTTTTTTTTGCAGTCTTCACAATAATTTTTGGAGCATAATGAAGCAGCATGTTAAACAGCTCTGCAATTTGCTGAAATTTTGTAAAACGGTCCTATGCAAAAGCAAGAATTTGATAACAAAAATTCATGGTATCCAAAGCTTGTCTCAGCTTGTTTTTACAAAACACCATTTTGGGAAATGCTCATTAGATAATTAAGGCGCATTGCAGAGTGACATCTCACTCCAGAGAGATTAATTGATACAAATATTGGCATAGTTAGATAGATAGATAGATAGATAGATATGGTAAGCGCAGCACCGTCCAGTCCAGTTCTTGCTGTCCACAGGGGTAAACTGATGAGATAGGAGAAAAAGAGAGAACCTAACATGTTACACATTTACTCTATTATAAGTATCTTTTACTTGCCAAGCACAGACACTGGGGTCGCAAATTTAACGACTCATCGACATCCAGCTGGGATCTTGGTCTTGAAGTCCGCTGAAAATTTTCGGTTCTCCACCTGGGGTTTGAACCCATGCAGGCAAAGACCAACATTGGAGCATGCAGGAATCTTAACCGCTCAGCCGACCAGCTGCATATTTAGGGTCTTCGGGCCCAAACTTAAAATGTTAAAGATAAGAAAAGCTGTGGATGTATATGATGTACTATAAATCAAAACATAACCCTGATCATTCTCAATGGCTACAGGCAGCCAAGGAAGATTCTCTCACTGGAAGTAAAACATAGGCAGCGTTGCAGCAAACCATCAGCGAAATAACACCATGTAATGACACAATTACGCCATAAAAGTGTTGGGAACTAAATTGCATTTAATTATTTGCAATAGTGGCCCGATGTTGGTCTGAAATTGTTTTATGTATGGCCTGCCATATGCCCGCCTGCCTTCCAGGGTATGTTGAACCATGGAAAGGACTTACTAGACCAATTTACACATATTATGGACCAATTTCATGCATAAACAAGGAATATGTTGTGAGCTATTGGTCGGAAACCAAAAAAATATTTATTTATACTCTAAGTTTTTCTGAATATTTCAAAAAGCATTAAAAATGACACCAAGCAGACCATCAAAAGGCACTTAAATATTATAGAGATAATGTATATCGAATTTCATATATGGACAGGCAATGATGGCCAAGTTTTGGCCGGAAACCAAAAATAATAATTGTAATATTTTTGTTTTCAATACTTCAAAATGTATAGAATATCCATGAATCACACGCACAAAAGGCACAATTTTATCATATAAGCGACATGTAGGGCTGTACGATAATAGGCTGAGATGCGATATGCGATAACTGTGTGTCATATCGCGATGTCGATAGATTGTGCGATAAATTTGCAAGCAAGAGATAAGCCTAAAAATTCACAAATTGTAGTTGAAAGTTGCAATTTCCTGGAAATATATTCACATTTTTGGGCGAAAATACCGGAAATTTTTAGTATTTATTTATCGCCCTTAAGTACGATAACATTATCGTCCTACTTGATATCGCCATAACGATAAACTTGCGCTTAATCGTGCAGCCTTAGCGACTTGTGTAACAAATTTCATCCATGTACATGCAATAGTGGCCAAGTTTTGGGCCAGAAATGAAAAAAAAAATGTTTTTTACATTTTTCTCAATATTTCAAAAGGTATAGAATATCTATCAATCAGACCATGAAAAGGCACAACTAGACCATATGGGCTACATGTAAAAGGGGCCGAGTCCTAGGCCGGTAACGAAAAAAAAAGATTTTTATATATTTTTCTCAATATTTCAAAAGGTATAGAATATCTATCAATCAGACCATGAAAAGGCACAACTAGACCATACAGGCTAGATTTGTACCAAATTTCATCCATGTACATTCAATAGGGGCTGTGTCCTGGCTCGGAAACTATCTATACGCCCGCCGCCCGGACGCCCGACCGCCCGCCCGGCGGACGGACAACTTTTGCCCAAAGTGATACAATACCTTCTTTGAACTTCGTTCGCTGAAGGTAAAAATCCAAATAATGCTATTTCTACAATGGGTTCGTTCAGTGGTCAGTCACAGCTACAGTGAACCATAATAATGACAATTTCCCTACCTTCACAAGTAGGCCCACCCTGGAAAAAGATTTAGCATTCATTGTGGCTGTTGTGGTAAATTAACATACCTGGGACACAATCAAAGTAGTCATCCATATAAATCTAATGTTTATTCTACTACGTGTGAAACCAAAGTTGCCAAAATGGAGCTTTTTTCATGTTAAAAATCAGAGGTCAACATTCCAGGTCATCAGGCCTTCCAATAGAATTCATAATTTTACAAGCACACCTTCATTCAGAGAACGAATCCTGTCCCCGTCATAAACAGCAAAAAAACATGTATATATTTTTCATTATTTGGCATGTACACGAATGTGTGGAGGTGTAAAAACGAGCATGAACGAATTTGTGGACATGCAAAAACGAGCATACAACTCGTGTATATGTAAAAACTAACATTCGTGTATGTGCTGCATTTCTCATTTGTGTAACTGCAATTTCTAGTGCTAGATAATAAGGGTTTAGGGCTAAAATTAGGGTTAGAGGTATTTTTAGCAAAGTTTAAGGTTGCAATGTTCGTTTTTGCACCTACACAAATTCGTGAATTGCATTATTTCACACTTACACGAATGCCAAATTCGTTTATATGTTCGTTTTTGCAGGTATACAAACCCATTAATAAACTGGTACACTGGGCCAAAGATACAGTCAAGCATTCAATAGCTCAACCACTGATTGGTTTTTTTTCAATGCTTTTACTTATGGGAATCTGCTGTAGGTTTAATGTTTTTTTTTTGTTGCACATGGTATTTATGTCAGTCGACTGAATATGCCATTAAATCTATCTAAACCAATTTAACTTTATTTCCATAAAGTTTACACTGAAACTTCTCTAAACAAATTGAAATCACAGCTTGATCCCTGGGCCTCACAGTTTGTGCTGGCTAACATCTGATTATAGATGGAGCCACTGGTACTGCAAAATAGCAGTTTACTGAGCTCCACACTAGTTTTACTAAAACTGAGTTCTGCTTTATTTACCTGTAGATATCATGTTGAAATATGGATGGTGATACAATTTAGAGTGTATAAGTGCCAACTAGCATGACAAGAATCATAGTTTCAAAGTCATGAATTAACACCAGTGGTCTGAAGTGTGGCTAGAGTGGCACCAAGAACTCTGATGCAGGCTGGGCATAAGTAACCAACTAAAACCTAATTCTGTCAACTGAAGTTGAAACTTGATTTTGAACAAGGACGCTTGATGAATAATCCTAGATTTTGAACAGGTAAGGTTATATATAAGCCGTGTTAAGAAAATGCGTTAGAAATACTTGCTAGCAACATTTATTGAGAGTTCTAGCAAGCGCAAGTGTTGAGGCTACCATGTGCGCGAGATGCCTGATTTTTTTTGCAAGGTTTGGTGACGTCAACTTTCCCAGGCAGTTTCTGTGATATGACGTCACCACCCGTAAGGTCCCTTTTCACGTGGCGCGCCACATATATATACATGAATGCCATCGATGGAATGGCAACACATGTACGGGAGAGAACACACACCTGGGTAAGGTTATTGAGGTCCTGCCTCTAAAAGACATACACAAAAGGAAAGGTGTCCACCAGTTGCCTGTAATTCAATTGATACAAGTATAAGTAAAGTAGGCCAATGATTGGGCCGACACAAAAACAGGTGGCATAGAAGTGGAGTGAAAAGAGCTGAAAAGGAACATAACCAGGTAAAATGCCAGGGTTTAATTGGCATAGATACTATAAGTAGTAGTATATGGGGATTAACGAGCGCCGGAAGTGCCCTACTTCCTCTCCATTTTTTATAAGTAGGGCATTTTTTTCAATGTTTACACGCACCAGGATGTAGGACACTTTTTCAAGGTAATATTGGTATAACCTACTTCACACCATTATATGTGACAAACTCTTTTTTATCACACCTGAATAAATATTTACTACATACCTTTGGACTTAGTAATGTGTTATTGAGGTACATTCCACCCCTATATATACACATACCATTTTAACTGTTACCATATCTCTTCTTAGCAGCAAACAGCATTTGTTAATCAGGATGGCTGAGAAAAGGCACCCATCACAGGATAGTTTTAATGCTCCTTCTAGTAAAGTACTTAAACTTCAGGACACACAGTCAGAGGTGAAGAAATATACTATACAGAAGACTACCACTAGGAAGAATATGAAGTATGCAGTTCTGGAGAACACATACAGTGTAAAGTTCCACCCTGATACCCATGGCTCTCCAATCTCCAATTTCAAAGATGACCTCTACAACATGTTTGGAGAGATTCTGGAATCTACTGAAAAGTATTCTGACCAAGACAGGGCTAGGATAAGCATTTCTCATGATCAGCTTTCAAGACCTATCTTCATTCACTGTCAACCGAGACACTTGATCACACCTACATCAATCATGGACAGGTAAGGTTTTCATTACTCTAGTTATAAACCTTTCATATCTAGCACATGCACAGCACAAATCTAATCACTGGTCCTTTAATTTCATCCAGGGTGGAGGCTGTCTTGAACTCCAATGAAAATCTTAACATCGATCACACCTTCCATGTACAAGTTGGTATAATGAAAGACATGACCCAGAGAGGGGAGGAAAAACGAAAGTGCTCTCTACTGATACAGAATCTACACAGCTAATGGTTTTGGCAAAATCATCCATGTCCCATATTAGACCTATAGAGGGGGAATACACATGTGCAGCCAGAGCTATGTTAACATGTTTGGCCAGGCTAAGAGAATCCCCCACAACCTTCAAATCTCTGACACATACAAAGTCTGTACATTCAAAGGGGGTTAACTCTATCAGGGGGCAGGCTCTTCAGATGCATTATGCAATGGGGGTAGGAACAGATCAGCCAGTGCCTGTTAGAGAGTTGTACAAATTTGAGAGATATCTCAATGTGAGGGTGGTAGTTTTTTCTGGGGACTTTGATTCCGAAGTTATCTACATAGGGGAGGAGCCTGGAAAACACACAATTTTTCTCTACCTTAAGAACTTTCATTTTGATTCTATACTCAATGTTAATGCTTTCCTCGGAAAAGGTCTAGAATGGTGTACCACTTGCATGAAACCCCACAACAGTCGCCATAAGAGATGCTATGCCAGCTGTATTGCATGTCTGACTAGAGAGTGCATGCTGGAGAGTGCATGCCATATCTCTCTCAAGTGTAGTGATTGCAACCTGATGTGTAGGAGTGTGAAATGTCTGGAAGCCCATAAACAAAGTAGGTTTTACAAGAGAGGTCCTAGCAAGGGAAACCCCAGACCTTCAATATGTGAAACATTCTTCAAATGTCCAGATTGTGGGAAGCTTATGGACCGTACAAGGAGGGACATCTCAAAGCACATATGTGGGGAATTCTTTTGTAAATGCTGTAGCCAGTATGCCCCTGACAACAACCATCTGTGCTATTACAGAGCATTGAAGCCTAGGCAAACTTCAGGACGTTTTATCTTTTTTGACAGTGAAACCACTCAAGACAGTGTTATAAACTGTGGTGATTACACACCAAGAGCTAGAGAACATTGTAAACATTGCACTGTCGACTTACAATGTACCATGTGTAGGAAATGCACAAAATGTACAAATTACTTATGTGGGAGACAACAGCACATACCAAACTTCATAGTTTCTCAAACAGCCTGTGATTCCTGTAAGGATGACACTTTCACACAGGACTCCACGTGTCTTGCATGTGGTGATAGGTGTGGGGATTGCAGGAGAAGAAGGAAACAGAGATCTTCTCAAGAAGACGGGTCACTACCAGATATAAATATACCTCCTCATTGTTCAAAGTGTTCATTGAGAAGGGAGATGGTTTTCAGTGGACATACAGCCACTGATGACTTCTGTAAGTGGTTGATTCATCCAATCAATGCCAGAAGAATAGTAAATGCTTTCAACAATGCCAAATTTGATGGGTATTTTATCCTAAGATGGCTGATCACACATGGCATTTACCCCTCAGTTACTTTTAACGGTGGTAAGTTGATGGTCATGGTTGTTAAGAATGGGTTGGACATCAGGTTCATAGACTCACTCAATTTTTTTGGGTGTGCACTGAAACATCTCCCAAAAGCTTTCGGGCTATCAGGTAGACTCAAGAAAGGGGTGTTTCCTTATTTGTTTAACCAAAACTTTCGCTTTGGTAAGGTGACACCTTATCCAGACCTGGCATACTTTAACCCTGATTTTATGGCTCCAAAGGACAGAGAGGAGTTCATGTCTTATTACAATGACCAAGTCGCAAAGGGGGCTATTTTTGATTTTGACAAAGAAATCCTCTCTTACACACAAGAGGACACCTCCATATTGAGGGAATGTTCAATGAAATTCAGGGATTTGATACGAGAGGTAACTTCCCTGGAATCTGTTGTCAAGGGGGGACACACCGTTAAGTCAGAGGGGATTGATGCCTTTTCCTGCTCAACAATTGCAGGCCTGACAATGCAATTTATAAGACAGCTGACAATGAGGGAGTATCATCATGTGAACCTCAAAGATGGACGTTCTGGGGAGGCTATCCTCAAGAGGGGGCACTGGTCATTTCAGGGTACAGACCCCATTGACGAAGAGGATATAGAAGAGTCCACTTTTGTTAAATCTGATATACCCAAAGCCCCCCCAAGAGGCTATACAAGGAGGTTCAATGATAGCGAAGATGCTATTATTTGGCTTGAATTCTATTCAAAGCAGCATGGAGTCCCAGTCCGACATTCAAGGAATTCTAGTTTTGGTGAGATGAGGCTACAACCCTTAAATTATCACGTAGATGGGATTGACCTAGTTAATAACATAGTACTAGAACATCTAGGGTGTTTTTTCCATGGATGTCTCAATTGCTGCTCGGACCCAAGCGTCCGTGATGTACGGACAGGTAAGACTGTTTATCAACTTAACCGTGAGACAAAGAAAAGACTTCAGGAAATTAGGGACTTAGGTTATAAAGTTGTGACCATCTGGGGGTGTCAGTTTCAGAAGCAGAAGAAGACCAACCCCAAACTGATAGCCTTCATTAACAACTTCATACCCCCACCCAAAAATCTCCGGGTACGCGACGGATTGTATGGGGGCCGTGTAAATGCTGTACAGCTGTACTGTAAAGTTAAACCTGGTGAAAAAATAGGCTATTATGACATAAAAAGTTTGTACCCCTGGGTCAACTTCTGCAAAAAGTACCCATCCGGACACCCTACCATCATACATAACCAGGATGATATGGATTACACATTTGAGAAACATGAGGGTATTGCAAAAATCACTATCAATCCTCCAAGAGGCCTGTTTCTTGGTGTACTACCAGTACGCTCAAATGGGAAGTTAAAATTCCCTCTCTGCAGAACATGTGCTGAAAATGAGACAGGCAGAACCTGCAAGTGCAGTGAGAAAAAAAGAGCTTTAACAGGCGTCTGGACAACCTCTGAGATTAAAGCTGCAATTGTTAGAGGGTACAAAATTGCAAGGGTCCATGAGATTTATCAGTTTGACAAAACAGTGTGTGGAAAAGATAACATTTTTCATGAGCTGGTCAGCACATTCTTAGCTTTGAAAGAGGAATCATCAGGGTATCCACCTTTTGTACAGAGTGAGGCTGAGAAAGATCTTTACATCAGAGATTTTTACAACAGGTTGGGTGTGAGACTAGACAAGTCTAGAATTACCTTAAACAGTGGCCTACGCTTCACCAGCAAACTTTTTTTGAACTCTGCGTGGGGGAAATTCTGTCAAACTAATAACAAAGAGGTCACTGTCTATGTCCGTACACTTGATGAGTATGCAAAGTTAGTCAATGACCCCACAAAGGATATTCGAGATTTCAGAATTGTCAATGAAGATGTCATGATTGTTGTCTACATAGGCTCTGATGGTTTTGAACCAGACACAAGGTTTCAGAGCGAAATTTTGGGGGTTTATACCACAAGCCACGCTAGGTTACATCTGCTCAATATATTGGAAAAGGCAGGTCGGGACCTACTATATTTTGATACAGATAGTGTCATAATAAAGGAGAAGGAAAACCAAGAGACCTACAAAGTAGGTTACCTCCTTGGAGACCTTGTGAGTGAGTTACCACCTGGAAGATATATTCAGGAATTTGCATCCTCAGGTCCAAAGTCCTATAGCTACATATGTAACGATGGGACATGTGAGATGAGACTTAAAGGGATCACACAGCATTTTAAGAACACACAGTGTCTCACCATGTCTGTCATGAAGGAGGTCATCTTCGGACAACTGAAAGTTCTCACTCTTCCGGTATACAACCAGATATCTAGAGATAAGTTTCAGGGAATTATTTTCAACAGACCCCAGAAGAAGATTTTCAAGAAAGTTTTCAACAAAAGGGTCCTAGTCAAGGGGACCTACACAACTGTGCCCTATGGTTTTTAAATCTTGAAGGGGGACACCCCACACACCCTTTAGCAAGGGTGTTAGAACACTTATTTATCTTCAAGATTGTAGAAACATACTATATATACAGGTGTAAGCCTCATAGTCCTGGTTGAACATTTCTTCAGTACAGAGAAAGCTGTTGGGACAATCAGTTACATTCATATTTGAATATCTGGTTTCATAAACCCTATTTATATGGTGTTGTGGTGTTCATTCTGGATACTGTCATTTGAAGTAGAAATGGGGTCTAGAGGGGACAATTTGTTAATATTTGAATTATTTGACCCCGAAAACCCCTGTAGAGATGTTTCATTTAACATTTTAGCTTGTACAGAAGCAGAGATATGTCTAATTTGGGTTTGCTTATTGGTGTATAGGTGTATAACACAGTACACCACTACTCCATTAATTTTTGGGGAGTCAATCAGTTCCATTCAATATTCTAATTTTTGGGGGCTCAGAAACCCTGTTTAGATGGGTTATGAGCCATTTAAAGTTGAAAATGTAGTCTAGTAGGGTACAGTTGTAATATTTGATTATATGACCCCAAAAACCCCTGTATAGATGTTTCCTTCAGCATCTTAGCTTATGCATTAGTCAAGTTAATTCTGGTTCGCTTAAGGGATAGAATTGTATAACAAAGAGGGGGAACTGTACTAACTAGCAATTGAGAGGGCATGCCAAACCACTCTTTTCATGACCAGCTTAATTTCTGTCCTGGCATGAAGTTGTTTATCTTTCATGATCAACATAATTTCTGTCCTGGCATGAAGTTGTTTATCATTCCAGAGGGGAGCATGCACATACTCTACACAGGGGATACAGTGTTACATCTGACTACTTATATGAGCAACCACACATCCCTCATGACCACTCTTTTACCTTTCATGAGCAACCACACCAGCCCAAACACCTTTTTACCTATATCAGTGTACAGGAGTGTGCCTGTACCACTTCACACACATTTTTACCAGTTTTTACACCAGGTAGAGTTTTCAATACAGTGGATGAGTGTATCAATCACAGTGCACTGTTTAAAAGAGGGTCCAATGTCATGCATCATATGTCATGGATCTTAGGTGTATCGGTACCTCTCAGGGTGTCACACATGGCCGAGATCACAGATCTGATCAACACGGATACATCCACATACCCGAAAAAAAAGATTGCCACAGACCCCCTTCAAAAAATACCCTTCCATATTCAGCAAGTAGTATCAGTGGATACCCTCCAACAGTACACATGGGTTCTTTTCAAAAAGGAGAAGTGTATCCTTTCAGGTGATCATCTACACTGTGTTGCAGTTGCAGACACCATAAACTACTCAGTTGAAAGCTGTGTGAAGCATTTCAGAGAATCTGAATTTTCCTACTATATCTATAGCATCTCAGACTTCTGCTTGTTATTCTTTTCAACTCATTGCCAAGACACACCATCCCCTTGCACAAACACACCAGTCATAGTAGGGATACAGAAATCACATAACTAGCTGTATATCTTGGCCTAATAAGATAATCTAAATAGATATTTATATATATGACACATCTTATTAGGCCAGAGTCCTTGGTGTGACCAAATATTCACTACTCACCATCACTGGTCTGAGAGGGAGATAGAAAGAGAGAAGTAACTCAGGATTACTGAAGTGAAACAGGATTATTTCTAATTCAAAAGGGATTTAGCAGGAAGATGAATGTAAAGATCTTATTTTCACTGATGTACATACTCTGTACAGAGACCTGTACCATGGGGGTTGTACATTTCCCATGCGGTCCGTGCAAATGTTTTTTTTTGAGTGAAGACTCTGTTGCGGCAGACTGCACAGGGGGGCAGCTAATGCACTTACCAAATTTCAGTAGGGGTGTCATGGATTATCTGACAGTAGTTGACATGACCGGCACAAATTTTTGCACAAACAACAGTCCTACTTACACAGAGAATTCGAAAATATCTGTCAGGTGTGGTGAGGGGGACTTGCCCTCTGAGGTGTTGGTGTCTACGGAAGAGGTATCCATTACAACAACACCTATGACTACGGGGAAGGTAGCAAATACCTCTACAACTGCCCAGAGTATGACAACTGAGGAAACCGGGACCAGGCAGGAAACAAACCCCTCTGTTACCACAACAGTGACCTCTATGACAACTGAGGAAACCGGGACCAGGCAGGAAACAAACCCCTCTGTTACCACAACAGTGACCTCTATGACAACTGAGGAAACCGGGACCAGGCAGGAAACAAACCCAAACCCCTCTGTTACCACAGAGTCAGAGTCTTCTACAGTGACAAAAGTGGAGTTGGCAGCTAGAACTGATACTACTCTCTACACAATGGTGATCAGCAACTATGCTTGTACAGGGCTCATCACTATTGTCACTATATCCTTGGTAAGTACCAATACTTATATTTTGATAGCCCCCTCATGGTCTCACTTCTTGTGCTCTTATGATAGTCCCCTTTTTTATATATCACTTTCTATGCTCTTATGAAGTCTCAAAGACATATCCCCTTTATTATTTCAGGCTGTCTTTTTTGTCATGAAACTGCGAAGGCGTAATGTAAACACACCTCTTCCAGACACCTCTACAATAGTCTATCATAACCCTCTCTATCAGTGGTCAAGGAGATATGAGGAACCAACAGATGTTTATGAGATGAACACTATCTAAGAAAGACAATATTCTATTTATGCTGGCAGAAATGTTACTTTATTCAATGTTATGTTATGTATGTTTATGTATGTAATAATATGGCTTGCAATTATATTTATAAAGATGTAATGGTATTACTATTTAAAGGTTCAGTCTACTCTGATATGCATGTTACCAAAACTGCTGTAACAGCATGTATCTCACTGTATGTTTACCAAAACTGCTGTAACAACATGTATGTTTATGAATTATTTGATACTGTATAGTTTCATGACTGATAAGACATGACCTAGAAATTGATATGTCTGTATGCTTGCCAATGATATCTGCATGTTTGCCAATGATGAGGTAAGAAATTCCAAATCCAAAGCAGGTCAACAAGAGAACATGTTGTTAATAAAGAACTCATGATTAGGCATTTGTCTCTGTGTATAGATTTAATATTGACAATACTGCATTTGTATAGATTTAATATATTATCAGTACTGTACAATAGTTCCTACATGTTTTCACCAAATAAATATTTTTTAACTTACATAAGTTGTTGTTATTTCTCATTAAAAACACAAGACAAATATAGCTTATTTGACAGAATATTTATTGACAATGAGATACTCTTTAATATTTTTGTAGAAGTTATAACTCCTGGACATCCATACAGCTCCCTTGTAGGTGTTAGGTAGTTGGGTGATGTCGCACAGCTTTGATATAGATGTTTTGGTGAACATATGACATTAGCATTACATAGAGTACATGGCTACAGCATGCTGTAGTTTTGAATAGTCAAATAAATATTTGCAACTGAAATAAAGACAAACACATACAGCTTATGTTAGCAGATTATTTTATTATCGACAATTTTACAGAAAATGCATGGATGGATGGAGATCCTTATTCTGTAGTCCTTTTAACATTTTAGTAGAAGTGATTACTCCTGGACATGAATGGTGTCTGGCAAAATGAGTGTAGTTGCCCCTTCAATCACCGTTCCCTGGCAGGGTAGAGGAAGAGGATAGGAGGTGGGGTGATGTCATGCAGTCTTTGTTAGATGTTCACCAAACAGATCATTTAGTTACAATGCTGCTTTTCACCATCTATTTCTCCTTAACCATTTAAGTAATGCGTCTAAATAATTAGATGTTGGATCCAGGAGTCCCCTCTGGACAGCCCTGTTTGGATCTTTGAGATCTGTGGGATATGAGGCTCACAAAGAGTTTTGTTGGTAATATTATGAGATAAGCGTAGTACCAGTATCAACCAGATAACTTTCTAGCTTGATACTCAACTATAGGTTAATGCTGCAGTTGTATGGAAAAGACAAAAGGAGCTTGATTTTAGCTGGGACACTTTTGAATGCTGTTGGGGCTCTCAGTTTTAATAATACATTTTGTGTAATTATTTGTTGTTACCAAAATATATATGAGTGTTATGTAAGTACAGGATAAGACATGAAGATTTATTTTAAATACTCGTAACAATACTTAAGATTGGAAGTCGGAATGTGTCGGAATTGGTCCTCCTCATAGGACCAGTGAGAGTTGGAAGACCGAGCAAAACAAGCTGCCGATAGCAACACCGAGCACACATGAACAGAAAGTTGGAAGAATCCACAGACTTCAATTTCCAAATCTACTAGACTTTTGACAATTTTGGGCATTGGAGGGAGCAAGCAACAGTATACAATGCCTAGAGAGTGCAGAAATAGAGGATATTTGCTATTATGCAAATATCCTCTAAGTTTAACACAAGAGATGACTTTGAACTTCTGCCTCGAGCCAGAAGTTCAAAGCCGAGAGGGAGAGCAAAGACATATAAGACATGGTGATTATTTTAAGTACAGAATAAGACATGATATTATTTTAAATACTTCAATCGGTCTTCAGAGAGAGTTGGAAGACCGAGCAAAAACTAGCTGCCTATAGCAACACCAAGCACGCTACCAACACCAAGCACCCATGAACAGTAAGTTGGAAGAATCCATAGACTTCGATTTCCAGAATTTGAGGACTTTTGACAATTTAAATATCCTCTAAGTTTAACTTTAGAGATGACTTTGTCTTCAAATAGAGATGACTTTGTCTTCAAAAAGCCCAGAGGAAGAAGCTCCAAAGCCTCTGGGCTTTTTGAAGACAATTTAATAATAAATTAAGAATCAGAATCGGAATCAGACTCAGAAACAGAATCAGAATAACTAAATTACAGAATAACTTAATTAAGCTCAGAATAACCTTAATTAAGCTCTAAAGGGCTCTGAGAACCGGTGATTGCACTCTCCAAGCTGTTTATCTTCAAACTAAGAATTTTTTCATGAAAAAATCATGAAAAAAAAAAAAAAAAAAAAAAAAAAAAAATTATGAAAAAAAATTTCATCAAACTTTTTAGAAAGATACCATGCACAAAGTTCACTGAGGTGCAGAAGCGCATTAACCAGCACATCATGACTATTCAGCAGAGAGTGTTACACAAAAATTGGTAATATGGAAAATATGGAAAACATGGAATATGGAAAATCCGGAAAATCCAGCAGGAGTCCATCACCAGCAAGACAGGATTTTGAAGCCAAAGTCCAATGGATAGGGTTTTGAAGCCCAATGGATAGGGTTTTGAAGCCCAATGGATAGGGTTTTGAAGCCCAGTGGATAGGGTTTTGAAGCCCAGTGGATAGGGTTTTGAAGCCCAATGGATAGGGTTTTGAAGCCCAATGGATAGGGTTTTGAAGCCCAATGGATAGGGTTTTGAAGCCCAATGAATAGGGTTTTGAAGCCCAATGAATAGGGTTGTGAAGCCCAGGACAATAAATAGGGTTTTGAAGCCAAGAAACAAAACCTTATTCAATGTGAAGATTTGACAGTTCCAACTTCAATGGAAAGAGAGGCTTTTTGAAGACACAGACCCCACCTGCAGTATGTACATTTAATCTTACACATATCAGGGGGATTTATTAATTATGCACATACCAGGGAGGATTTTATTAATTATTAGAGAGGAAAGCTTGCATCGAAAAGGGTTATGGTGAACTAACAACATCATACATATGGTCACAGATCTGTAGGTGAACATGACTACATCACAGCACCACCACCTTACCTGATGGGCACAGAAACGGTGACAGGAGGGGGGTTGTTACCCTGCACATTGCGGCACACATGTCAAGGAGCAATGACTTCGAAAAAAACCTTACACATCCACCACCACACATGTGCTTGCTTTAGGGAGGAATGCCTGAAAACAATAGAGATATCCAAAGAGGTGACATTAGTTCATTGATTAAAATTCTTGCGCATTTCTTAAGAGAGAAGTGACTGACACATGTATGGTGGGAATGATTTAAAAAGAGTACATAAGAGATCTCCATCTTAATAGAGAACCCCTCTGTAATTTGAAACCCACATATAAATTTTGACTAAATTTTGACCAAATGTTTTGAAGGATTGCATAAAGATACCTGTCTTTATACAATTTCTAACCCACCCACCCACCCACATTATGCAAATGTGGTAAAATTCTGTAAAGACAGGTGGGATATCTTTAGCAATCCTAAGCAGAGTACTTGTAAGGTTGAATCAGCAAGAGGTCATGGTCGGAAAATAGATACACAAATTTGACTTTAATGAGTCAGATTTGAATGAAAACGGGCCCCTACTTGTTCTAAGCTGACTCAGTAAAGTCCAATTTATGTATCTATTGATTTCCAACCATGACCTCCTGCTGATTCAAACTTACAAGTACTGTGTTCTATTCTATTTTGATACAGTAGAAGCTATTTTTTTGTTATTTCTATGTTATCACCAGCTCAGGGAGGACCGCATCTCTCCAAGAATCTTCAAATCCATTTCATTTCTATTATACCCAGATAAGTTTATATATTTCTGTATCATTAGAAATTTCAATTTTTTTCAAAAGTTTCAATAATTTTCTAAATTTTTATCAATATTTTCAAATTTTTTAATTTTTTCAGAATTTCTTATTAGATATAATAACTTTATGAATTATTTCCCCACCTATATTGTAACCCTCAGATTCATACTTTCTTATAATTTCTTTTGAAAAATTACCAGAAATTTTCAAAAGTTTCAATAATTTTCAAATTTTTATCAATAATTTTCAAATTTTTATCAATATTTTCTAATTTTTAAATTTTCCAGAATTTCTTATTAGATATAATAACTTTAAGAAATATTTAATTCATAGTTTTACCGAGGGTAAACTAAGTCTCAAAACCATACTGTATTAATTTCAACATACTTGACAATTGACGACAATCATAATAGGAGGGGTAAAGGTCTCACGACAATTGACAATCATAATAGGAGGGGTATGACAATCATAATAGGAGGGTAAAGGTCTCAAAACTTGATGACAATATTTTGATGTCAAGTTTCAAACTATGCCATATTAATTTTAACATATGATTGTCAATTGTCATAATAGGGGTGTGTAGAAGTTTGAAGAACTTCTGTTACACAGAAAGGCTAGAAAGCCATCAGTGTCCTGGGTTGTAATTCTGAAAGGTCGGAATCATCCTGAGAGATATTGAATCAATATGGCATCGTCATTCGTATCTTTTAGATTAGTGCACCATCATTCTAAAGGATATAAGTAACAATACATATTGATTGTGCACTTCACATCTAGAGATATGATTACCAACCTTCAGAATAACAACCCAGAACACCTGATGCTGTTCTAGCCTTTTGTATAACTGCACATCAAATCATATTTGCTAAACTAGATCTTTAACACAACCCCCTCTGCCTCACATGAAAATCAGTTCTTGTCTGCAATCTCTAGTCTGGAAATTGACAAATCTTGGGCTTCATCCTCAGAGGATGAAATCATGACAATGTCCCTCTTTCTTTTCCTTGGATTCTTGGCCTGCTTATTAGACCCCACTGGGGGTAGGCTCCCTTCTCTACCACGGCTAGCCGCAGTAGAACTACCACCATACCGAGCTGGTCTGCTCTTAGGCGTGAGCAACCTTTTACGCAGAGGGAGTGTAGGAGCTCTTGCCAAAGCCCCTCTCGCCATGGGCTTTGGCAAGTTCTCCTTACCCCCATATGCGTCGCTTGTCTCATTTGCCTCATCCTCTCCATCAGTGTTACGCTCATCCTGAGACCCCTCCCTTGTGAGTGGTATGTAATTGGGTCGTGCAGGTTGATACTGAGGTCTTGGGGAATCTTCTCTTTCTGGTCTCGGAGAGTCTGGCCCCGATGTGGATGAAGCGGTAGACACAGAGTGAAAAGGCAGTTCAACATTCAAAGGGGGGTCCTCGAATGTCTGGAAACACAAACACAATAATTTCACAAACACAACAATTTTCACAATTTCACAAATATGTACACAATTTCACAAATATGTACATATAGGGTATGAAATTATGTATATGAGGTCTCTTGAAACATCATACCTGTGTCACAGTCCCCTTCCCTACTGTTCCGGCATCTTTATTTGATGGATCTGCTGCAGCTGTTGCATTTGGACCCTTCTTCTTTGTAACAGCAACAGCTGCAGCAAATATGGCTTGTGCCTTTTCACGTCTGGTCTGAGCTCGTATAGCCTTTTCTTCTGGTGTGATATATCGAGGAGTACAATGTTTACATTCAGCATTATCCTTATGTGTGGTGTGGCATGGTGGTTTACCTGCAAGGCCTCCCCAAATATTCACCAGCTTTTCCCGAAGGGTCTGGGCCACAATCTCCAGCTGCTCCCTTTTGAGGTACACCCCCCTTTTAGTGGCCTGGAGAGTATTGCTGGATGTGAAGAAGAACTCCCTCACGTCAACCACTTCGAGATCCCTTTTTGCCACAGCAAACAGATTTTTGCCTATGTGGACTTTGAACTCCTCCATTACTTCGTCCGAGAACAGATCCATATCGCCATCACCCCCAAATAAATCATCCTGTATTATGCCACTATTTGCAGGAGCTGTAGGCGGTATAGTTGTGCTCTGAAAGTGAGAGTATTCTTTTAGTTTGGTGTACAACAACTGGTAACACATGGGTATTTCACTGAGGATGATACAAGTAAATACACTTGTATCATCCTCAGTGAAATACCCAAGAAGTTCCTCAGCAAAATACATCCTAAGTGAAATACCCAAGAAGTTCCTCAGCAAAATACATTTAAATGTCCTCATTACAGCAAAATACATTTAAATGTCCTCATTACACTGATGTCACTGAGGACATCAGTGTAATGGTAAATGGAATATGCCACACATCCAAAGAAAGTATGTTGATACTTACGCCTCCGAGAGCTACTTCTAAAAGTGTAGGAAGCTCATGAAGGAGGTCTGCAGTCTGTTGGACATCACAGCGAATCCCTCGCACTGTAATAAACCCCCCAAAACACCATCAGAATTTAACCTATGCACACATCACACATAACTAAATACCAACAGTTATCTTTAGGATTATTTTAAACTAGACAGATGTGGAATTATTTTAAACTAGACAGATGTGGAATTAATCCAACCCCACAAGTGACCACATCAATAATATTACATACTTTAAATAGTAACTGTACTGTTATTATTATATATGAATATGAATTTACACAGCATGATTCATGTTATATATGAATATGAATTTACACTGCATGTATAGATGTGAAATTAATCCTTAAAAATCAAAGCAAGATAAACCCTCTGCATTGACAAGTGACCACATCAATAATTCCATACTTTAAATAGTAACTGTAGTGAATAATATGAATAAAGACATACCTGTAGGGTATAATGCAGTATCTGTAATATCTGGGGTAAAATTCCTAATGTGCATGAAGACTCTCCCATGATACTTCTGAAGATACATGTGAAGCAGTGGTCCAAGTTCAACATGAAACAGTGGTTGGCATCTCAACACGTGCCCCTCCTTTGAGTAGTATTGATATTTTGCAACAGCCATCCTTTGTGCCAGAATTCACCCCAGATATGCTCGACTTACACTCGGTAGTTGGAGATTTAATTTCTCAGTTTGAGAAATCAAATCTCGAAGAGAAGTAATGCTGTACGAAAGAGCTTTTGAGGAAAAGCAATGCCTGGAGCAGCGAAATCCTGAGTGGGTAATCTCAACGACGAAAGTTCTCAGCTGACCGAGTGTAAGGGAGGCCGAGTCAGTGACCATCAGGTCTCTTTATACGAAATAACAGAGGCATAGCTGACGTATGAGGCCCAAAAGGCTTGTCCACTCACAGCACGTTACACAGTCGTTACAGTTGTCAACATACCATATAAGGGTGTCCTGGAATTGATCATGTAATTTTTAGGATAATGAATACCCTTCCTTTTATTTTCAACTAATTTTTTGCTTTACAAAAAGATACATAAGTAAATAAGAGCACTCCGCCTAACACTTATTTTGAATCCTGAATTACCATAGGAAAACGGTATAAGTCAACAAAACATCATATGTAACACATGTTTGTCTCTTGAATCTATTCACTGACACAGGCCTCTGTTTGATCGGAGCTTTCACAGGCTTTTCACATATTTGACCAAACTTCACATTGAAGTACCTGTGCGCGTCTATGTATTTTGGGAAGTTAGAAATTTGCAAAACGTTATTGACTGACACGTACAGTGGGGTGTCCTCAGCATACTCAGATTTCCACTGCATAAATTACTGGAGCTTGAAAATGTAAACCTACTCTATTTGCCATCGGGGTCTAGGGTTCAAATCCAGCTCTTATGTCAGTACATCTGAAAGTTCTAGGTCTTTAAAATGACATTTGAAGAAACCTGATACCTCTATATTGGCGCTTGAGAATGTGTACCTACTCCAGGGTTTGAATCCACTTCTGTAAGTTGTGCAGTCTTTGCAGCAACATTTGGAGAAATTTGTAGCCTCTGTACACATGATACCTCCATACAGCGCCTGAAAATGTATTTGTTATCTACAGTCTAAGGTTCAAATCCAGCTCTTGTTATTTCAATCATACCCTATCACTCAAGTCTATGTTGGGTGACTGTTGCAATCTTTGAGGTGTCCTCTAATTACACAGCCACTCTAATCAACCATAAACAGCATACTGCTTCAATAACAGCCGTACAATATAAGGCTAGGTGATCCGACAAGAGCTGGATTCAACCCTGGTACCAGTGACTGGCACCCCAGTACACTATGTTATGATAGATAATTATTTGAAGAAACATGCAGCTGTAGCACACCTAATAGCCCTTCATGGCTCATAGAGGACAAATTAACCTAGTAAAATGACACCGACAAACCTTTATTCCAACAACTGTGAAGCATTAACACAACCTGTCAAAAGTAGGGGTCAGTGTAAAATGCGGACCAAACGGACCATGCGGACCATGCGGACCAGACACAAAACAAACACAGGAGGGTGCAGAGGAGCATTGCTTGTTTAATCAAGCTAATGATACAAAGTCAATCAAGCGGAAAATGCGGACCAAATGCGGACCAGATGCAGACCAAATCATGCAGACCAAATCCAGACCAAATCATGCATGCAGACCAGATCCCCAGTACGTGATAGCCTATAGGCTCCTGTACTTCACTGGGAGAAGAAGAAGAAGAAGAATGCACACCAAATCATGCAAACCAGAATGCAGACCAGAATGCAGACCAGAGTGCACACTAAATCATGCAGACCAGAGTGCAGACCAGAGTACAGACCAGAGTGCAGACCAGAGTGCAGACCAGAATGCAGACCAGAGTGCAGACCAGAATGCAGACCAGAGTGCAGACCAGAGTGCAGACCAGAGTGCAGACCAGAATGCAGACCAGAGTGCAGACCAGAATGCAGACCAGAGTGCAGACCAGAATGCAGACCAGAGTGCAGACCAGAGTGCAGACCAGAGCTAGTGCAGACCAGAGCTAGTGCAGACCAGACATTTTATATGCAGACCAAATGCTGATCACTTTTAAACCATGGTTTAGTGCAAAAGTAGTTGCCACCTGTCAAAATTTGACAACAAATGCGTCCAATCAACAAAGTCGATTTCACTAATTTCAACCAGCCTGGGCCTTCCATACACCGAAATACGATAGATATATATCGTATAAAGACCATAGTATACTATTTCAACCATAATATTGCTTAAAATCGACTATATTGTCGATTAAACATGTCAAAACAATGCATTTGCGGTCTCAAATACCCACGTGATCGCTATGTCCCCGCTGTTCGATGGTGATTTTCTCGCCGAATCGGACGTTGATTGACTTGTCATTGTCCATTAAAGGAACTACAGATAGTCCTGAGTGAAACACAACAGTTTCCAGCGTTATTTTAGCCATTTCGCATCGTTTATAGCGTCCGAAAATTGTCCATCTTCCAGAATGCGAAAGTCGCCATATTGGCCTTGACCTTGACAAACCAAGCAGAGATTTCTCGTAATACCCCGCTGTTTGATGGTGATTTTCTCGCCGAATCGGACGTTGATTGACTTGTCATTGTCCATTAAAGGAACTACAGATAGTCCTGAGTGAAACACATCAGTTTCCAGCGTTATTTTAGCCATCTCGCATCGTTTATAGCGTCCGAAAATTGTCCATCTTCCAGAAATGCGAAAGTCGCCATATTGGCCTTGACCTTGACAAAACCAAGCAGAGATTTCTCGTAAAATTTAGAATGAAATAATAGTTGGAAAGCACTCAAAACCTCTTTAAAACCTACAAAATGTTTTATTATACTTCTTTTATTGGTTTTAAAGCGCGTTCAATCGATATGCCTCAGCGTTGCAACACTTGACAATGGTTTAGTTGTGGCGCATATTTTGCGCACACAGTATCGTCTGCTTATTTCCGCTTCCGGTGTCGCGGTGAAAATAACCCCACCGAAATTACACATAGCGCCCTCTGTAGGACTTGAAAGTGTGTCAGAGAATTTTACCCGACGGCGTGTCAAGAGTTGCGCTTTGTTACCAGACTTATTCTGTGAAACTAAGCGTAAATGTTCCCCTGTGGAGACGCCCAGTGTCAGTGCGAGTACGTCAGTGAGACAAGGGTGCGGGCAGACTGCTCCGTGACTCCTGGGCTGACTGGCGTACCCGTCGAGGCTTTCGGAGAGGCACTTGTCAAGATGCTGGCAGAGGTATGTCTTCTTCTTCTTCTTCTTCTTGTAGATTATCATATGAAACAAGTTTGTATACGCTCCGGAGGCCTTAATAACGGGGGCAGCGCCTTCTAAGGGGTACCAATGTGTCAGAAATTTAATTTCCTACAGTTTGAGCTAGGTTTCGGCTCTGTACGACCATTCTTCCATGTTAAAAGTGCGTCCGAAGGTTTGTTTAGGCCTGGATGTTATGTTACCTGTCATTTCTTCATATAGCGGCCTAATACAGCTGTGTGACATTCTGTTGTTCTGAACCAATCTGATTAATCAGAAATGCTATGTATTTAGTGACCAAAGAACATGAGAATCACACTAATGCAATTGTCTACATGAAAGCTTGTTACTACAAAATGTGCATCATATGTATTTTGTCTGACGTTCTATTATCTTTGACAGGTCGTTATGACAGGGACCACCTACTGCAAAAGCAAACACAAATGGGAGGAGCCTTATGGTGTTGTGTGTGGGGAGACAGAGGTCAATGCTGGAGACCTACATGGCGACCTACACGGAGACCTACAGGGGTTAAGCAGCGCGGCCTTAGGAGGTGCCTGGACAGGCAGTTTATCTGTTGTCATACTTGTAACAGTGTTCGTGGTGACGGTGGTATGTGTACATTGTAACCCCATTTATTTAGAGATAAGATGATCTTTACAGTACACCCATAATTTTAAAATGCATTTCAGATCATGAGAGTCCGTAGAGGTCTCACCGTGAAGGAGGCCCTACTGTGTACAGTGATGGAAGAAGGGAGGAATAGACCAGAACCTGATAGGCCACCGAGACCTGATAGACCACCTCCCCCTAAGAAGACCATGCTCGAGGATGGTGACACAACAGAGGACATGTCGAGGCATAGTGGTGACACAACAGAAGACATGTCGGATGGAGAGAATGAAGAGGAGAATACAGAAGTTACGACCCCCGCGAAATATGGAACTAAGGTACCAAAAAGATCCCCATCTGTATCAACACCTCTGGGGAGAAGTGGTGTCCAGTCCCCCTCCAATCCCATCCAGTTTGTTAATGTATGTGCAGGTGTCAAAAATTTAGACTTACACTGAATACTAGAGACTTACACTGAATACTAGAATTGTGTACATGTATGTATATGCTAATGGAGCTTATATCTTTCAGAGAGGGGAATAAGAAGTGCAGATCGCTGAAGCCGAGCCGCTCATCTTGCCAATCATATTGTTTCTAGTTCTTGACATGTTCATTTATCATATTATGAGTCTAGTCAGTATACTATGATATTAAAGAAAAGTAAAATAGCAGGTTAACTTAATTATTTTATTCCTGATATATATTATAATACACTTGTATATAAGTTGAATAAGTACATTCCATTTATGCAAGGTTGTGATTTTGTATGGCTATTGCCAGTCTGGTCAATATGCTATGACATTAAAGAAAGTAAATAGCAGGTTAACTTTAATTATTTTATTCCTGATATAAGTACACTGATAAGATTGTATATATTTGTATATAAGTTGAATAAGTACATTCCATTTAAGCAAGGTTGTGATTTTGTATGGTTATACATAATGTTGGGTCTCATTTAAAACAGGTTGTCAAATATCATGTTGATATAGGTATTATTAATAATACAAATACAGTTCTGTTGAACAAGTTTGCATACACTTGAGTATAATTATTTACCCTCTCCTGGGTGTGTTCATAACAAGGTTGTATATATGTATAATACAGCGATGATTGACTGAGTGTTCATTATGCTTTATTAAGAAGAGATCCACTTGTGGATCATGGTATACAAATATATTTCAGATAAAATTTTAACACAATTGTTTAGCAACAATGTAAGTAGTTTGTGGAACAAGTTTACATATATTTTAATCAGATTGTTTAGCAACAATGTAAGTAGTTTGTGGAACAAGTTTACATATATTTAATAAACTTTATACATTTCTTAACCCTTTGTATGTCTTCTTAAGTGTAGTACACTGATACTAAGGTTATATATACATGAGAAAATACCACCAGATACATAATATACAGCTTTCTAATTATCTTGTGTGTTACATTATGGCTGTTATACGGAATATTATAAAGGAATACCGAGAGTTTGTGAGATGTTCATTTTGGTTTATTGAGAAAGATCCACTTATGGATCATAGGGTGTAAAGAATTGGTCTTCTTCGATTTGTTCTTGACGATTCCCTTGTTTTTGCTGGGGGTTTTCTTCTTCGATGAAGGTCTACTTGTGCTTCCATGGTTTGTGCTATTGACTGTGGTCAGAGTTTTCTTCTTTGGTAATGGTCTGTCTTTCATAGAGCCCCTCCTTTTTTTACTTGTGGGGGGTTCTGGTTCCCCCTTCACTTGTCGTCTTATCAGTATGTCGTCTGCAGGAATCCCCGGTGGGGGTCCACTAGGACCTTGTGTGTGCTGGGGCTCCGAGTCAGAGGGGGCATCAAGATCAAACGATTCATCATCGCTATGGTTGCCCTGCCTGTCATCGATGGTTTCTTCTGTACCGTCCAATTGCGATGGCATCTTGTTGCTGTTTGTTGTTGCTTGTTCCAGCAATCTCTTGTAACGATCACTGCTTAGTAAGACATGTTCTTCTGCCATTTCTAGTCTAAAGCCTTCTCCAAGGTTGGTAGAATTGTCTGTACAAGAAGAGAGACAGATGATGCCTTGTTCAAGAGGTATCTTCTCATAGTTTTCAGTTTTGTAGACTGTTTAGAGAGTTTACGAATCACAGCCTTGTGAGGTTTGAGTTGGGAAAGCTCTTTCTGGGGAAGCTCAATGACCCCTCTTATCAGATTATGGCAAATCTCTACTAAGCAGTGTATCTGATGGGAATCTGAACTCTGTAGAAGGTGCTGAACCTGTCTTTTTGGAAGAGACGCTAGTGCCTTGAGATAAGACATATTATCTTTAATGTGCTGCATTATTCTACCTTGGGAGGAAAATCCTCATATCCTGTCCTGGAAGAATAGATGTGCGTAGAGAGAACTTGTTATCTGACGACGGGTCTGTATCACACACCAAATATCCATACTTTTCTTTTGTGGCCAAGTTAAAACTTTCTAGGAAAAATTTCTTGTTTTCACTCATGACCTGGGCAGCAAATCTTGATATCTGTCCAGAATTCCTGCTGTTTGGGAAAAGGATATTGGCATGACAATTCAGCGCTATCTCCCTGGCTGTGTTGGTGTTATGGAAAAGAGAATGCATTACAAGAACCAGAGTTATTCCTGCATGGTGGGAGCTGATACTTGCCAGCCTCAAAAGATTCTTTCCACTTGTAGTGTCATTTACCTCGGACATCCTATCGTCCAATGCCAAAAGGGTTGTCTGCCCCGTCTCTTTATAAAAAGTTTCCAGTTCTGCAGCATCTGGTGTAGTGGTGATAAAATGGATCCTAGACCCTAATTTTCTCTCCAATTCCTCATAAACATCTTGAAAAATAGAGTAGACAAACACTATCCTATCAGGGGGAGGATCAAATACTTTATCAATGTTCAAGAGAAGCTGTGCTAAGAGTCTGCTCTTACCACATCTACTGGCGCCATAGAGACTAAGGCAAAGAGGTGTCTTGAAAGGCACAAGGCACGATTCCTCCCCATTTGAAGCCATCGTATTGTCCACTGCTCAAGTGTATGTGTCGAAGTGATCAGACCTCTCGGACACATCTGGTTTTATCTATTTCTATAGCCGCTGGGAATTTTGCAAGCATAACAATGGTCATCGGTTCAGTCACAGCAGATTTAAAGGTCATGAACAGTCGAACGTTGCCCCTCTGTTTCAATGGTAGGACATTATCATTTCCCCCAGTTTCAGGTTGAATGACGAACCTATAGAAAGAGTACCCACCGTAAGAACCTAGTCTAGTTACAGGACCGTATCATCTACACCATTGACACCTATGAGTGTCTTGTATGCCTCCAGGTAACTGGATTTTTCAGCCTTGTCTGAAAAATCCACTTTAACAGTGCCCCCATTCACATCAAAGGAGTCCACTGATAAATTTATTGATGACAGACCTGCAGTTTTAAATTCAAAAGGGGAAGATTCGTAAGAACCATGATGTGCAGAGTCTTTAACTAGCCCAACAATTACTTCGCTGGGGATTCTTCCAGAAAACGGATTATTGACTTCTGTGTCATGCGCCCCCTTTACTATGTTGTGCTTCTTTATCTCTGTCCTTGTGTAGGGATAGATGGCTGGTGATTTCCCAAGGACCTCATCATGTGCAACTAGTATTTCAGGGGATACATTTATTTTAGGTACATCAAGAGATGCCTTTGTGATTATGACCTTGTAACCGAGAGATGTTGCCAGGTTGTCATCTGGCGAGAGCAGACAGAATTCTGGGGAAGATCTATGTAATTTGATTTCTATTGGTATACCAGCAGGCAAGTATCTCCCCATATCAAGGACATCGCAAGCTAAATTACCTGACATGTCAACCTCTCTGGAAAGGCCAAAAAACTTAGATCTCTGTTTGTACCCTGCATTACTACTCGTTTTCCATTCAAGACCCTCGAACTCTCCTGGAGTGTCCGGGTAAAATAGCTGTGCATCCAGCTTACTCTTCTCCCCATCTGTTGTGTATAACAGAGCTTTCAGGTATGCCAGGTAGGGGTAATTATTATCCGAATGTGTAAGTAGCTTGGATTGCAATGAGACATCAACTCTGCTGAACATAGAGTGTAAGAAATTAGCTACAACACCACATGAGCCTTTATTATCGGCCGGGGGTTCAAGGGCCCCATTATCTTTATGTTTCACTATCTTGGCAGTCACGTTCAGTCGTATATGTTTTAAATCAATATATTGACTGTTGTGCGCTGCCAGGCAGAACTGTATGGGCCCCTGAGTTGTGTAATCATTAACAGGATAGCATGTAACTGTCTGTTTTCCTGTCACTCCTAGTATTTGAATAGGGCGTGAGAAAATAGAGAGTTCTGCAGGGTATGCTACAAAACTGTCTGCTAGAACCTCTGTATCCATTCTGACAAGTACCAAACAGATTTTTAAAGTTAAGAAAGGAACCTGGTCAGATATCAAAAAGATCCTTTGCCCTCTTGACCTTAAGCTTGACTTCTTGATTAGCTTTCCTCTTCTGAGCAACTGATACGCTCATTCCACTTGGGGCGCTAGAAGAAGACTGGTTAGTTTTTTGCACAGCACCTAAAGATATAGCCTGTTCCCGTTCAAGTTCGCTCTCGGCACGTCTCTTAGAAGCCTCGTTCTCGTCATAAACTTCTATTTTTGGCATGTGATCCCCTCTGACAGTGGAAGTTTCTGGGCGGGGCTTATCAACAATAACAAATGACTGACTACCCATCTTACCAAAAGCACCCTAGAAAGATAATTAGGGAGTGTTGTTATTCTATGTTTTCCAGAGGCCTGGTGTTTAAAATGTTCAAGGAAAACCTTGTAGTCAATGGCCGTCAGAGCATTATAATAATCTGCCATGTTAATATTTTAAAGGTTATATTATACACTTGTTTCAGTATAACTCTCTTACATGAAGCGTAACGTGCAAAGGTCCACTGTTGAATGAGGGGGCCACCCCGTTTTCATCTAGTAAATAGATTTCAATGAGACTGATATGAGGCGATGTCAATGTGACGTAGTGCGGAGATGTGAATTCTTTGGGGGTACCTAGGGCCGAAGGGAATACCCTTCTGAGTAGAGGTCTCAAACACTCCCCAATTATACTAGGCTCACATACATTCCCAATATTAACAGTAAGATATTGAGGTTTACATTCTTCCTTTAGAGATGGTGTGTAAATAGAAATAAGGGCTATTTCGTACCTTGATGCATCCCCAAGGCGGAGTGCTTTTGGTAAAATGACCCTGAAGGAGTCAGATTTGTTAGTCTGGAAAAAATTCTTACTGTCACTGCTAGAGATATGAATGTACATGTTGTTACTTGCTTCTCACCTCTTAACTCTCTTGTAATTTTTCAGATCAGTTTTCTTAATATATGTGTCAAATTTCTGGGGTACCCCGTACCACCGTACTTTAGCAAACTTAACACCTCTCACTGTCTTGTATGATATAACCCTATCTATGACGTATTTTACAGATTCTGTAGTATCAGCCGTTGATCTCTGCAGCTCCTCTTGGTAGAAAGATCCTAATATTTCGTGTTGTAATAAGTCCTTTAACCTGTACCTCTCTGGCCGGGAGGGAATCAAATTCGATACTGAAAAAATTTCCTCTGTCCACATTGTTTTATAGCCTTGATGAAATGGTGATCTGACAGTGCTAATTCTGACAAGATCCCCAATTTTAAACTTATAGTTAAGGGGTTGTTGTGCTGCCTGGATGACAAATTTCTCATACACATCGTGATACACCTGAGCCTCATTATCCTCGTTAATACTGGCAGGTGTTCTCTTAAGTGTGCTGTGAACGGTGTTGTTTATGGAGTATGTGATGTCCTGAAGAATATCCACAAATCTTGTTGTGGCGTTCTCCGTGAAATACTTGTATAATCTATGCTCAATAGTCTGATTCACCCGCTCACATATTGATGCATGATGGGGTCCATAGCACAGGAAATGGCTGATATGATTGGTCTTCAACATCTCTTGGAAAGGGCGCCCTCTATATTCTCCCCCTTGATCACTTGATACCTGCTCAGGTGCTTTACCATTGACATCGATGACCTCTTGAAATAATTTAGCTGTCTCAGTAGCAGTCTTGGTTTTGAGAGGTCTTGTAAACAAAAATCTACGAAATACATCAATAATTACTAAAATGTACTTAAAAGGTCTATTCTGCTTAGCCAATGATGTCATCACTATGATATCTGTTTGCCATTCCATATCAATATACTCTACTACAGTTCTCTGAGTTTTGAAATGACTTGGTGGTCGGGCGTGTACAAGATGTGTGTCTTGTAATGTTAACCAGTTTTTCACATCAGCCAGCTGCAGGTCTTTGGGTTTTGCTGGGTCATTCTTCACACCCCCCCATAGCTTGGTGTAACTGCTGAAACTTCCAGGTGCCTTAGGATTATAATAAAAACTCTTAAGGTATGCGTCATATTTTTGAGAGTCCCCCATTATGACATGTAAAAAATAGAAGGATTAATCGTAGACAGAAGTAGAGAGTTTTCTAAGTCTGGTCCTGGTTTTAATCTTCGGAGCGTCAAGCACTGCCCCTGTGCATGTCGAAAGCAAAATTAGCCAGATCTGGGACTCACTCCCAAGTGACATGTTAATTATGGATGCAAGGATCACACTGAAAAGCACAGCCAACTGACAGAAATACATGACTTCGGACTTGGGTACCCTGGTATTCCTTATAATCCACACATCCGAGGAAGCCTCTGAAAGAAATAAAGGATGTACTGGTTATGACAATTAATTGACTGAAAATAGTCATGCTTACAGAAAATCTAAGTATCCATACCTGAGTTCTGTCTCTGGTGTGGGGTGTCCATTGTAGAAGAGGATAATATATGGTGTCTCATCAACCCCCTCCAGAATGGGACTGATATACTGTTAGTGTTGTAATCCCCTTTAAGCAATCTGTTATTGCAAACAGTCACATGATGACTAAGTGTCAGAGGTATGTGGTAAATCATCTGAAAAAAAGTTTGTCACATATAATGGTGGTGCAACATTACATGAAAGTGTCCTACATCCTGGTGCATGTAAACATTGGGGAAAGTGTCCTACATCCTGGTGCGTGTAAACATTGAAAAAATGCCCTACTTATAAAAAATGGAGAGGAAGTAGGGCACTTCCGGCGCTCGTTAATCCCCATATACTACTACTATAGATGGGGGAAAATGCTTGAACAAGGTATGTACACTCCTGGGCAAAAAAAATGGACCTTTGTAGAATTTCATATTGTTTCAATACAAAACGGCAATACCGATTTCCTTTCAGTCTTTTTTAAAAAGCAATTTTATCTCAGTATGGAAATGCTTTTCCTTTTGACTCTTGATGTTAATCTAATAGTACTGAAATTCAGTAACACAGAGGAACCTCGGAAAGCAGTGAAATGTGAATGGAAAAAATTGACATTTTGGGGTGTACAAAGTTGTCAAGAAGCGCAGCCAAAAAACTGTGCTGCTTAAAAATTCAAAATAAAACACTATTCCACATTAAGATAATGTCATTATTGATTGACTGATGAGAAATGAAGCTTTGTTGTTGTGTATTTCCCATAAAAATGAAAGCATTTTGAAATTAAGTAAATTCTACGAAGGTCCATTTTTTTTGCCCAGGAGTGTAGCAAGTAAATAAAATAATCAAAATAATCAAATGAGATATAAAGATGATAGGGATAACACAGAGTGCCTATTGGTGAAATACCTTGAATTTTACAATAGAAACAGTAGAATGAGACAAAGAAAACTGGGAGCTGGGGAGTCTGGAGTCCAAGGATAGGTCTGTGCAAGTTGATGGGATGCAGTGTTGCCTTGCAGTGTTGCAGCAGGAGTTGTAGATTGGTGAAAAAACCACCAGGGGCAAAAAATGCAATGAAGACTGGTGTAATGTACATACTTTTTATTTTTCTGACATTAAAGGATCTTTTATCCTAGTTGTGCCTTTTATTTAATCCACATGAGGTTAATACTTTTCTCACAATTATTGTAAAATGTGAAGAAATAGATTGTTCAACATTCATGGTTTGCTTGCTTTGAAATGAAAGCTGCCCTCTGGTTGGCTGAAGCCACTTGAGCATGGCTGATCTAAATGTGACTGAAACCACAGAAAAAACTATCAAAGCCGCGCTGTGCCAGCTCGCACAAGAGACTTTGACAATGTGATAATGGTGGGTGGGATAAACAAAAATCTTAAAATTGGTGTAACTCAAAATTTTCCCAACGGAATCTTTTCGTTTTTGTCTTAAAATGTTCTCCTGATCTTGCTCTACAGCTGGGTCCAATTCGTCTTCTCACTTTCTTTTTTAATCTTAAAGATTGCTCAGGGGCCCTGTGCCTACTTGTATTTGAAAGATAAAAATAAAATAAAAAATCAGATGGACCTGGACTGTGGCCGACCAGGTAGGCTTACGCATGAAGAAATGATTGGGATGACGCACAGCATTCGCAAGACCTGTGTAAGGGATAAGTGGCTAAAGGAGCTGTGGACAGTGGACACTTTAAAAAAACCAGACCAATTGACAAACAGAACACTGTTGAGGAAAGGGGCTCCAGATCAAGGCGGGCAAGAAGGGATACTCCTGATACAGGGCCTGCGCTCAGCCATAAAGCCCACACATGATCGGATAAGGCAGGGAGAAAAAGCACAAACGGGCATGATAAGGTGGCCACCGATGAGGCGGGCCAAAAAGACTGGAACAAACACAGAGTGAGTAAGGGAACGGAGAAAAGAGAAGAATTTGACACTTAGTTCATGTTAGTTATCAGAAAACAAGGTAGAGGGTCTCTAAATAAGGGAAATACATGCAAAGGCCCAAAAGAGAGATCTATGGTGAGGCAGTTAGAAAGGAAAGGGGGAGAGAAGAAAAAAAGGGAATGGTTTGGCAGCAAAAGGGGGAGTCAGGCATTCACAGATAAAGGCCAAAAGCACAGCAAAAAGCTGGCAAAAAGTAGGTCAGCGCAGGCATGAGCCATGGTGGGAGGCAGAGGGCCTGGAGTCCTGAAGCACAACCCAGAAGCAGCGGACAAGTGGCCAAAATAAATACATAGAGACAAGCCCTGGGGCACTGGTCCCCCAAGGAAGCACCAACTGAAAATGAAGAGATATGTAAGTAAAGGACAGTGGGCAACATAGCCCAGAACAGGAAAAAGTAGAAAGAGAGTTAAGGCAGGCGAGATATATATATATGTGTTTGTTTTTGCAGGTTTACAAATTCGTGTACATGCCACATAGTGAAAAATATATACCTCCTGGGTCTGAGGTATATATTTTTCACTATTTGGCATGTACACGAATTTGTATACCTGCAAAAACGAACATAAACACGAATTTGGCAATCGTGTAAGTGTGAAATATTGCAATTCACGAATATGTGTATGTGCAAAAACGAACATTGCAACCTTAAACTTTGCTAAAACTAACTCTAAACCTAATTTTAACACTAAACCCGAATGATATAGCCCTTCCACGAATGTGAGTGTTAGCAGATATACGAATGAATAACAAAGCACATACACAAGTGTTAGTTATTACATGTACACGAGCACCTATGCTCGTTTTTTCATGTCCACAAATTCGTACATGCTCGTTTTTACACCTCCACGAATTCGTGAACATGCCAAATAATGAAAAATATATAAATTTACATGTGGGTCTGGGTCCATGTGGGCTGAAGTATGCTACAAAACACCAACCAAGGAAAATAATAGAGGCGAAGTCGGCAATTGACACGTTATGCGTTAGGAAATAACGGAAGAAGGTGAGTGGAGAACCGGCAAGTTGCACAGATCTGCAAGGAGAAAACAAGAACCAGGAAAATAATAGTAATGGCAGGGGGATCTGCAATGAGAAAAGAAAAAATCCCAGAAGGAGAGTAAACCTATAAAAAAATAAAGGAGAAAGTTAATCAGATAAATGGGTCAAAATTTGAAAACGGTGAAATTTCAGTCAAGACAAAAGTTGATTTGTAATCAGGTTTGAAAGAGCTCCTTTTCATTTATTTTGATAGGTAAAACAATCACCTTTCATTGTACTTTGATGTCCAAGGGTCAGCAAGCACAGTTCTTATGTGCAGTGGAGGTAAATACCGGGGTAATGCTTTTAGGCGTCATTAACATCACGCTTTAAAAACCCCAATATATCTCAGAATTCACACAATTGTATCACCTGGACTAATGCAGAGGGAGTATGAGGTGCAGACAGAACAATCATATAAAAAAAAGAGTACTGCTATCTGTCTGACAGCAACCACAATGAAAATAAATGGCATTTTTAATTTTTTTCGACATTTCCATTAAGTTTTTCGTTCACACTACTTGATTTCAGCAAACCAAACTTTGTTTAGTTACTAAATTGTGCACATACCAAATGATTCCTGTGAAAAAAGATCCAGTGTAACACTTTTTTAACTTCAAATCAAGCAATAAACGCCCCATGCCCAAAATTAGCTATTTCTGATCTGTGAAACTGTGACGTAAATGACAAAATATGACGCTTATGACACTAATGGCTGGTAAATTACTCCTGAGCCTCTTACTTTTGCATATAAGTTAGTAAAATATCATTAGTGCAAAAACTGTTGGAAAAATGTAAGAAATGTTATTGTTTTTATACGTATGCTGCACCCAGGCACCTTACTGAAGTGGTATACTGCGGCAACCATGCAAATAAATCAGGACTTCCAAAATGCATGTGAAGTCATGTTTGCCAATGACTAGTGTCACTTCCATTGGGATTTAAGAGTGATAACACCAAAACTGCCATTAGTATCACACATAGTTTACTAAAAGCATGTTCGTTAATGACATGTGACGTTAATGACAATTTTAAACTAATACTTCCTTGAACCAGTGAATACATTATATGATGTCAATCTTGGCTTACATTAAGACTCGTGTACACCAAAGCAAAGTTCCACACTGATTTTTGTCCAGATATACATTGCCAAAATTAACCAGGAGGGCGTTTGTTAATGACAAATCAAGGTAGGACAACTGACATGTTGCTATAAATAGTGTAATTATGTATATTCTGTGCAGTTTATGGACTTGCAGATGATTTAGTCAGCTTCTAGGGTTCCTACAGCTCATCAAAATTAAAGTGGTATAGAAAATTGTTTGTCGGTTGATTTTTTATGAGAAAAATCACTGGACGTGACGTTAATGACATGAAATTGGAGACAAAGACACAAGAGCCCACTGTTGTTAGGTAACAACATTTGCCAAGCCATTGATTTTTGAATTTGAAAGGGTGTCGGTCAAGGTCCAATTTGAGGTGCTGCTACGGGTCAGCAGCAATGAACAACAAACACAGATAGTTAAAATTTACAATTTTAATAAAACAACAAAAATATTTACAGTTACAATATTTACAAGTTTTAAATTTACTCAAAATTAACTAATTGTGACCCAGAGTAATTTTAACCACTTATCTGTGTTATCCTATGGCTGAATGTCCACAGAGAATATTCCGGAAACCAGAGGTCCGTTGGTGTTTCGAAATGTCCAATAAAGTCCGTGTGAACTATAATCCACTGAAAATAGCGTCCGTGTAAAAATAATCCAGAGTCCTGAGTCCTGGTCCACTGTAATCCAGTAAATTCTGTGTAATATCCAGTGTAATAGTGTCCAACAGTGTGATCCCCAATGTCCAGTCTATGATGTGCACCATTCAGCGATTTGGTCACAATGTCAACACAATTGTTTATCAACTGATTATGTAATCATAATAGAATAGCAATTAAGTGCTAATTGGTGTTGCATAGCAACCATGCAATGTTAATGTAAACAAACATACACAATAGCAAATAATTGTAAGCAATGATAATATACAGAACTACATGAAATATACAGTATGATTGACATAAAATACACATACCATTATATTAGTAATATTCATATGATAATGACCATGTACAGTAGGAATGGTACAAAATATCCATACTGCATTTACAATGATATATAGGCCTACAAAATTTGTCATACATCACACCTCCCCTCTAAAAAGGAAAATTTTGATCGAAGAGCAAAATTTTATACTAGTGTCTTAACACAAAGTACAATAAAATGAAACATCAAAGCTTAACATCTAGACAAACAATCAGCAATGACATTATCTTTGCCCTTGATATGTTTAATAACAATGTCATACTCTTGAAGTACCAAACTCTAGTTTAACATTCTCCTATTCTTATTCTTCATCTTATGCAAGAACACCAAAGGATTATGATCAGTATACATAATGAGGGGCTTCTGGCCTGTACTAACATAGACTTCAAAATGCTGAAGTGCTAGAATTAATGCCAACAATTCCTTCTCAATAGTGGAATAGTTCTTTTGATGTTTATTGAACTTCTTAGAAAAGTAGGCAACAGGATGTTCAATGAGATCATCATTGTCCCGCTGCAGAAGTACTGCACCAGCAGCATCTTCACTAGCATCCACAGCTATTGAGAAAGGAGTATCAAAGTTTGGTGACTGGAGAACAGGGTAGTGACATAATATGGTCTTTAATTTATCAAAAGCCTTTTGACAAGGTTCATCCCAAACAAATTTCACACTCTTTTTGAGTAAATTTGTCAAAAGCAAAGTACAGTCTGCAAAATTCTTGCAGAACTTTCGATAGTATCCTACCATGCCCAAAAATCGTCTCAATGCTTTCTTGCCTGCGGGCGTAGGAAATGCCAAAATGGTGTGAACTTTAGCATCAACTGGGGCCACTTCACCTTGACCAATCACGTATCCGAGATAGACAATGTGTGCTTTGCCAAACTCACTCTTTGCCAAATTGACTGTCAGCTTAGCTTCAGACAGACACAATTTCTCAACTGCCTCCAGGTGAGCCTCCCAGGTATCACTTCCTATCATCAAGTCATCAATGTATACATTAGTGTTGGGCAGATCTTTGATCACGCCATGAATCATCCTTTGAAATGTTGCAGGAGCATTTTTCATTCCAAAAGCTAAAACTTTGTATTCGTACAAACCAGAAGGTGTGACAAAAGCAGAGATTTCTCTTGCCCGATCTGTTAGTGGAACACACCAGTACCCTTTTAACAAATCAATCTTTGTAACAAACTTGGCCTGTCCAACCTTATCTATACAATCATCCACTCTAGGTATTGGAAATGCATCAGTTTTTGTAACTGCATTAACCTTACGGTAATCTGTACAGAACCTGATGGTACCATTCGGTTTTGGAACTAGCACACATGGTGAACTCCAATTAGAAGTGGAAGGCTGAATAATATCATGCTCCAACATATACTCAATCTCCTGCTGAGAAAGCTTGCACTTATCAGGATTCATGCGGTATGGATGTTGTTTAATGGGACTAGCTTCACCCACATCAACATCATGGATAGCTGCTGATGTCCTTCTAGGCACATCAGGAAACAAATCTTGATACTTGCATATCAAATCCCTCATCTGGGCCTGCTGTGTAGAGTCTAAGTGTGTCAACTTCGTATCGAAATTCTGGAGAACCTCGGAATTAGTCAGTTTACAAGGAACAATATCTGTCCTAATGGTGGGTTCATTGTCTTGACCTTCACCTTCAGAAGTATCCCAGATACATCAGCATCTACAGCTGCCACAATCCCTACAGACCTATCATGATAAGGCTTCAACATGTTGATGTGACAAAGTTGTGTCGGTTTTCTCCGGTCTGGAGTCCGCACAACATAATTAAGATCATTAACTTTGGAATGGATCTCATAAGGACCATGAAATCTAGCTTGCAAAGGGTTCTGTTGGAAACAACACAAGAACTTTATGTCCTGGCTTAAATTTTCTAGTTCTAGCCTTGCGATCATACCAGGTTTTCATTTTCTTCTGAGAAAACTCAAGATTCTCTCTAGCGAGTTCACAAGCCCTGGAAAGCCTTTCCTTAAACCTGGACACATAATCCAAAAGACTAACATCTGAATCCTTGTCCAACCACTGCTCACTAAGCAAAGACAAAGGACCACGAACCTGATGTCCAAACACAAGTTCAAACGGGCTGAATCCAGTGGACTCCTGAACTGCTTCCCTTGCAGCAAACAACACCAAATGAACACCTTCATCCCAGTCCTTCTCATTGTCCTGGCAATAAGATCGAAGCATTGTCTTCAGTGTTGCATGGAACCTCTCCAATGCTCCTTGACTCTCTGGATGGTAAGCACTGGAAGCAATCTGCTTGATGCCAAACTCATTCACAACTTGCTGAAACATTCCGGACATGAAGTTACTGCCTTGATCCGACTGAAGCTCTTTCGGCAATCCAAACACTGTGAAGAACTTGATTAGGGCCTTGGCGATGGTAGTTGCCTTGATGTTGCGTAGAGGTACGGCTTCAGGAAATCTGGTAGCAGCACACATGATGGTCAACAAGTACTGGTTACCTGTCCTTGACTTGGGTAAAGGTCCCACACAATCAATGATCACCTTTGAGAAAGGTTCACCAATGGCTTTTACCAATGACTTGACAAGTGTCAAAAACCCGACAGAAGTTAGAGACATCTTTGCGAATACCGGGCCAGAAGAACTGCTTTAAAATTCTGTAAACAGTCTTGTTCACACCAAGATGACCTCCAAGGGGTTGACTAAGGGCCAAAGATAGAATCTCATCTCTGTAGATCTCAGGAACCACAACTTGATTGATGACGGTCCATTCTTCATTTGCAGGAACATCTGGGGGTCTCCATTTCCTCATAAGTACCCCATCTTTCAGGAAATAACCAACAGGCACCTTGGCTATCTCATCAGGAGGGAGAGCTCTCTCTCTCAAATTTGACAAAGATGGGTCTTTGACCTGCTCCTGGATCAATAGTTGTCTTGACAAAGACACATTTGTAGACTTGGGTGTCGGCGAAGACACATCCGAAGACATGGGCGGATTTCCGCTGGATCCAAGGTTCACGGACTTCTGGGAACTTCCTTGGTCCTGATCAAACAATTGTTTGATAAAAGAATCTGACAAATCATCAGAATCGAGACTCTCTTCCGAGTCATGGTCTCGTTGAGACAAAGTGCTATTTTGCACATGGTCCTCCTCTTCTTTAGCTTTTCTAGCCATTCCTCTTGTCACGGCGCAAGAAGGAAAGATGTCAGAATCAAGAGGGACTTCCTCAGACACAGGTTTTACTGACATTTCAACAGAGGGGACAACCTTTCCACCAGCTAAGTCATTGCCTAGCAACAAAGAAACACCTTTAACAGGGAGACTTGACCTAAGTCCCACTTTAACTTGTCCTGTAACTAAGTCCGACTTCAAGAGCAAAGAGTGCAGAGGTACAGACACAATCCTCTCTTCAATACCCTGAACAAGAATAAATTCACCAGTGGCCGACTCATCCGTAAATGGCAACACACCAGCTAGTAAAAGTGACTGAGATGCCCCAGTATCACGTAGAATACGAATGGGTACAGGAGAAGAACTCTCATTTAGAGAAACAAATCCCTCTGACACGAAAGGAAGGAACTCTTCCCTCAAACCATCAGACAAAAGAGCCACTTTGGCAAACGAAGGACAAGAAGATCCAATGGGATCAGTCGATTTAACAACAGGTGTCTCATGAAAGGATTTAACAAGTGCATTAGGCAAGGCTTCCTTTTCCTTCTTTTTCTTCAAGGAATAACAATCAGACACTAAGTGACCTGGTTTCTTACAATATGCACATGTGGGACCAGCTGCCTGGTCTTTAGGTTGGCTTTTGCCAAAGCTCTTGCCTGTATTATTCTTATCTTTACCATCACTGGACTGAGACTGTTGGGAACTATTGAATTTACCACCATTATTCCTATGGAATGGACCCTTAGCACTGGAACCAAATCTAGACTTGTGAGTCAAAGCGTATTCATCTGCTAAGCGAGCAGCATTCTGTAGAGTAGAAGCATCTCTCTCATCAAGATAAGACTTCAAATCATCTTTGACACATCTCTTGAACTCCTCCACAAGAACAAGATCCTTCAATTTCTTAAAGTCATTTTCAACGGACCGAGAAGTGCACCACCTTTCAAAGTATACCTCCTTCTCATGAGCAAATTCTACATAAGTCTGGCTATCAGTCTTCTTAAGATTTCTAAATCTTTGTCTATAAGCCTCTGGAACTAATTCATAGGCAGTGAGAATAGCATTCTTAACAGTTTGATAATTTGCAGCATCAGTAACTGAAAGAGCAGAGTAGGCTTGCTGAGCCTTATCCTTAATAACACTTTGAAGCATCAATGGCCAGTACTTTTGTGGCCAGGACAAACTCTCAGCTACCTTCTCAAAATGTTGAAAGTATTTATCTACCTCAACTTCATGGAATGGAGGAACTAATCTCACTTCCCTACTAGCAACAAATGTGTCACCCACATTGGGATTTTCCCTATTTACTGCTCCTCTTTCTATTTTCTCTAACTCGTGCTGTCTTTCTCTTTCTCTTTCCTGTCTCTCTCTTTCCTTCTCCAGTCTTACTTTCTCCTTCTCTTCTGTCTTTAACCTTTCCTGTGCTAATTCAAAATCTCTTTCTTCCCTCTCTTGCTGCAATCTATAGTCTCTTTCTTCTTTCTCTCGCTGCAATATAAGATCCCTCTCTTCTCTTTGTTTAGCTAATTCTGCTTGTTGCTTTTGCAATTCCAATTCCATCATTTTAAGCCTAAGTTCACTTTCTGACAAAGGTTTCCTCTCAGAAGGATCCGGAAATAGATCCAAATCATCTTCAGTAAATACATCTTCGTCTGCATAGAACACAGCTATTTTCCTAGCAATAACTGGTTTTCTCCAGGAACCTTTAACTTCATCTAATTTCAAATGTTCAACCAATTCTAATAACTCAGGCTTCTTTAAAGCCTTCAAACCCTCAACACTTGGTGTGTCCACAAAGTTTTTCACTGCTTCTGAAGTCATGATGGAAATTTCCAGAAAATATTACAAAATTTCCAAAATTTTGAGGAATTTCAAATATAATTCAAATGCCAAAAGTTAGGTTTATCCACACACAAGCCCCCAATTTACGTTACGTGTCAGCAGCAATGAACAACAAACACAGATAGTTAAAATTTACAATTTTAATAAAACAACAAAAATTTTTACAGTTAAAATATTCACAAGTTTTAAATTTACTCAAAATTAACTAATTGTGACCCAGAGTAATTTTAACCACTTATCTGTGTTATCCTATGGCTGAATGTCCACAGAGAATATTCCGGAAGCCAGAGGTCCGTTGGTGTTTCGAAATGTCCAATAAAGTCCGTGTGAACTATAATCCACTGAAAATAGCGTCCTTGTAAAAATAATCCAGCATCCGGAGTCCTGGTCCACTGTAATCCAGTAAATCCTGTGTAATATCCAGTGTAATAGTGTCCAACAGTGTGATCCTCAATGTCCAGTCTATGAAATGCACCATTCAGCGATTTGGTAGAAAGTGACTCACTATGTCAGCTCCCGGTCATATTTATATGCATCAAAACCTTCTAGCATCTTCCAGTCCTTCTGGAATGCATGACTCATCTTCTAGCGTGTTCCAGATATATTATTTCTTCTACAGAACATTCCATTTGTTTCCACATTCAAATAAACAACTTAACTGGGTCACAATGTCAACACAATTGTTTATCAACTGATTATGTAATCATAATAGAATAGCAATTAAGTGCTAATTGGTGTTGCATAGCAACCATGCAATGTTAATGTAAACAAACATACACAATAGCAAATAATTGTAAGCAATGATAATATACAGAACTACATGAAATATACAGTATGATTGACATAAAATACACATACCGTTATATGAGTAATATTCATATGATAATAACCATGTACAGTAGGAATGGTACAAAATATCCATACTGCATTTACAATGATATATACAAAATTTGTCATACATCACAGGTGCAAATGAGGTGGATTAAGGTAACAAGGAAAATTATTTGAGGTGATTTGTCAAGGAAAATGCTAGTGGAGACAGGCCATTTTCAGGGGGGTAGGGCACTTTCATTCAATTTTTAGAAGGGATAAAAGTTATCTGCCACACATTTTCTGTGCCAAATTTTTTGCTGATATGTTGCTCTAAAACAAATGACCACCATGAACCTTGTATGTATGTACATTTGTGTCCGTTTGAATCGATCTGAGAAACTGGAGACAAGAATTTCAGCTTTACCAAATTTTGACCCAAATATGGCCGAAAGAAAGGCATGCAAAGGCCCAAATGGCAAAGATGTGTTAGTTGAGAAGAAAGGTGAAAAGGTTGGACGGCCCAAGGGGGGAGCCAAGCATACACAGATAAAGGCCAAAAGCACAGTTAAAAAACGGGCAGAAATAGGTCAGCTCAGGCAACAGCCATGGTGGGAGGCAGAGGGCCTGCTGCACAGAAGCACAACCCAGAAGCATCTGACAAGTAGCCAAAAATTAATACACAGGGACAAAGCCCTGGAGCACTGGTCCCCCGAAGAAGCACCAACCGAGTTAGTAGGAGAAAACTAGGTACATGTAAGGTGTCACAGAAAAATTACATGGTGGGAGGGAAACTCCAGACCAGAAGAGGTGTAGGCAGGAAGGCAAGAGCCTCATACTGCAAAAACACTCTAACTGATGGGAGCCCAGACAAATACAGACAAAAGGGAAAAACTGGAAACTCCATACCAGGTGGACGGCAGCAAGCTGGCGGGGAGCCAGAAAGTCCAAGTACTGGGTACCCACACTGATGGGAGACCAGAAAATATGCCATTGATGGAATGGCAACACATGTATGGGAGAGAACACACACCTGGATAAAGTTACTGAGGTCCTGCCTCTAAAAGACATATACAAAAGGAAAGGTGTCCACCAGTTACCTGTAAATTCAACTGATACAAGTATAAGTAGGCCAATGATTAGGCCGACACAAAAAGAGGTAGCATAAGTGGAGTGAAAAGGAACATAACCAGGTAAAATGCCAGGGTTTAATTGGCATAGATACTATAGATGGGGGAAAATGCTTGAACAAGGTATGTAGCAAGTAAATAAAATAATCAAATGAGATATAAAGATGATAGGGATAACACAAAGTGCCTATTGGTGAAATACGTTGAATTTCACAATAGAAACAGTAGAATGAGACAAAGAAAACTGGGAGCTAGGGAGGCTGGAGTCCAAGGATAGGTCTGTGCAAGTTTATGGGATGCAATGTTGCCTTGCAGTGTTGCAGCAGGAGTTGTAGATTGGTGAAAAACCACCAGGGGGCAAAAAATGCAATGAAGACTGGTGTAATGTCTATACTTTTTATTTTTCTGACATTATTGGATCTTTTATCCTAGTTGTGCCTTTTATTTAATCCACATGAGATTAATACTTTTCTCACAATTATTGTAAAAGGTGAAGAAATATCTTTTTGTGTATTGGGCATCAAGCCAAAACGATGGCATGTATATTTATTATTTTTGCGTAAATATGGTATATTGTATCCCAGTTGAGCCTTTTATAGGTCTAATCCCCATGACATTGATACTTTTCTCACAATCATTGGAGAATTTGTGAAAAAAAATTTGTTTTTTTTTGTTTGTTTGTGGGACAGATCTAAAAAACTGCCGTATTTTTGATACTGACATTTGCATATTGTAAGCATTAAATACCCAAGATCTGTTTTTTTGGGTCGAAATGCTCTGACAAAGTTGAACTGACGAAAATTTACCAAAAATATGAAAAAATACTATTATTTCAAACCTGCATGATTCAGTCAATTTTGGAGTTAATCTTTCAAATTTCCCAATTAGATGTCTAAATTATGTTGATTTAAACATATCAACTCAGTTGGAATGTTGGTCCTATGAATTTTTTTAAAAACCCCAAAATTTGAAAAATAACTCCCAATCTTCCAACATTTCTGCATGAAAAGCAAAAATGGTAATGGTTAAATTATTTGAATTAAAGCTTATTGTAATTAGACACACTATGAACTAATATTCACAGCCATTGCATGAGTTATTGCAAGTTTTTCCATTGAAATGTATGATTTAAAATGCAAAAAAATGTTAAAATGTCTATTTACTCCCCATTTTCATTTCTGATGTCACATTTTTGGACCTGTTGTCTTGTTTCATCATCATCATGTTAATTTTGAGCAATATGAAAATTTTATTCACAGCAGAGGTCAATATTGGCAAAATTAAATAAACATTAAGACTATTCAGATAATCATATATATATCAGTCAATATTTGGCCCTGGTCAATGAAATTTGCCACAATAATGTCTAAATTTTACTTTTTGCACCACTCCTCATCAAAAATTATCAATTGGAAAAAAAATATATATATATATCGACTTACAAAGCATGAAGCATATTCAAAAACATGCATTTTTGTTTGTTGATATTTTAAAATGATTTTAAAATGTTGGCACTGAATCTTGAACTACCACAGGGCTCTATCCCCCAAGAGGCAAGGAAGCATATCCCCCCCCCCCCCCGCCCGGCAGTGCCCGCAAGTTGTCAAGGTCAACTGTGTAAAGTTTTGGTTGTGTCCCTTATGTTTCCTTGATATCATAATATTTAAATGGCACAGCCGTGAAATTTGCGGAGCTTTTAAAAAGTTTTTTTTTAGGACTTATGGTTTTAACATAACTTTCATTAAATTTATTTCATATTCGATGTATGAAAGGCAGTTATGTCACTGTTTCAAAGAAATTGAAAGACGGATATGTAGAAAAATAGAGAGAAATTTAGACTAGAAACTATTAGAAAGATAATATAGATAAAAAATAGAATACACTGAGCAAAAAAAGAAACGTCCCATTTTCAACATACTGTTAACTTCTGGAATATAAGTATTACGGTACTATTACCCCTGTAAAACTGACATCAAAATTTGTATATTTGTCAGGAGAGTCAATAAAAATTTTATTTGGATAAAATCATTCTAGCAGAACATAAGCAGTATTAAAAATGTCTCAAGCACTAATTTGGTCTATGGAGACTAAAAAATTTTTTGAAAAATCTGAAAACTTGAGGCCTGTCTCTTTTAATGTTCCGAAGGAAGAAAAACAAGTTTAAATGATCAGAGCATCCCCATTTATTGAAGAAACGCCATGCCGAGACTGCCATCTGAGCATCAAGAATGAGCCATAGGTGTCCTGCAAGTTGCATGACCAGTGAGCAAGTTGCAGGGTTTACTCTTGATTGCAAACCAGATTGCTTAGGACCAGTACCGCTGCCCCTTCAGTATCGGACCACCTCCAGTTCCAAAAAATAGTCCACAGGTTGTCTGTACCGGTACAGACAGAGTCATTAAAAAGTGGTAAAAATGCAAAAAAGAAGAAAAGAGAAAGTTTTTTATTTCTCACACCTTTTCTGATGATGTTTGGTGAAAATTGTCTGTGAATCGGAAACCAATAGGTAACAGTATACCGGACCGCAATCCCCCTGGACTGGTCCAATTTACCCCTGGTTCTGGACTGGCGGTGAGCAGTTGGGTCCAGTCTGCAACACTAGCTCACTCAGGGCTTTCTTCAGACCAATGGGGTGGATATTATGCCATTGTCAGCCATAAGTCCAAACATAAACTCCGCATATGTCTCGGATGCCCTTGACAGAAAAGCCAAGCATAGAGATCCCCGCTGCTGGAAATGTGAAATTATTGTGAAGTTGACATTAATGAAAGTCATTCACTTTGTTGCAATGATATTCCTCTGTACTTTCATTACGTTTTGAAAATTTAAAAAGCATAACTTGGACCTTTGTAATCCTGTTGATTTAGGAGAACGTTTCTTTTTTTTGCTCAGTGTATATAGATAGATAGATAGATAGATAGATAGATAGACAGATAGATAGATAGATAGATAGATAGATAGATAGATAGATAGATAAATAAATAGATAGATAGATAGATAGATAGATAGATAGATAGATAGATAGATAGATAGATAGATAGGTAGATAGGTAGATAGGTAGATAGGCAGATTAATAGACAGATGGACTGATTGTTTTAGTGCGATTGATTGATGCATACATTCACTGATACAGTGGGAAAATGATGAAGACAGCTTGCAGGAAATGTAGTTCGCTTGTAGGGGTTAAATCTTAAAAGATATATAGATTCCTGTGTATAAATGTCTATAGTATTGAAATGAAAGTTTGATTGTTTGACACAATCATAAAGCACGTGTGTAAAAAGTTGTTTTGCAGGCCCAGAGAATTGAGCCCGTGGGCCATGGCAGCAACTTAGTACTGCCGTAGCACATTGGAGTATGGCATTAATTTTGTCATGCAACTGTGATTTATGTATTAGTTAGACACCGATTTGGAGAGTTCAAACATGCATTTTTGTTAGTTAGATCCCGACCAGAGGGAGGGATCTAACTTACAAAAATGTATGTTAGGACCCAACAAAGAGGTGTCTAACTGACTTAGACATCATGTGCTTCTTCTATTAATTGTTTTAACTTATAAATATTGTCAGTTAGATACCGGTTTTTCCAGTGGTAGGGGAGACCGGGGTAAGTTGTGCCATTTTTTTCGTCAGGCTGATTTTCCGAAAAACCAAAGCTTAATCATGCAATCTGAAAATCAGACATCAAAATATAATATATTGGCCAGAATCAACCAAAGTTTCAGGGCAGTCCGACCATTGGGAAGGTCATGACAGGCATTTGAAAAAAGTACGTCAAGTGGCACAACTCTCCCTGGTGCCGGGGTAAGTTGTGCCGCCTAATTTATTCCAAAAAAATCATGTATTTCACCCGTTTCTTCCTATAGATCATTTGTATCATATTTTTAACGTTTGACTGACATGTTACATGAAACTAATTAGACATTTATGAGCCATTTTATACACAAATTAAAAATGCAAAAAAAAACAGAATTATTTATTGTTTAGAGGATGTTATAACTCTTTTAACATGTTCCCTTCAGTGTAATTTCACAATGTTACCATATAGCATTACATCATAATGAGGAGGTAAGGTTAGGATAATGTTATAATGTAACATTAGCAGGTAATGTTAGCATAACGTTTCTCAGGAAACTTTTCCTTATCAGAATATTAGCATATTAATGTTGCTGTATAAGAGGTAAGGTTGAGATACACTGTAATACTAGTGGCACTGATTCAGCTCAATTGATTGAGTGAGATGGTTGCACAAGTTGATTGAGCTAACATAGATAAATGTTTTGAGTTGAGCTGTTTTGATTTATTTTTAGTCGCTTTTCATTTATATTTGTGATATCCTTCATATAACGTTACTATGAATGTGGATTATATTCCCAAAATATATTTCTACTAGCTGTTCACCCGTAAGGGTTTCTTGCTTTTCAAAAATGCACCAGTTCCAGGTTCTGTCCCACACTGTAAACCCATGCCGTAGGTGCCGTTGAAAAAGTGCCGTAAAACTGACGCTGATCTTACCGTAAATCTTTAAAAACGGTAAATTACCGTTAATTCAACAGTAAACCGTAAATGTGACATTGACTACCGCAAAACCAACAGGAATGTGCCGTAAGATCAAGAAAACGGCAATTAGCCAATTACTGTTGATTTTACGGTAACTGTTACTTTTACGAAGTTGCCGTATAGGCCTAATTATGCATTACAGCAGCTTACCGTAGATATTTTGTTGCAGCAGGCCAACTGTTCTGAACCACAGTACAAACAATGCTGTCAAAGCAGTTTGTTTGTTTGTTTCTGCAAACATGACTCTTGGCTGTTTATGATTTATAACAATAATCTAGACAACTTAAAAATCTATTGTAATTAAGTCTGCCTTAATGATATTTTCTGTCAACTATATTGCCGGTTGAACACTGTATGAGAGACTTGAGAAGATCTGTATTTACAAGGAAATTTTAAGTTTCAAGGTAATATCACTTTAAATATATATGTGTCTATTAACACAGGAGTATCAACCTACCCAGAGAATGTTGTATGAAGTGAAAGAGGTGGGTGGGGCTGACTGCAAAATAATTAATTCAATATTAGTGCTATATATAAACAAATTAATTTTCTTGTGAAATTATGCATTACTAATATGAATAGCTAGCCTTTTACAATATGTTTATGTGCAGGAGTCTAATAGGAGGTACTGGGGTAAATTGTGCTACTCACTGGAGGTCTTTTTATGAGCAGTAGGGGAGAATGGGGTTAGTTGTACCATGGGATAAGTTGTACTACCCACTGTTGTAAATCAAATGAGTTTCGTTATTTTCAATGATTCAATAAAGCGTTATCGTTGGGGTGAATTGAAAATCTGGGTGAATAAGGCAATCCCACTCATGTATTCACATTTGGTGAATGTCATTATGAGCCATGGAAAAAAAAAACTGCCAAATATAATGCTACGAAAAGCAACACTCATAAGTTCAAATTTGTTATTGAAAACTTGGAAGTACGGAGAACTGACATTCTTGTTCTCAGTCATCTGGTATTGGTATAAGATGATGTCCTTCTGATAGGATGGAGTTAAGGTGTATATCTAGTTATACCATTCGACACCTCTGTCAGCCAATCACATGCCAGTATTACAGGGAAATAATTCCTATATTCTTTGTTGTCCAGTTATCCTCTCATGTTTGAGTGTTTGAGTGTTTGTCTCACGGTATAAGCCAGTTATTCACCATCGGATCAGGAATATGCGTTTATCACACCTCGGCCTAAAGGCCTCGGGTGATAAATCACATATTCCCTCTCCCGTGGTGAATAACCTATACATATATTTGTGTAGTCAGATTTTGAAATCTTGCATTGCTGGTTTACTTTTGACAACCAGTTTTCTCTATTGTTGGTTTATTCTTTACAACCAGTTTTCTTCAGAAAATCAAGTTAGGGTAAGTACTGTAATTCGGAGTGGATTGAGTTGTGCCAATGACATGACATAGGATTTAATTTTTTTTAAACCTATTTTTCTCTTCATTTTACACAAAGCCTAGACATCTTTTGAAACAACTTACACTGAGAAGAAATGTTAAAAGTGTTATATCTCCCTCTTAACAATTAATAATCTGGATTTTGCAGCATTTTTGAATTTTTGTGTAAAATGGCTTATAATAAGTTTCATGTAGCATATCAGACATATGCTGAACTCATGCTATATCGGAAGAAATAGGCAGAATGATTGGTTTTTATGGTATAAACTAAATCGAACAATTTTCACCATCATCTGGCACAACTTACCCCAGCCCTTGGGTACTTGACCTATTTTTTTCAAACACTTGTCATGATCTTCTATATGGTCTGGTCGCCCTGAAGCTCGCTTTGATCCTGGCCAATTTGCTGTATCATTGATATCTAATTATCAGATTACATGATCAAGCTTTGGTTTTTTGGGAATCTCCCTGAAGCAAAAAATGGCACAACATACAATGGTCTCCCGACACAGCTCAATTTTATGCTCACCCTGTAAGCCTTTCATAAATTATAAATTATTAGCATACATTAAAGTAAAGCTATTTAAAATGTCCAACCATTAAGGAACAATACTAAAACCTAAGTTTTTTTTGTAAAAGTGCAATTCGACAGCAATGGCAAGACATGAAATTTTGTATGTAGTCATATTGAGTGTCATTGGGTAACAAAAAAAAAGTAAGATTTGCAAATGCACTTGGAATACTGGTCATATAATAACAATTCATTTTGTCACTTGATGGGGCAATTTGTAGCACCAACTTTATTCCAAAAAAATCTTGTGTTTCACCCATTTCAAGGGAAGGATCCTTCAGGTTTATATCCTGTATATATGCAATTGTTTAGCTTAATATTAGATTAGGGACTACAGCAATGAGGCAAGGTGCACCATTGCATAAGATGAAAGATCCCTCTGACAAGGGTTGCCTGGATTGAGAATCGAACCAGTGTCCCTGAGGTCAGTAGGCCAAACATTACCGCTGAGCCCTTTAAATGGATGGCATTGCCTTCTTTACTAAATTCTTCCAAAAGTGGGCTACACAAGTTGCCCTTTCGCACAAGTTACCCCCAGTATCCGTTATACATTAAAGTTATTGATCGACAGTACTCCAAAGCTATTTCAATGTAATTGAGGAGGTTTAATATTTTTTGAGAGTTTAAAAAATTTGCCGTTTGCCTACAAGATTTAGGTTCCTTCACAGCGACTTAGTCTATGTTATCTACTGATGTCATTAAGTTTTCAGCAAACAGCTGCCATATTATAACAATTCTTTTTGTTGCAGGGGACCTTATAAAATCCAGTTAAAGTGACTACAAAATGTTGTCCTTCTGCAACCAGTCAAGATGCAGTACCATCCAAAACTCTCCTACTGAAGTCATCTTATTCGATCTGATGAGTTAGACACATCGTCGTTCCTGGCTGAAGTAAACAACTCCAAGAAATATCACCAATGCATTTCAACCCATACTTTCTCACCTCTGCCAATGACCAGCAATATTCATACAAACAATGTGTAAGTCATTTATATAAACATCATGTCAGAGTATAAGATATTTTAAACTTAATTTTTTTGAAGAACTCTAAATAAGAATATTTACTTATTTTTCCAGAAAGAGAATTGTAAGGTTGCTGCCTGAAACCAGGATGGCCAGCTTTAAATTTGGATGCCATTGTGATGACTTGGTTCAGAGATATTGCCCAAATGTATTATACGATATGACATCATAAAAAGTAAAATGGTAAGTTGTGTCATTGTTTGCCTTGGGCTGATACTGTATGCCAAATAAAACAATTTTTTTTTCAAGACAATCTCAATATGAAATATTATACAGTTATCCAGTTGCAAAATCAGTGACTGATATTGAACAGGTGCTGTGCGCTGATAAATAGTATGGTTTTGGTTGCAAATGCAAAGAAAATGGCTGGAAATCAGACGAGTTAAGTTTTTGTTTCTTTTGGCATGCTTGTTTTAAACATATCTCATCATAACTCAATAACTTTTGCACCCACAATTAAGTAACATAAGCAAGATAAATAAGGCTAATGGGAAAAAAAATCGAAAAACATAATGTGGGAATGTGAAATGTTAATTCAATCCTTTACACATTGAACTTGCCATTCATAAATCTGCCGTGCTATAGATTCAGATTCAGACAGTGGAAGCGTATTACCGCCAAAGATTTTTTATTTCGGGTTTGATACAAAGAAATTTTCAATTTTCATCGGAGTGTCGGGTGTCAGGGAAAGTTGGAAGTGGAGTTGAGAATTGGAAGGGCAGTTGGAAGGAGCGTTGGAAGGAGATTCGGAATTGAAGATGGAATGAGAGTTGGAAGTGAAGTTGGAAGGAGAGTCAGGGAAGGAATTTGGGAGAAAACAGGAGTCGGAAGTCAGGAATAGAGAATTGTTGAGAGTCAGAAGGAGGGAGTCATGGAAAGGTGGAAGAAGGGAGTCAAGAAGAGAGTTGAAAGGGACATTGTTGGAGGTCTCGATGTCGGCCTTGTTCTCGAGGTTAGCCTCGGGGCTATATTTTTATGGCCTTGGCCTTGGCTGGGTCTTGGATGCCAATTCACAGGCTTTGTCTCAGTCTCAGGTGTCTTTGGGCCAGTGTTGGAGGCCTCGAGAAGACTCATCGTCAAGACCCGTCTCTGGGTTATGTTTTTTTAATGGCCTCGGATGCCGATCCTTGGCCTGGCCTTGGTCTCGGATGTTTCAACCTTGACTGCATTGTTGGTAAGAGAGTCTGGAGAACCGAGTAGGGGAGAGGGGATTTTGAAGTCAGGAGTTGGGGTTGAGTCAGGAGGTGCATCAGGATTAGGGAGTTATTGAGTCACAAGAAGGAAATCAGGGAGAGTTGGGAGTTTTGAGTTTGGTGTCCCCTCCAGACTATCCCAACTACTGACTCTACCCAACTCCCGACTCTCCCCTAGCCCCTGACTCTTTCAAATTCCTTCTCCAACTCCGACTCTTAATTCCATCCTCCCAACTCTCAAATCCCTCCTCCTGACTCTCCCTCTTCTCCCAACTCTCCTCACAACTCTCACTTCCTGACTCTCCTCACAACTCTGTCTGACCCCTCTTCCAAACTCTCCTTCTGACTCTCCTCTTGTTTCCCCTTTCAACCTCCTCCAAACTTTCCCTGACTCCCTCATTCCTACATTCTCCTGACTCTGCTCGACTCTCTACTCTCCTTTAACCCCTTTTGCTTTTTTGTTGAGATGGAAAGGTTTTTGCATTAAGTCAAAATTTGATTAAATCAAAAGCTTCTTGGATTAAAGTTTTTCATTTGAACCAAAACCCCTTTTTTGTTTAAAAATTATTTTATATGAAAAAGGTTCCTGCTTTAGGTTTGACTGCAAAGTGCTCAACTCCTCCTCCTGACTCTCCCCAATTTCCTTCTTCCAACGTTTCACAACTCACTCTTCCAGACTAACCTCCATACTCCTGGCTCTCCCCAGTTTCCTTCATCTGAATACAGTGATGGAATTGGGGGGGGGGAGTTCAAGGGAGCTGAGCTCCCTTGATAAAAAAAACAGGGGAGCTGTGACCTGCTACAGCTCCCCCAATCATCAGAACAAACAGATAAATATAATGTTCACTTTTTCGGTCCTCCAGGTAGGCCTAAATTTAGCCAAAAATAAACTCTGGTTTGGAATTTTTCTCCCTTTTAAAAATTTGGAATGGCGCGCCTGTGCCGCGACAGCTGATAGCCCTCCTGACAAAAAATTTTTGCATTTCCATCACTGTCTGACTCTCAACAACTCTCTCCTCCAGACTGCCTTCCTGACTTTCCATGAAACTCTTCCCAACTCCCTTCCTCCCAATTTTGCCTCCCTCCTCCCGATTACTCCCAACACTCTCCAACTCCCTCCTCCCCCCGACTTATCAACTCCCGCGACTGACTCCCCTTTTGATTCCTCCTATGTCCTGCCAACTTTCCCCAACTCCTTCTTCCTGATACCCCACCTCCTGAATCTCCCCTACTCCCTTCTAGCAACTCTTGCACTCGCTCTTCCTGACTTGCCCTTCAATCCAAACTCCTTATGACTCTCCTAGATTCTCCCCAAATCCATCGTCCAAACTCACTTTCTGACTCCTATCCCGATGCCACTCCCAACTCTCCATGTGACTTCCCTCTCAACTTTCCCCCACTGCATCCTCCCGATTACCAAACCCCAGACTGCATCCTCCTGACTCTCCCCAGCTGCCTCCTCATGACTGTTCCCAACTCATTTCTCCTGACTCTTCCTGCTTTTTTGCTAAGACTAAAAGTTATATAAAAATTTAATCTTGAATAAAACCTAAAGGGTGTCGGATTTTACTCAAAAAGTTTTTATAGATTAAATAAAAAAGATTTTTGGTTCAAAAGAAAAAACTCTGGGATTAAACAAAAAGATATTTCGATAAAAATCAAAATGTTTTTTGGTTCAAATGAAAAACTCTTTAGAGAATCTGGGAGAGTCATAAGGAGTTTCAAATTAGATGAAGGTTTTTGGATTACACCAAATCTTTTATTTGACTAAAGGAAAAAGGCATTTGAATTTCAACCAAAAAGCTATTGGAATAAACCGAGCAATTTTGGATTCAACCAAAAGGTTTTTCATAGATTAAAAAAAGTTTTTGGTTTAAACAAGAAGTTTTTGGAATAAACCAAAAATAAAAAATATCATTGGCAGTAATACGCCTCCGTACTGCACATTGAGTCATCGGTTCTTGTTGTTTGTTGTTTTTTTTTTTTTTTTCAGATAAATCAAACATTGTCAATCCTATGCATATAAGTAATAAAGCTACGGTCTTCAGCTATCTTGGTCTCAAATGTCAGTGGTCCTGAATCTCTCTTGAGCATTTTTCCTTGATGGAAACAAATTACCCAATACTTTACAACTGCATAATGCATATCAAAACTATTACCCGGTGAAGAATTCATTATTATATATTTAGAATAATTAAATTTTATGAGCACCCCTCGCATACTAAATTTTTATATGGTTTAACATGCACACTCTCTCATGCTAATTATATAATCAATTATGAACCCTTCTTATAAAATTGACCTAAGAGGAATGTGTCACTTTTCTGAGAATGACAAACAACATGCATATAAATTGTACATTTACTTGTCATTATGTTTGCACATTTCAGGAACCAGGCGACAAAAAAGAGAGATCCGTTGCTTCGAAGTTTGGAGGCGAACCAAAAGAAGAAAAAAATACATTTTGACCCAGGAAAGATCCAATGGACAAAATTTCAATTTCAACTTAGATAAATATTCTTTTAGACTTTTGGATGAATGAGAAATAAAATCAAAATTTAAAATTTATTTTAATAATTGTTTTTTTGTTTATATCCGCTAATAAATGTGTTCTTATGACAAGCTTTCTTTTGTGTTTGATTCTTTCTCAAATAACAGTATGAGGCTAAAAATGATCAATGCATAAAGCAGAAATTAACTGTAATTCCCTGAAAGAGCGAAGGTGACATCTGGTGAACTGCAATCACAGGCGAACAATAGCATTAGTGAGGATAGCCGGCCAATTAATTTGAATTACCTTGCAATGAATATACATATTGATAATCCATAAGGGATATTCACTGAAATTAAAATCTGTAGTATGCTTAAATTTTTTATATAAAGGTACTGATTACACATAACATTAAATTTACGGCATCTTGCTGTCATCCCTACAGTAGCTTTGAGAATTTGTAGTTAAATTAAGGCAATATTGCCGTAACATGACTTAACGGCGTAATTTGTAATTTACGGCAGCTTACTGTTAAGCCAAAGTGTACGGCAATTTGCCGTTAGCATAAAAATACAGCTACGGCAATTTGCCGTCTGTATCAAATTACGGCATGAGAGTGTTAAATTTACAGCAACTTGTCGTAAATTGAATAACGGCATTACCGTTGATTTTACGGCAAGTTACCGGCTAATTTGCTGCCGGTAATGCCGTTAAACCAACGGCTTCGGTTTTACAGTGCAGGTTAGAGTAATGTGAAGGCAGTCCTATTTGCAGGTTCCAGTCAGCTTTCAGTTAGATGAAGTAAGGTGGATTGTTTGGAACTACTACAGCGTGGTGTACATCACTACAAACACTGAGAGACTGGAGTTGTTGGAAAATATGATTTTCTAAATGCATGACGCAATTTAATTTCTGGGAGCTGGGAAGTTATATTGGACATAGAAGTTCAATCAGTGTGGAAAAAGATGCGGAATTTAGTGGCCTGCAATATAATATGCATTACTGGTCTTGATGTGGCAGAGAAATATATAGCTTCCAGATTTGTAAGTTGAAAATATGTTTTTTGTCAAACTCCCAACTGGAATATCTGGTAACTGGGTAGATATATTGGCCATAGAAGGTCAGTCTGCATATGAAAAGATGCTGAATTTAATGGTCTTTAATATTAAATACTTTACAGTCCTTGTTGTGGCAGTTAAATGTACAGGTGGGATGTATTTAAGTGAAAAAACGTGTTTTTTGTAGCAAATTCCCAAGATATATTTGTGTAACCATGGAAATAATGAATGTTGATAGGTAAAATTTGCCCTATCGGGAACTTCAGATGAATTGACAGGCTCAGGAGTGTAATTTAAGATGTTATGGATTGAGAGAAAAAAGCCTTATGAGTGAGATGAGATTCCTGCTATGACTATTATTATGATTAGATGATCTCTCAAGGGATCCCCGCTGATCCAGTGCGCTTCATTTTAGCACATCACGAACAGACCCAAGATGCATTCAACACAAGTCATTGCATCACAAGGAGAATTTAGAAATTAATTTCTTGTGAAGAAATCCCAATGGCCTGAGGCTCATCTGAGTTGGTATGGCATGCTACATGCCTATATTTGAACATACTCTGACTTGGAAATGTTGGTTGACGTGTGTGAAAGCATGCATCTAATTACTCCCACAAATTACTGTAAGAGAGATGAAAATGAGAAATGATCACCTGAAGTGGTGTGCTACTCAATTTTCTCAGGGATATTGCAATATAAATGTTCTATTTTCTTTTAAGTAAACAATTATTTAAAACTTAATGCAGTACTAAGAGACTTGCTTGTTATAGATGGCGCTACATGTGGCATGGCTGAGATATCAAGCTGTCTGTAACAACTGAAGCTTTCATGTTTTCACAGCTTAATGTTATGATTCATTTGGACAACTTATAGCATTGAGCCATCACAGCTGAAAAATTGTGAACATTCTGAGACAGCTCAAAATATTGCTTCAACACAGTTTTCAAATTTTACAGTGTACCAGTTGATATGGAGTGGTAGGGTGGGCTGAAAAAAACTTTTTTTGGAATTTCAATATGCCAGTGGTATAGAAAGTTGGCTATGGCCAAAAAATGATAATTGGTGCAAAAAAAATTTTGTGGCATGAGACTTGTGCCGGGCCACTCCGGCTTTTATGAAATTGCATATTTTCAGCCATTTCGCATGCTTTTTAAGACCATTTTTTGGCCTGAGTCAGCTTCCTTGGTTTCAGAAGGCTCAATGGCATACTTAAATCTTCTATGAAGGCCATTTTGGATATGAAACACCATAAACAGGTCCCTTATATTCAAGATATAGCCATTTCTAGGTAAATGTTGGGATTCAGAATTTGGCTTTTTTTGCTAAAAATTGCCCGAAAAATGTGAAAATGTCGGAATTGACCCAACAAAAAATGATTCCAAGGTAATTGTAATTACCCCGAGTCCTGCCAAATGCCCTAAAAAAACATTTCCAGTGTATTATCTGCATCAATTTGTTGTTTTAGTTCCCAGAATAGGGGCAATTCCGTAAAGTCAGATTTACAGATTTGACACTTTAGCAGCTTGTGTAGCCCTACCATTACACCTCAGTTATTTCATTGTTACATAGGGATGAGGCCAGGTAATAGGGGTATCAGCCAAGCTATCAACCAAAGCTCCAAGTGCAATAGGAGCTGAGCTACAAGGCGAAATGTCATCTTGTCGGACGTACTCACTTGCGGTACATTCAACATGATGTTCGACAAGGTGACATTTCGCCTTGTAGCTCAGCTCCTGTTGCACTTGGAGCTTTGGTTGATGGCTTGTCTGATACCCCTATTACCCGGCCTCATCCCCATGTAACAATGAAGTAACTGAGGTGTAATGGTAGGGCTACACAAGCTGCTTAAGTGTCAAATCTGTAAATCTAACTTCACCGAATTGCCCCATTACCGGAAACTGAAGCAACAAATTGATGCAGGTAATATGCTGGAAGTGTTTTTTAGGGTGCTAGGGAGGACTCTTGGTAATTACAATTGCCTTGGAATAACTTTTTGTTGGGTCAATTTCGATATTTTCAATTTTTTCGGACAATTTTTTGCAAAAAAAAGCCATATTCTGATTCCCAACATTTACCCAGAAATGGCTATATCTTAAATATAAGCAACCTGATTATGGTGTTTCAAATCCAAAATGACCTTCATAGAAGATTTAAGTATGCCATTGAGCCTTCTGAAACAAAGGAAGCTGACTCAGGCCAAAACATGGTCAAAAAAAGCTTGCGAAATGACTGAAAATAAGCATTTTCATAAAAGCCGGAGTGGCCCGGCACAAGTCGCATGCCACAAAATTTTTTTTGCACCAAATATCATTTTTTGGCCATAGCCAACTTTCTATACCACTGGCATATTGAAATTCCAAAAAAAGTTTTTTTCAGCCCACCCTAATGGAGTGGTCATTGTGTTAAAGTGTTAGTGTATAGGTGGAGCCACATGGCCTGCGCTCAGCACTTGCTCCATGCTCAGTCCAAATGTTTACCACAATCGAGTGTAAAAATTTATAATTTATTAAAAGATTGATTGATTGATTGATAATTTATTTTACTTTAGAACAATTACATTTTTTCAAAGCACATTAAATACATTTATGGTGTTAGTGTTCTAAAGCTGGACATCCCTAAAGCCGTGGCTGAGGGCGGGATTACCAGAAAGAAGCGCAGATATACATCAAAACATGAATTTACAACTTAATTATAGCCTAAAGATAGATAATTATTACTAATCTTTACTAATATACTTGCAGAAATAAACAACAACTCGGTCAAGGTCAGCTCTTAGTATTTTAAATTGTTACTACTTAATCTCTTAAGTTTGCACAGTAAGCGGTTACAGTTCACATCTGTGCTTGTCCATTGTCTCAAAATCTCAAGATGTACAACATGAAAATGTTAGTTATTCCCATAAAACAACCTTTCTGTACAAGAGTCCACTAGTAAGTGAGAGGTATAAATTCTTCGAACTAAATGTTTAAAAGAGTAGGAAACGGAGGCAAATCAGAAAACAAAGACACACAGAATAAGTACAGTTTGGTTCACACTCAATCGAACAACAATTTGATAAATTTCAATATGACAGTAAACTAATAATGAGTAAACTCATTATTAGTTGACGTTGCTGTTACAGATGTAGCAAACAGCCTTATCACACACTCTATTCAGTGATTGAAGAAAAAAGTCTTTTAAATTTTTGCCAAAATGTTTTTCTGGCATGTTAATGCTGTTTTTTAATTCTCTTGGGAGGACATTCCAGGTTTTTCCTATCTTATATACAATAAGGTTCTTCTCAAATTCACTTCGGATATTTGGTATATGTATATTACTGCCATGCAGACCGTGTCAGAAAATTTGAAACTTCGATCTTATTGTTTCTGGAAGAGACTGGTAGATAATTTTTTGGTACATTAGACAACATTTCACTTTGTAATGTTCACGTAGCCCACTGGTAGAATGTTGCCACCATAAAATAAATTTGCAGTGTGACTATTAAACTTGGTGTTACATATGATTCGTACTGCTTTCTTTTGTAGTTTAATCATGTGCACGATCAATGTGTGAAATGCAAGAGACACCCAAGTTACAAGACCACATGCAAGGTGTGGAGATATAAGGGAATGGTATATGGTTTTGAGTACCACACAAGGGAGTTCATGTCTTAACCGACACATTATGGCTACCACCTTAGAGACAGAATCACATTTGTTACTAATATGGGTTTTCCATTGCAATGTATCAGAAACAGTGACACACCTAGAAATTTAAAGTTTTCAACCTTCTCAACTTCAACCCCATTAATTTTTAGTTGACATAGGGTAAACTTGGTCTTTTCCTTGTTCCAAATTGTATAAATTTGGTTTTGCTTTCGTTTACAGACAATTTGTTGCTGTTAAACCAATCACAGACTTTCATTCTATTTGGATTACTAGTTTTGTTTGTGTCAAAAACAATGCTGGTATCATCCGCGAAAAGTATAAATTTCCCCATTGGTGTTGAATTGATGATGTCATTAATATAAACTAGAATTCGTGTCGCAAGCGGAACGTGGGCGACTTTCGCATGTTTATTTTGGTTTTGCACGTGTACTTTTGGCAAGTTGGAGCTTGGGGGAACTTTATGTTCTGTGATTTTGTAAATGCTTGGGCAGTTAGAACAGAGCAGTGAGATTGAATATTGCAACTTTCTGATGAGGTATGGAAATATACGGAAATGTTAAAGTAAAGCGCAGATCAAAACTGTGTTGTGAAAAGCATTAGTGGTCAGTTAGTGTGACTGCAGCTTGTGCAACGGTGGAAGTTGAGTATTGCCTGCTGTTTGAATTGTGCATTAAATGCAATGATGGGAATTGAGTAGATGAAAGTCACATGTCATTGTATGGCACATACCTAGGCCTACTTGGCATTTTCATTTGATCAGCAGTGCACTGTTCAAGTGAAGGATATCATGGAACAGCAGCAATGAGAACTGATTAGATGAAATTGACATGCCAGAGGTTTGGCATTTTTATTGAGGAGTGATTAGACTTGAAAATGTGAAAGTAAAAGAGTGATGAGTCTGAAGTGAGAGTTGGAACTGGGGAAGTATTGAGGCTGTGTTACTTAAGTCAAGGACCGACAGGACTTTGAACGGAAATTGACTGGATGAAATTCACATGCCTGAGTCCAAGCATTTTCATTTGAGCAGCAGTGAGATTGGAAAATGTGAAGACGAAGAATAGGGAGTCAGTTGTGAGAGGTGGAATTTGCAGGTATGGAAGGTGCACTATTCTGGTCTGTGAAGATATGGAAAAGGAGCTCTGGGATTTGCAAAATTGATTACATGAAATGCACAAGGCTTGGCATTTTTATTTGATCATTGACAAGATTTGAAAATTTGAAAGTGATATTAGTAAGTCTACTTTGAGGCCGATTCATGCAAGTATGGCAGTTACATTATTCAATTAAGTTGTGGACATCAAGGAATTTAGCAAAAATGGGTATGGAGTAGATGAAATTCAAATGCTGGGAACCTAACATTTTCATTTGATCAGCGATCAGTCTTGAAAATGCACAACTAAAATGTAGCGAGTCCACCATAAAAGTCGAAACTCGCAAGTACGGCAGCTGCACCTTTCAAATTCAGGACATCATGAAATATCAACAACGGGAAGCTGGAGAATAGTTTGTCCATTGTGAGCCGATGTGAGGGATATCTTTTCAGAATTGGAGGAGCATAAAAAATTAAGACTCGAATGTATGTGAAACTGAAGAGTAGCAAGTCCACAATGAGAGTCGAAACTCGCAAGCATGGCAGGTGCTGAAGTGCACATTCATATCAAGGAAATGAAGGACTAAATGGAACAGCAACAATGGGAACTGAGAAAATTATATACACAGGCCAGAGACACCGCATTTGATCTGCAATAAGACTTGAAAATGTAGTCCACCATGAAAGTCGAAACTCGCAAGTACAGCAGCTGCACCTTTCAAATTCATGACATCATGAAATATCAACAATGGGAATTGATCAGATGAAATTCACGTGCCAGAGATTTAGCATTTTCAGTTCATCAGCAATAAGACTTGAAAATGTGAAACTAAAACGTAGTAAGTCCACCATAAAAGTTGAAACTCGCAAGTACAGCAGCTGCACCTTTCAAATTCATGACATCATGAAATATCAACAATGGGAATTGATCAGATGATATTCACATGCCAGAGACTTCGCATTTTCAGTTGATCAGCAATAAGACTTGAAAATGTCAAACTAAAACGCAGTAAGTCAACCATAAAAGTTGAAACTTGCAAGTACAGCAGCTGCACCTTTCAAATTCATGACATCGTGAAATATCAACAACGGGAATTGATCAGATGAAATTCACATGCCAGAGATTTAGCATTTTCAGTTGATCAGCGATAAGACTTGAAAATGTAAAACTATAAAGACAATTGAGGAGATCAGAAAGATTATTTTCCATAATTAGAGAGTAAAGGCAATAAGACCAGCTTAGTGGCCGTCGCTGACTCATTACCAACAGAAAATATTGCTCATCTTAACATATTTATTTTTGAAAAATAAATGGTTCTTGTGATTCTGTAAAATAGGCCTATAGAATAAAAGGAAAGTACAAGACACATTTGTAGCATTTTTATGATAGTAAATCAGGTAATTTTAGGTTATGAATGACTGATATGTTTGCTTTATTCTAGATTTTACACAGGTCACATGAAAATATTACTCAATTTTTAATATTATCCCATTCCTGTTTCCGTACCTAATGGATCCCATAACTGTAATTTATATGAAAGACAATATCTTTGCCTTTCATATGATCTATAATATTGGCAAAAATACCTACAGGGGGCTGAGATATGACCTAAAATTTATGTGCATATTGTCCCAAAACTGAAATTTTACCAACTCACGGCACTGGACCACAAGTGACAACTGAACTACCTAAAACCAAGAAAAGTCCCTTATTACTTTCTGGTGCCTTTTTAGACTTATCGCAGTACTTATATGTATACATGTTATATTAATTGCCTGTTCGTTGTGTATGCCTGTTGAGAATTTATGAGGCCTTTTTGTTAAAAATTGATATTACAACTTAATTATCTTAATAAACATCTATCATCGACCACCTGGCTTCACCATCGAAGATAAAATCATCTGATCATCAACAATCAACCCAAAAGAAATCAGTAGGACAGAAACCATAAATAATTTGCAATTAAATTAAATTGAAGAGATTCAGGCCTAGAATCATAAGGTATAGCTGCTCAACACATTACCAAAAGTAGATTGTTTGCTCATTGACAGTAAACCATTTAACATTCCAATCTTCAGCTTAATGAAAGTGCCTCTGGCTGTGCAGGTAAAATCAAACAATAGTGATGTCCCTAATATAGAACTTTACAGTTCATGCTTGTTGTTCACATTTATACAAATTGCCATCCATTTTTCTTATTCTTTGTTACAACAGTTCTTTATTTTCAAAGATGTCTCGTGTTCACAAGGTTCGGTTACCATTCACTTTCCTAAAAGGCAAGACAATATGACATTATGACTACATCCTTAGGATATCTTAAATACTATATAAATTAAAAATCAAGGTTAATCAAATTTAAGTTCAGTTTGACGTAGGTCTGGGTTTGCTTTAAATTTGAAATATTTTGTGAATGTACATGTAGTTAACAACTTTAGAGTCACATATCAATGATTTGAATAAAATACAATAAAATAAAAATAAAACAACTTTCCAAGTTAAACAAAAAGGGACATTTTCAGCAGACTATAGATATTTGACATAAATTCTCTTGTAACTGCCAAGTTTCTATTCTAATTATCTTGTAACAGAATTTTTTTTGTTGAGTATTATAATATATATCATTTATTCACACCTACAGGTCTTGAGCTACTCCATTGCAGCTGCTTCAAGAGGAACTGATCTGTGGATGGATGGATATGCTTATTTCCTTCTTTCACATGCTGTGCAATCTGGGGCCCTTATCACTGAAGCAAAAAGAAAATTGTTGAAATATTGCAATGGAAAGGGAGATTCAGAGAACATGAGTAATTTTTGTCTGCAACTCATTTTCCAAGAGACCTAATTAAAATTTGTCATTTAAAGATGTTGGGTTTGCAGATTTCCATCACATGTAACTATTGTAACATGGTGAAATGTTTACTTTCAATGGACAGTATAACCATTTGATCACTGAAATAATTTATTTCAAGATTGTCCAGACATTATTTATTTATTTCGCCAAAACTGAGAAAGAAATTATTTATTTAAAGAAAAAATCCAAGCCCCCCCCCAAGAAAACAAATGGTCACCCCCTAACAGAGTTGTCAAAATTCAATACTGGATCACTACATCATGAGTCTGTTCTGTTAGTGTTATGACAATGATCTGTAGTAGACTGTAGTGTAGTCACAATCCAATTAGGTCAATACACAAAAATTTCACACTCTTGACTGTAAATTTCAGATCCATAACTAATGACAGGTGTGAGAATTACCACATTGTTACCACACAATTTATAGATAAGTTCATCGGATTTAAAGGAATTCATAACTAATTGAAAGAGTGCACTTTCCACTTGAATGCATTATGAATTGTAATCAGCCTTGATACATTCCAAAACATGAAGAACAATTGACATAGGCTTACATAGTGGCAGTGCAATGACAATTAAAATCTTGGAAGTGTCAACCCACAGAAAGAAGAATCAGTTGTAGCTTCACTGGAAATTTAGACAAATTTTACAAATGATTAACTTCATTTTGCAGAATATTTTTCTGGTCACCCAGTCTCATACCTGCAATCATCAGTGCAATGAGCTCAAAGCAATATTAGGCCAATCTCACAATTATCACAATAGTTAGATATACTTTAATGGTTGCTTTGTATCAACATGTATGCAATAGGGACTAAATAAAGTTTGCCATGCAATATATTGGGGGTTATTCTTTACACTTGAAGTTATAGGTACTGGCATCAACATTTTCCATACCAGAAATATAAAATGCAGAGAATTTGAAATTAACAAGACGAGGGTGGATATTTAATAGATTTTGTATTGCAATGTTTTCATCCACTTCAGCTGTTTTTATCTGCACTGTAAAATTTGAAATTTTGAGTTAGCTCAAATGATTGAGTGCAGAGTCCGCGAAAAGGAGTTTTGATGTACAGGACATTTGGGCAGGTAATTCTTGAAGTCGATCTACCCGAATGAAATTTTACCTGCCCAAAAATTCTTATTTCGTTAATTTTAAAAGTCACGTCTCTACACAAACTGATCCCTGTTTTAATAGAGTCCACTAATTCCTTGCTGAGGGTGGTAAACCTATAGGCCTAATATAATTACTAATACATGATATAATAAATGTCACATAGTATGTCTAATTGTCTATGTATAGTTAAAACTGACAAGTTACAAGTTATTACATGGATGCAGGTCCTGGATAAGGACCTCTGTGTCCAGATCTAGTTTTTAAAAATAATCTCCTGTATAATTCACTATGCATAGCAGAAAGCCTGTCAAGACCACTGTTAACTGTTGCAACCTTGCAAGACCTCCAATCTTGTGCAAAAACATACATGTACTTTCTCAAGAGGAAAATTGCTAATTGCAATCTTGACGTATTCACCAGTGTGGTACTGATCTGATGCTTAATTGCAAACCATATGACACTTGTGTCACCCAATTTGTGTCATTGGTGTTTGTCAATTGCACTGCATATTTCAAATGCCTGTACTGATTGCACTGCTTGCTGTATCAATGCATAGACTCTTCACATAAGTGTCGGACATTTGGGCAGGTAACCACTTTATTTTTGCCGCTCAAACGGTATTTTTGCCGGTTTTAACCGGCAAACCGGAACTTTTGGCGCACTCTGATTGAGTGAGATGGTTGCACAATTTGTTTGAGCCATGATAGCTTGCCGTTTTGAGTTATGTCTTATGATAATCTTTATGTTGTTATAACTTGCAAACAACAAGCTATCTTTTTTTTTGAGGTGGGTAAATATTTTGATCTACCAAAGCTGGAAAGTCACTGCCTGTGAACTTGTGAAGTGTCAACTGACTGAGCTGTCCCAGGCTCTCACTCTGATTACAATCCAAATTCAATCAGACGTAGCAAGTGCACCTGTTTGCAATTAACTGTCATTGCCTGATTACACTTCACCTGGGGTGAGAAAATTGCCTGATTGCATCAACAGTCTTAAATTGACTGTTGAATTGTAATTAATGGTAGCCCTGCCCCAAGAGGTTGCCACAGTTAAGCCACTGCACTTGTTACTCATAAATCTGTCATTAAAATAACGGCGCAAACTTTTTTAAGATCGCCGATAATGCAGAATGCAACAAGTTATGCCAAAATAATCTAACAAATGATCACCTAAGATCCTTGTCATTATCTGGCTAACCACAAATAATCACCCTCGATTGAAAACAGTGGATATATATGACTTTTCATGGTGATATCTCCAAAAAACACTTCTGCTTCTTGTCTTGTTGTCACCTCGGCCGCCATTTTGTTTGCAGCTCCGGTCGTTTTAAAATACTTTAATACTTCTAACAGCATTATAAAGGCACCTGTAGCTGCAAATATTCACTAAAAATACACAAATTCGATGGTTTACATCGGAAGATAAATCTGAGCCAGTTAACAAGACATGTCTGAATTATTCCAGTCGCTGCGACCCTGAAATCACTCACCTGAGTTTTCCCAGAAGGCGGCGCGATGTTTACATCGATTTCTTGTTCCTTGAAACACATGACGGCGGTCGGCAGAACTAATGCAAATGTTGCCGTGGAAACAGAGCAAAACATTGCATTTCGTTGAAAAAAGACATCCGAATTAAGAAAAGCAAAACACACAAAGCTACCAAAGGTGAGGACCACGCACCCTTTATGGAAATTTTTTATAAATTGTGACACAAATGACAAGCAAAAAGTGCCCCTATTCCTCCCGCGAGCGATCCAAAATTCTCTCCCTCAGCCCCAATCCAGGGGCCAAAAGCAAAGGCGAAAGCGCCAATAATGAACAGCAACGGTCCAAGAATGGACCCTTGTGGAACGCCACAAGAAAAATGTTTTCTGCTTGATGATACATTATTTGCTACAGTGTACTGTTGTCTGTCTTTAAGGTAGCTTAAAAGCCACAGATGTGGAATACCCCTAATGCCATAGAGTTCTAGTTTATCTAGCAAAATAGAATGGTCCAAGGTATCGAAGGCCTTACTAAGGTCAAGAAAAACTCCTATAGGATTTTGTTTGCCTTTTAGCATCTCTACTATTGTGTTCTGTAATTCTAATATGGCAAGTTCAGTTGAGTGGTTGTTTCGAAAGCCAAATCGGTAAGGTGATAGGAACATATGTTTGTTCAGGAATTTTGACAACCTATTGTGTACTATTCTTTCAACAATTTTGGAGAAAGCTGGGAGAATTGATATTGGTCTATAGTTGCTTACCAAATACATGGAGTCTTTTTTATAAATTGGCTTGACTTTTGCGATTTTCATCTTATCTGGAAAGACACCTTGACTTAATGAAAGATTGATGATATGAGTCAATGGCTCTATGATAGGTGCATGTGTTTGTCTCATGAGTTTTGGCGAGATACCATCCCGTCCTGTGGATGTCTTTGGCTTCAGACTACTTATAATTCGAGTGACTTCAGCTTGTGTACAAGGATTGAAAAATAGACTTGAATGACTGTTATTGGGCTACAATTGCTTGAAGTGTGTGAGAACTTGTATAAATATACACGTGTAGTCTAGACCTTAAAATTGATGCTTCATTGTCCTGATATTTTTATTGTGTATAAAAATTTGATGGTGCTTGGTTACTTTGGGAGAATGCTTTGACAGTATTCATCCTAAAATTGTATTAAACTCTCACTGTAAGGTGCCTTAGCTATTGGATGTTTAAAAGCATTTTAGCAATTATGTTCTAGTCTAGATCTCAAGTGTGACTATATATATAGTATGTGTCTGAATTACTTATGTAAACCTTAATGCTAGAATGCATGAGCTTGTAAATGGACATGTTATTTGCTCAGAAATCAGTTCTATATATTACAAATGTGACTTTTATACACAGGAAAGACATTCTGAGTTCCCTGATTGGGTATACACATTCTATGAATCTCATGCAAGTATTTAATTCCTCTATTCCCAGTATTACCACTTTTGGTCACATGGTGGCAGCAGTGTTGTTTTGCAGTGCCATCTGTAGTGGAAATTACAAAGCAGAATAAGCATTTGTCCATATATAGAGGTCAACTAATTACTTCTCTTTATTAATTAATTTGTACATACTGTATATACGTTATTTTTGTATGTTAATATTTTGTCGCTCTATATCACAAGTAGTGGTCTGAGTGTAATAAAAACCTTGAACCTTGAACCTTGAAAAAATCTATGGCAGCCCGAAGCTAAGAGAGATTTTCTTCCTTGACCACAAAGATAGATCCTAGAAATGTATGACACCCTCCAAGGTGAGTGTATCAGTATCACCAGAGAGACTTGGGCTGTTCTGTAAAAAGGACAAGCTGATAATTTTGGTGACCTGGCAATTTGCTGGGCCTGTTCTCTCACTTTTTACTTTTCTTTCTCTTTTTTTACTAACTCACTAATCCTATATTTACTCTGTATTTTCATATGTGCGTCTGTGACTGCTTCTTACAACTCTCTGCCTTTTCCTATTTCAGACAGTGATTCTGGGTTTTCCTTTACCCTGGCTGCAGTTACCGTAGAATGCCCTGGCCAGTTCCAAGCTTTCCATTGGTTGGACACAGAACCCCGTGCAAGAGGACCTCTGGAAACAGCACAATTACAATGGTTTGCAGAGGAGCCCATTCAGCTCCTGAATCATTCTGGCTACAGGGAAAGTTCCTCACTTGTAGCCAACTGATTGTGTGATACAACTATTCTCTCTCTCTGCATGTGCTGTATACATTTGAAAAAATTTTTTTTTCAGTGCGCAATCTGAGTCTCATCCATAATTTTTCTGTGATGTCAGGGTCATATGAACAGAACTTTGCATGTGAAATGTTATGATTATGAAGTGATGGTGATATCTGGCATCGTCGGCAATTTTCTCTTTGGCTTTGGCAGTGTGTACTATAATAAGACCAAATGGGTATGGTGGTATTTTGAGATGTACTCCTCGAGTTGAAGATATCCTGAGTCCTCTGTACCCACGAGTGCGTCAGCACGAGTGGGTACAGAGGACTCAGGATATCTTCACGAGTGGGAGTACATCTCAAAATACCACCATACAACCATTTGGTCTTATTTATACCCCATATTGTAACTCAAAAGAAAGCTGAACTTCACTCTGATGATCAATACTCAACAGTGGCCTCAGCCAATCAGAGCACAGATAGCAGCTCAACTGATGATGTCACAATGTTGTGACGTCACCATGGCCATGACGTCACAATGGTAAACAATGCAATGACATCATCAACAATGATCAAACCATTGAGTATACAAAAAACCATGTGGTATATAACGCAATACCACATGGGATATATCCACTGCTTTTTCATGTGGTATTGTAAACATTATGGGGTATATGTTGATCCGTACCATTGTCCATCAAAAGTGTACTTTGCAGTCGTACTTTCAGATCTGGATCTTGAGGTCAGGCAAAGGTCCCACAAACCCAAAATGATTGTACACAATAGGCTATGCTAGGCACCATAATATATGGCGGTGGATGATTATGGCTTTGACCTTGTGTGGTGTAGGACAAGATAGGAATTCTATCACTGTTGTATGTCCTTCCAATGTTTAGGGTGAGGATCCCTCGGGATGATTATGATTTGACCAGTTTGCCTAGTGTGTTGCAGGACAGGATAAGGAATCTATCACTGGTATGTATCCCTCCAACGCTAAGGGTGAGCAAATCATGATGATCACTGCTCATTTCATATTGATCATTGCACATTTAGGGATCATTGTACACTTATTTTATACCCTGTAAATACCCTGAACTAGATATGCCCAAATTATCTACACAGCTACCAAACTGATTATAATTGCCCCTGTGGCGGAGCAACAACCAAACATGAAGCTTGTAATAATGACAGTATATATATGGCTCTATTACTATACTGAGGACAAAATGTGTAAAGTTTAAACAGAAATGAAATGAAATGACCCGAATCACTTTGAAATTTTATTTGCGAGACAGGTCACATATATATTGATACAAAACCAAGACAAGAATTCAACAACATCTAGGACCAATGTACATCTCATAATAAACTTATGAATAAATAATAAATAAATATATAAATATATCCCATCAAAACATCACTTTGTTGACAATATCAAAATCTTATTTTTAGATTGACATTCATTTTAGCAGACGTTTCTTGAAATTTTAAGAATAATTTTAAAAATACCAAACATCAATCAGACCATCAAAAGGCACAACTTCGTCATATCAGTCATATTTGTATCAAATTTCATACAATGTACATGCAATAGTGGCCATGTTTTGGCCTTGAAATGAAAAAAAAAAGATTTTTAATATTTTTTCTCAATATTTCAAAAAGGACAGAATATCCTAGCCCTGGGACCCATGCGTAGCATGGGTCATGGGTCATCCCATACAAAATCTTGAGATTTTGACATGCTATCGGGAGAATTGATCTAGATTGGCCAATTATCAATCAATTTTCACAAAATTTGGAATTCTGTTTCTCAAGATATTTTGCTTGTGACGGCACTAGATTTAAAAGTGATTCCTCCAAGAGAAATGACAAATAAATCACCTTGAGTGTCAACAAATCTATAAAAAAGTAAGCAAAATCCATCAGTCTGAAGGATATCACAATGGTGACGTCATCAGACTGTCCTATGATAGATTTGCTACACCTCCCTGGTCCTATGATGTCACAAGATGCTTTCTGTGACGTCATCACCACAGACAGAGATTGACCAATCAGACAATGCCATTTTCCTAATGTATAAAGAAAAAAATCACTTCTTGAAGTTCACAGGATGAGGGTTCATTTACTTTAAAGTGTACAGAAGTAGAAATAGGTGCCGTCAGTAGGTAATTTTGTGTACTTTTAGATGGTATAATTGAAATTAACAAACTTGACATATTGTTTGAGAGATCTCAATTCTCCCTAACCCTGTCCTTCAAATCTCACGATTTTCCAATGGGAGGATTCATGACCCCTGTCCCAGGGGTCCAGGGCTAAGAATATCCATCCGTCAGACCATCAAAAGACACAACTACATATATAGGCTATTATAATAGTGACTGATTGGCGGCCCATAAACAAAAAATATTGATTTTTTTTCATGTCTTTCTCAATATTTCAAAAAGTATGAAATATCCATTAATCAGACCATCAAAATGCACAAATAGACACTATATGTGTACCAAATTTCATGCTTGTACATACGATAATGGTTGAGTCTTGGCCCGGTAACTGTCTTTCAGACGTTTGGATGCCCGGGCGGACAACATTTTACCCCCAGTAGTCAGATTTAGTCTCCCAGCTAGTCAGTGCAAAATAGGCCTCTCTCGGAGACAATTCCTCATAGAGTTTGAAGTGCCTCGCCACATTTAAAACAGATTCTGTGTCAATTCTCCAATAGCATGTCAAAGCTGACCTCTTATTCTGTGGCATGGGCAAGTCAGAGAAGTGACTGGGATCATCCTGGGTTTCTGACATCAGCCAAGAAAGATACATGTGCAGAACCTTGTGTTATAAACTGACACTGTCATTCAATTAACTTATAGCGGGCGTTAGTGGAACTCTCCTTTTTCCAGCTCTCCTGCCTTGCCGAGCAAACTAAAACTATTTCCGGAAACATCGTTCTGGGCATTTATAATGGGGCCGGGTTTTCCAAGGTCCTTAACAAAGTCTATTCAGCCTGACAGCACTGGAATATGGTGGTTATCCGTGCTAAATATTCCATTTAAGACTCGGCAATAAAAATCCGTAGACTAAGTGTTGAATGGACTAAAAGTGTTCTGGAACCTGGAAAGCCAGCTCCACTGACTCGGCAATGGTACAAAATGGCGGCTTGTTCCTGGAAAAGTTTTTTTCTGCATGGCAAAGCCAGAGAGCTGAAAAAAGGAGAGTTCCACTATCATGGCTTACTAGATTGCCAGTGCTTACACAGCAACCAAGAAAGTATTGAGGCATTTGCCATCGTTCAGTTGCAGGTCGTTCTGATATTGAAGAAGACTGAGATCAGCGCAATCATCCAGCAATGAAGCCGTTGTCTCGCTGATGTGGATGTGCATGGCTTCTCCGGTGCTTTCCAGCTTCGAAGCAATATCGACAGTCTCCCCAAAGAGCAGATATCGAGGTGTCTTTATACCCACAACACCTGCCACGCATGGACCAGTGTGGATGCCGATTCTCATCTTTAGGTCATTGGCGCACTCCATTTCTATGTGGGGTACCGCAAAGTCAGCACAAGCTTCCAAAAGAGTCAGCGCCATTTTGACAATTTCCGAAGCGTGTCTAGTGCCATTTCTGCTTGGTACCCCGCTTGCCACAAAGTAAGCATCTCCGATTGTAGCTACCTTATAAACATCAAACTTTGTAGTGATTTCATCGAAAAGTGTGTACATCAAATTAAGCATGCCAACCACTTCCATTGGTGTTAATTTTGCACATACTTTGGTAAATGACACTATATCGGAGAAATATATGGTCACTTCCTCATATGATTGCGGCAGTAATGGGCGACCAAGTTTGAAATCTTCGATGACTGATTTGGGTAGTAGTTCTTGCAGGAGATATTCTGCTATGTTCTTTTCATCTCGGAGTTCGTCAGATCTGCAAAGCAAAAAATTGTTTTTGTAGAAAACAAATTATCATTTATCGTTTGGAACATTAAAAAATTATCATATACATTAGATAGATATATGTTATTCACCACAGGAGAGGAATTATATGATTTATCACTCGAGGGCTTTAGCCCAAGGTGTGATAAACACATATTTTTGATCCCATGGTAAATAACCTGACACCGACAGTCAAAAATGAGACGATAAGTCGACAACATGATATAGGAATTATCGCCCTGAAATACTGGCATATGATTGGCTAACAGAGGTGACAAGTGACGAGTACTTACATTCAGCTGCTAGCAGACATCATTGACCTCACTTTCCATGGCATTGAAAGGAACTATCAACTTTTCATTAAGTAACTTGTGACCTCATTGATAGTATTTTGATACTCAGTTAGTGACTTAACAAATTTCTTATAAATGAGTCAGAGAGAACAACCTGACATAGATCTAGCGTCCAAAGGGAAAACGTAGTAAGTCACATTTAGGACATTCTGAGAAAATTGTCTTTTAAATTTCAGTCTGTGCAGTAAGAGATAGACTTACTGGGATTTGCCAGTGTCATTCAGGGGTAATGGGCCACTTCTCGAAAATCTAAACTTAATAAATATATAGAAGCATGTCTCAGAAGTCCTATTTTGACCTTAACTCAATTTGGCCCAAAATGCGACTTACTAGGTTTTCCCTTTGGATGCTAGAGATAGGGATATGACCTCACAAGGAACATTTCAGTCCAATTTTGGAAGCACTTAGGAGTGTAGGCCTAAGTTACCAGTATACCACCAAGTATCTGAATTCTCATCACTGTCATCAGTGTACATTGGACCTCTTATTACTGGTCAAATAGACAGTATAACCTTACTGCACTCTACCTGGCTTCTACAAGGGTTTCCAAATTCTTCGTATGTTCTTCCAGACGAGATACCATTTTATCAACAAGGCTGACCTCCATCTTTGCGCCATAGAGATTGTACAGTTGCCGTGCAATCTTCCTGAATGAGGGTCTGTCAGCCGGTTGCCAGGAACATAGGGCATCAATCAATTTTTGACTTTCTGCAAAACCTGAAAGGTACCATATTGTTTAGACGAGTCAACAATCTAGGGGAGAGCGGGGCCAGTTGAACCAAATTTTTTGAATTGTTCTCCAGTGTGCATACCTGTAAAGCTTTCAAGGAGAACAAAGATGGAAAAGTTAGTTTGAAAAGTTGTCTAAACATCCCAACTTTAGGTTTTGGCGTATATCTTACCACGGCCGACACATGAGCCTCCAACAAAAAAAAAAAAATTGGTTCAACTGGCCCCACCCATGGGGCCAGTTGAACCATCCATTGGGGCCAGTTGAACCATTGGAAGGATGATGGGTGAAGTGTGGGGCTGCAGTCCTTTATTTTTGCTAACAAGTTCAGCCAGGACCATAGCATGTTTTGGCTCAATTTGACATGTCTCACACATTTCTTTCTGTTCAAAGAATAGCCTGGGGCCAGTTGAACCAGTCGACGGTTAAACTTTAATAGGAAAATTTTTTAATTATTTTAATCCATTGTAATGGGCCTATTAGAAAAAACTGTTTTACTGAATAGTACCTCTCATTGTAAGTGTATTTTGTTAAAAAGTTGATTAAAAAAAAAATTAATAAATTGCCATAAACTCCCCGGTTCAACTGGCCCTGCCTGGACCTCCATGTATCTATATATAGCCTGGCTGCACCCTTGTTGTGGGAAACCATTTTAAGGAGGTGGGTTTCCATCTACACATAACCCATTATCTTATGATGATATGACATCCCTGCAGACCAGGTAATTTAAATGCTATGAAAGCTCCAATCTCAATGTGACAAACTACAATTTTCATGCGAAAAACGAAAAAAGTGTGATAGTTTCATTACCATGTGTCTCAGAGCCAAAAGATCTACATGGAAAAGATTAGCCTATTAAGGCCTAACACAAGGTTGTATGAATGTATGTATGTTCCCATGCCTGCTCCACTCGGGAAAAATCAAGGGAGGTTCAACTGGCCTGCCGGTTCAACTGGCCCCACTCTCCCCATCTATCTATCAATCTATCTATCTATCTACCTATCTGTCTATCTATCGATCTATCTATCGATCTATCTATCGATCTATCTATCTATCTATCTATCGATCTATCTATCTATCTATCTGTCGATCTATCTATCTATATATCTATCTATCTATCTATCTATCTATCTACCTATCTATCTATCTATCTATCTATCTATCTATCTATCTATCTATCTATCTATCTATCTATCTATCTATCTATATAAAAGTGTAACACATGTTTTGTCCAAGGTTTTGTCATGCCTGTCACTTTCCTGCTCTTCCCAGGTTTTTAACACCAATTCCCTGTCATGTCTTCAACAAATCCTGCCCCTTTCTTACCACTTCTACTGACCTCTTTTTCTTTCCTAATTCTTTTTCTAACTTGCTCAACACAGTGAATTTCTCTCCATTCAGACCAGAGGATGACACATGCAAGGGCTTCTGCATACATCTCATAACTTGCTGCAGATCCACCACTGTCACTACTTTCAGACTGGCCTGGTCAAACTACCGTCCGATCAGTATACTCAGCTACTCATGAATAAGGTAGTATTTCCCTGTAAATTACCTATTTTTTTCCGCTGATTGCTGTATTTTCCCTGATTTTGTCCATATCCTCCCCCCATATTTTCCTGGTTGCTAGAATATTACCTAGGACAATTAAACAGTATCAACGAAAAAAGTGACCTAGACATGGGATAATGAGCTATATATATATATATCCGGGGGGGGGGTGAGGTACTCACTATGAAAGGGTGTATATAGAGGTGCTGCTGGATGGTTTAGGTTTTTTGGCCTTCTAGGATTAAAATGGTCTTGGTTTTTTAGGAATTCAGATTAATTTGGTTGCCCTTTCTGCAACCCAACATCTTTGGTAGTGTTAGAATTGGCTTGGAAAGACGTTTACACAAAAAAATGACACAGGTTGAGAAACAGACCAATCGCATTCACTGATACTCGATAATGGTAAGGTTTAACTGCAAAACAACGTTTTCAAAAAGAAATTGCTGTGAAAATGATAATAACTAAATCTGTCAAAAGACTGTGTTAATTATTCAAATGATTAAAAATAATTCATTTGTCAAATGTTTGACTAAATTAATCCGTCATTAACTAAATTATTCATTTGATAAATTTTGGGGTTTAATTAGTTTAAAAAAAAAAATTTGTGTACCCACCTTCCGGGAGTTTGGGTTTCATGGTCATATCTCCATTGGTTATCCTTTGGATAATCTCCTCCGGTTGGTAGTTGGTGTTGCAGAAAGGTTTTCCTCTCAAGGTGACTTCTTGAATTATAATTCCAAACGAGTAAACGTCACCAGCTTTCATTGCTTGTGGTCGTCCAGGGGACTCCAACAATTCCGGTGCAGTCCACAATAATTTCTCTGCCCGGACATGGGAATTATGAATATTCCCAGATGAGACACCAGAGACACGGAAAGCATAGTCGGTCACCTTGCAAATCCAACGTGCATCCACGACACAGTTGAAAGTAGAAAGGTTGCCATGGTGTCCTACACAAAATAAAAATAATAGTATGAACTTTGTTAACGGTTCAACAAAAATCAGTCCTCCTTTACGAAAACTTGAATATCTGAAAAACGCCTTTTCCGATTTCTTTAAAAGTTATCGTATTTGTAGGCCTGAATATTGACATTATGCCTGTGTAATTGTTGCGCAATTGCATAATTTTTTAGCCGATGCCCAGGCCCTTAGCAATACAAGATATGTGAAGTAACTTACTTGCCATAGGCGGATATATGTTCACCACCAAGAGTCCACCAGGTGGATTTGTCAATGGAAATAAGGAAACATGTGTGAAGACACATCATCAAAGTTTGTGCACTTTTGGGGAAACCCTGGGCTAAATTTAGACATGTTGGGGAAATGTCTGTGTGACCTTGCTGCAGCTGAGATTCCCAGAAAAGGCCACAACTGCATTGTGGCTCTTTTCATGGAGCAGATGAGATCTTTTAGAGCTGCCAATCTGTCAGATGGTTAAATAAATATTATAGACAGACAGAAGATCTGTAGACAGGTATATAGGTAGAAAGGCTATGAAAGAGATCAGACATGAAGGAACTTGCAGCATTGAATTGAAGCTGTCAATGGAATTCTCATCAACTCCTCAACAAATCTCTTTTAAAAATCCCATTATCTAGCAAAACAAATTATAACTACAAATATCGGCTATATTTTTTTCCGAAAAAAATTTTCTTGTTCTCTGAGCCAGCCAACCCTGAGTGCACCTACCCACCCCTCTTTTCAAAAATTTGAAGATTTGACTTTTCTCAAACTCCACTCAAATTATTTCTATTGTCACCCAAGGAACCTAAACTGTGAAAAGATAACAAAAGAAGTCCTCAATTGTCCACTAAATATGATTGAGAAACAAATTTTCTCCAGTATCATGATGAAGTATGCCCCAGCTGGTTTCTCCCCCGCTTGGTCAAATTGTTCATATCCATTGGAAAAGCCACAGATTTTTGAAAACAGGGGTAGGCTGACTCGAAGGCTGCTGTCTAAGCCAGGAATAATGCAACTAATCTACAAAAATACTAGTATTTAGGGTCGATATACAGGCTTATAATTCAATCCAACTTTCACAAAAATCAGAGAAGGAATCTTTGAGATATTCAAGTTTATTTAAAGGGGGACTTATTTTGTTGAACGGTTTATATTAGCTTATTTTAAACAAGGTGGCTCAGTGCTCATTTCACCTGAGTTTTCCAGCATAACCTCAGGCTGATATGACCCAATTCTCTGAGCTTCTGTGATTCGCAGAAAAGATTGAGATAATGGCCTCAAAGGGTTGCACCTAACACAAATACACAAATTCTTGATTCATGCCTAATGACAGTTTTCATATTAATGGATGTTTTATTGCTAACATTTGCAGTAAGTGCAGCACCTTTATGATTATATTTATATACATGTGTCTCATCCAAAATTGTTTTATCCTAATCTGCTGTTGCAAACACAAAACAATAACTGTGGAAGCCTAGCACCTGTGATTCACTGGACAATGAAAGTATTCATTTCCGGGAATGAGAATATTGGAAACCCTACACTATAGATTTGTAGGATAAAAACTTCAGGTTCTACCAATTAATCCAAAACATTATTGATGATAATATAAGGGCAGTTTTACAGTATTTGCACTTGGCAAATTTTTCGTCTTTAAGCACACTACGAGAAAAGTATGACAGGTGCACGGAAATTTGTCATAGTGGCAGTCTTGTACTACATTGAGGTATATGTGTACCAAATTTTACCTTGTTACTATGCTTAGTTTTGAAGCATTGGGCGATTTATGACCAATTTTTTCACTTTTTTGTGCCTCTTGGGAAGTTTCGCATATTTTTTATGCAACACAGAAAAGCAAATGCAGGTAGTTGTGATTTTAAAATGTTAATGATGCCTGTCTGGACCTATGTCTTGGGCATAAAATACAAGAGGTTTCATGTGAATAAGTTATATACGAAAGGAGCTGTCTCCCAAAATATAGAAAATGGCATGTGTCAAAAAGTTTGTCTTCGATAGACCCTTTATTACAGTAACTGTATATGCTGTTATGAATCAGTATTAAAGGGTGTGTCTACTATTTGTGTCAACTTTGTAGCTGAAGACATGTTTCAAGGTCAGCCATGTTCTTTTCCTTAATGAATCCAGTGTAAAAAGACTTGAATCAAAGCGAAACTTTTGATGTACTGGAGAGGACATTTTTTGACATTTTTAATCTTAATTTCTCAGAAAATGTATATGCATGGCCTGGATATTTTTTTCAACTTGCATCCATCACATTGATGTAGAGGCACACAATCGAGCAAAGAAAACACACATAGCTTGTTTTTTTCCTACAGAATCCTGAGTGTTTTTTTCCTCGTACTGGAGGGGACACATTTTTTTGACATCATATTCAATCCTCAAATTCCGAAAACCAAGTATAGATTCTGAAATGAATCTTTTTGATTTACCGAACTAAATAATTTATCCATGATGGCTAAAAAGGATATTTATAAATATTGAAAATTGCAATATAAATAATTTATGTTTTTAGATCATCAAATTGCACTATTATGAGAAAATAAAACTTGTTGAGTAAAAGGCAATTATTTTATGTAATATATCAATATAACTGCAATTTTTCACAAATAGCAGAATGACTAAAAGGATAATACGTAAATATCTTGTTTTTGGAGCAACTCAAGCTTTTTTTTTTTGAGCCGGTGATTTTGGGACATTTTTGGTGATTTTTCTCTCTAGAACATTATCTTTGACCAAAAGGAAACACTATGAGTTCGAATCATACAGCAACAAAACTTCACCTTGGGTTAGTAGGATACCTAAGCATTATTTATCTTGGCAATCATGCATCTATTGAAACTAGAACCTCACTAAACACTCTAAAACATAGACTTTCAGAGTAAGGAATGTCTAATTTCTTTACTTTCGTCATAAAAATTGTTTGGAAAAAAGTTCTGACATATTTCATCAAAATTTAAGTTTTTACATGGACATTTATTCTGATAAACATTTTTTAGAAATTCAAACCATGTCTACTTTATGGAGAGGCAATTTGGTATTAAACCAACATATCATATGTGTCCTTGTTGACTTACGAATCTTTAATATGTTTTTTTCATGATAGCATGAAGGAAATTCTCATTTACAAACCTTTATTTTGACCCCCCCCCCATGAGACACTTAGAGTGCAAATACTGTAAAACAGCCCAAAAGGCTTTAACATTACCTATGCTGCTGTTGTGCAGATATTTCATGCCAAGAGCCACATCAAATAGAATGGACTGCTTCATATCCAATGATAGTTTGTCAGTCTGGAAATTCAAAATGTCGTAGAGACTTCCCCGAGAAGCATACAACATCAGAATTGAGGGGGATGGTCCACCACATACGCCAAGGAAAAGATTGACGTTCTCGTGTTTGATCACTGCGAGTTTCTTTAATTCTTCATTCAGAACAAATGAAGAAATGTCTCTAAGTTGCTTCATGTATGCCACATCACTTCCAATCTTCACAAGGTTGTCACCACTCCTGTGCATCAGGCTGCTTCCAGAGATAGTTGAACGAGAGCCCGGTCGTTCGCTGTTTAATCTTTCAATAGCAGATTCTTGCAATAAAAATTTCTTAACAATTTCGTTACCTTTCCTCAGTCTGGAATAAAAATTCAGGTTTATATTTAGCAATTTACTTACATAAATATCATGCAGAAATAACCCAGAGTATAGGCTCCATCAGGTAATCATTATTTGAATGTAATTTGGTACATTACATTTGAATTTATACAAATGTATACTAGAACTGCCCATGACACTTGAGCATATTTCGTGGGGGTAAGTGGGGGGTTGTACCTTTGCAGGAGGGATAATGAGAAATCAGAGCAAATCCTCCCTTCTGTCAGCCATGTCTGCAATATGTGTGACGTAGGATTGGAGCTCCCCCTCCCCTCCCACCTCAAGCCCAGTTCAGTGAACTGTGACTGACCACTTATGCAATGGTAAGGTGGCAGCACCTCACGGAGCTATGCCGCAGTTAATACATTACTGAGTGACAAGTATACAAAATCAACCTTCAGATTGCATTAAGTGGCCTATACAACGTGTGCTTCCTATTTGATGCTCAATACTATAATTAGGACATAATGCATATTTGGACCCACAATGTAATGTTGATAAAGACCTTCAGAAACTGGTGTGTGCATGGAGCCTGGGGCCTTTTCTTGCACACACGTGAAATCACTCATGCATGCCCTGCAGCTGTTTACGTTTCACCTAGCCTTACGTCACTTGTGAGCCTGCCATGCAATAGAGGTCGCTTTTGACTGTACCAGGTTTTGGCTTGAAATCCTAGACTAAAACCTTGTTTTCCAGGAGCTGATATTGAGAGAAATTCAAAATATTCAATGCAGATTTTCTTTTCATGATAGACCTCAGGCTCTCAAATAATAAAAAAAGGGGACATAGTCCTGGCTCTGACCTACAACCCCGTATACAATGCGAGCCGCAGAGAATTTGATGGTTGAATCTTGTAGCTTAGTGTCCTAGCTTCCAAAATCACACAGGTGGACTTTCCGATTTTACTGCGAATAGCCACGAGGGGGTGTTTTTCAAAATGGCCGCCGTTCTCACTCTCGCCATATTATTTTCCTTAATATTCAAGATAGAATTTCATGCAACACCATTTTTTGGGGGTTTTCTGACCTACAGAATCCACTTCTGAACTTATTTTTGTGGTACAGTGTGTGTATCATGTGATTTTGCAATGGCTAATTCACATTAATGGAGACCGCTGGTCAAATTCACTTAAATCGCCATAAATCTGCCTAATTGTTGTATCTAATCCTACTCCAGAAGCCAGATTGGTGTGATGTGCGACTTATAAAGGTTTAGGAAACTTAACTTGGGGTTCAACAAGGTCTGGGGACATTTTATTTGGCCCAGAACCAGGCCTATCTTCAGTTTTGACTGGCAGAGAATGGCCGAAAAGCAAAATAATTGCCTAAAAATCACAAATTTTGTTTTTTAAACAGCATATTAAGGATAGAGCTGCCTCAGGTTAATACATTCTTTCTGTATAATTTCAGAGTGCTCTTGGCAAAAAGAGTGGTCACTCTGATTTTTTTTGTGTCTAAATAAAGTTAGAAAGCAGCTGCATCCTTCCAAATTATTTTTAAGATTTCTGAAATTGGTATTTAAATCTAACACCCCTCTCATTCTTGTATTTAACCCACCCCAACAAACTTGATAATTTATGTTGTGGCTTAATTAGATTTCTTATAATCTATTTTGGAATGAACCAGGTCTATCTTTTAGATTTTGACAGGTAGAAAATGGCTGAAAAGTCCACCTTAACTACTACAACTAAACAAGGGTAGAACTAGAACAGCCCCCCCCCCACATTAATATATTCTTTGTATTTTATTGGATGTTAGACTATTGTCTAGTCTACCAATGGTTATCATGGGGCTAGAAAATATTTAGATTTTACGTGACAAAATAAAGTCAAATATGTTCAAAATTATTTAAATGTCACACTCTCATTCTTGAAAATAGACCAATCCCAGTTGGTGGATTGTATATAGACCAATCCCAGTTGGTGGATTGATCTATGCGTTCTATTGTTAAGGTTTCTAGACATACATTTAGGGTAGTCTATATATTGTTTTGAAAGACATAAAATTGCTGCAAAACAAAATTACCCCTCTTAACAAATTTGGTTGTTCCAAAAACTTAATCTGCTATTGTTCCGTCAAACTGACTCTAAAGTAATCATTTATTCTAGACTTCTTGCATATATTTGGATTAATTAAGTGTCCAATTGGCCAAAAAGCAAAACTTACTTGGCCAACATGAGATACTCAATACCCATACTTAATGCTTGTAACTAAATATTACCATTCAGACAAAGGCTTTAGAACCCTGGCTGGTCAGCATAATTCTACTCACACAAATGTCTATTGTTTTTTGTGGTTGTTTTACATTTCAGCTATTTCAGTACAATGTTATCCCAGCAAGGGATATAATGACCAATGAGAGTTGTCCAGTGTCTTTGGTGCTTTTTTTTCCCAGAATTTTATTTCAACTTAATCAGAGCAGTTTCCTGGTTATTCTTTTCTATGATATACATTTCTTGGGCAGCTTTTAGGGCCAAATGATATGAAACTCACAAACTTGACAAACTTGCCTATTTCTTTAAGTTTTTTCTAAATATCCTTTGAATCCCCAATGATTGGCAACGAATGTGTCATGGCAAAGAGTGTGTCATTCGTGCTGATAAACGTTGGTGTAAAAATCTGATAGAGCAACCCCACTTCGAACTGTACTGTGTTCACAGTACAAAAATTCATAATTCATGAGAGAAATTAGAAGATGATTTGCAAATAAAGACCACTATGTGACGATTTTTTCCCTTCTTGTTTTCCCTTTTGTCAATTTTGACTGCTAACCCTGTTTATTTAGCAGATATACAAAATCTTTAAGACAAAGATGAAAGCATGTGTAAAGGTTTTTTGTAAAGAGTCAGTCAGTTGTTGATTATGAAGATAATTAAAACAGCTGATGTTGGCTGAGCATTTTTGCGCTATTTTGGTAGGTTTACAGCATGTTACTCATACTGCAAAGGGCACTCTGTATTTGTTTCAGAACTGAAGTATTAGGTATTGACTAATTGGAAGTGAGTTTCACTTTTAAAAAAGTAGACGTTGTTGTTTGAATAAATACCCAAATTTCTAGTTATTATTTTTTGGTGGTTGTTTTGCATTTCAGATATTTTATGCCCATCAAAACAAAAGCTAAACCAGTTATACCTAAATAAGTGATCAGAAATCTTAATAAGTCATATGACAAATCTATATGTAGTTGAGAGAAGGATGAATAAAAAAATACGACTGGGCCTGTAATGTTTATTACACGGTCCATTCTTGACAATCTAAAAAATAACAATATTTTGACAGTTACAGTCCTATATCCACCACAGTAACCACATTTTTCACAAAGAACACTCTGAAATCATGCAAGAAGCAAAATTAATTTTTAGGCAGTTCCATTCTTCATTTGGTGTTTTAAAAACCTAAGTTGGGTTTATTAGACAATTATTGTTTTGTGTTTTGCAGATTCTTTGCCGGTCAAAACTGAAGATAGGCCTGGTTCTGGTCCAAATAAAATGTTCTCAGACCAGGTTCAACTCCAAATTTAGTTTCCTAAACCCTTATAACTCACACATTACACCAATCTGGCTGTTGGAGTGGGATGATATACAAGAATAAGGCATATCTATGGAAATTAAGAGTGAATTTGACCATTTGTCTTCATCAGTCTTCATTGGTCTTCATTTATATGTAAATTAGACATTTCAATATCACATAATACACACACTATACCACAAAAGTCCAGAAATGGATTCTGCCTTTCAGAAAACCCCCAAAAAGTTGTGTTTTTTGTGAAATTGTATCTTGAAAATTAAGGAAAATAGAACGGCGTGGCAAGAGAAAAATAATTTGGAAGGATGCAGCTGCTTTCTGACTTTATTTTGACACAAAAAACATTACAGTGACCACTCTTTTTGCAAAGAACACTCTGAAATTATACAGGAAGCAAAGAATATATCAATCAGAGGCAGTTCCTGTGAGTTCCATGCTTTATTTGCTGTTTAAATAACAAAATTTGTGATTTTTAGGCAATTATTTCGATTTTCGGCCATTCTCTGCCAGTCAAAACTGAATATAGGCCTGGTTCTGGGCCAATTAAAATGTCCCCAGACCTGGTTAAACCCCAAGTTAAGTTTCCTATACCTTTATAAGTCACACATCACACAAATTTGGCTACTGGAGTGGGATTAGATACAACAATTAGGCAGATTTATGGCGATTTTAGTGAATTTGACCATCGGTCTTCATAAATGTAAATTAGCCATTGCAATATCACATGATACACACACTGTACCACAAAAGTAAGTTCAGAAATGGATTCTGCATGTCAGAAAACCCCCAAAAAGTGGTGTTGCATGAAATTATATCTTAAAAATCAAGGAAAATAGAATGGCGAGAGTGAGAATGGCGGCCATTTTGAAAAACGCCCCCCCAGTGGCTATTCGCAGTAAAATCGGAACGTCCACCTGTGTGATTTTGGAAGCTAGGACACTAAGCTACAAGATTCAATCATCAAATTCTCTGCGGCGCGCATTGTATACGGGGTTGTAGGCCAGAGCCTGGACTAACAAGAGTGTGCCTTGAAGCAACACTACTACCACTCTCACTACCACGTGAATAGAGATCTGTAGATAGAAGACATGTGTGGATAGGGTGTCAGAGGTAACAGATTGTTCTGCAAAGATAGAAATTCTCTTGACATGTATGCACATCGTGGCACTGGGGATGAAATCAAAACATCCAGCATTGCAACTTGAAATCTCTCAATTTTGGATGAATAAGCAATTAATAAGACTATTTGCTGTTGTCAGATTGCTGTTGAGTGTATGGATTACGATTGCAGCAAGTAATTGTGGCTGTGTGTGCTTTACAATTGCAATTAACGGCAATTAAAGGCCGGCCGTGGATTGCAATGCAAGAGACCTGTGATTACAGTTCACGGACACATAAAAATATGCTAGAAATGCAATAAGAAGGTCTACAGGTGCTATTCTATATATATATGGCAAAAACATTCCCATGAATCCTTGGTTGTGCACCCATGTCTAGAGTTTGTAAAAAGATTAAGATTGACGATTTGCATACAAAAACAAAATCTGAGCAAACAACAAAAATATAAGATAAGAAGATACATAATAATGTAATCTGGCAAGCCAGGAATGAGCAGTAAGCAGGTTTGAACACTGAGAGCTGGGAAGGACGCAAAATTACACCTTTTTGGGTGTATAGCAATGGGACCTAAAATTACACCCCAAAGAGTAAATGCTACCCAAACAGGCATAAAAAATCCAATCTTGGGTGTAATGTGTTATGCTCCTCAGGCGTAAAAGTTACTCCTTTTAGTGGGGATACTCGGGGACCAAAAATTAGAACCCAGGAGGCAAATAAACACCCTCCAATTATAAATAGTACACCATCAGGTGTAATGCATGACTCCGTGTGTTCAACCTCAGAGGGTTTTGGTGTACTCCATAGGGTGTTTAATATGTTTTCTTATACTAATTTGTTTTTACACCCTGCATTAATATGACTATAGAAATACACCCTTAGGCGTAATTTAACCAAGTGGTACACCTCTCGGGGTTAAGATTAAGAAATACTCCCGGGAAGGATTGTTTGGCAGTCACAATTTCTGCTTTCGGTGGCAAATTGCTCTTGCTCAGCTACCGCTCTTATGATTTCAGGCATATTTAAAAGTGAGACTGTTTCTCTGTTGATACAGATAGTACAGACGTGCCTATTTGCAAAAATGCATACACACTGTGTACTCACTAAGTGACCTAATTAAGAATTTTTTTGTTTACATTTAGCTAGTTCTCATATATATTATAGAGCAAACAAAAAACTTTGCCATATAGCCAGTATGCTGTCTTATAGTACAAATAATATAATATGTGTAGTCGTCTACATAAAAAAATTAGGAATCAAACAGTTATATTTTCTTGGAGATTTTGAATTTTTGTGAATTTTTTATTAGAATTGCCAAATCTTTTGATTGCTAAATATTTTATGCTTGTTATTTCACTTCAAGATGTTTGATACATAAATACAGCACACTGGCTACGTCATATTGTAATTGAAGAGGTTTCAGGTCCATAATTTAAGATTTTATGATTAACTAGGTTGCTTTGCATGGAGCAAACGGTACTACCCAGTGTTCATGATCAAGTTCTTCCTTTAGGCTTACCTCAGTCTCCAAAGTAAAACAGCAGTTCCACCACCACACACAAGCAGAAAGGCAAGCGACAGCCACAAAACTAGTTGGTTGTTGTTTTTAGCTCTTTCACACAACTCCCCCTTCCATCCGCAAGCTGGTTTGCCAGTCGGTGGTTTAGTGGCATTTCCTGCCCAAAGGATGCCGGACCAGTCATCCGGATCTTCCGGTTTGTAGATTTTTTTAAAGAATCCCTTCACAGCATCCCAATACAGGAGTTCCACATGCTTTCCATGTTGCCAAATAGTTACCTGAAGTGGTAAAATTACATGTATCAGAACTAGATAAGCCTATGGCTTTTTAAAAAAATCTTTAAAAAATCGAATCCCCTAAAACCCATGAATTTTAAACTCATATTATAAATTGATTGATATATTTAGAGGTTGCACAAAGCCTTTGAAAATTATAGGAAATTCCCTATTCACACAATACAACTGATCTGGATCTGGATGTTGAGCCAACATGCCTCCATTGGAGTATAAGTGTTGGTGGAGAGGTGCGGTGCTATTGTTTGTGAAGATCCAGCATGTTGAAGGATGGTACTGTTTCACTATTTACAGTACTTTGATTTAGAGTGTTCCAATCTGGTATCGATCTCACAACATAAGAGTTTTTGAATACATTTGTTGTAGCCCATATTGTATTGAGTTTATATGAATTATTCCTTCTCGTTTGTGTGGTGTTAAATTCCATGTCTAACTCCTCCATTTTCAGTGCAACATGTCCCTTTATGATTTTAAATAGGGATACCAGACGAGCAGCTCTCCTTCTGGTTTGTAGGTTTTCCCACTCACGGTCCTTCATCATTTCCGTAACACTGCTCATTTTTTCTGAAGTCACTTCTTACTAACTGCTAAACCTTTTCTAGAATATTTTCTATGGTTTTGATGTTCTTTTGTTTATAAGGATCCCATATACTCGCACAGTACTGTTCTGTTGATCGTACCATAGATTTGCCAGCCAACTCTTTGGTTTTAGGTGGACAGTGTTTCGTATTTCTGTGGATAAATCCAAGGGTTGAATTAGCCTTTCTAGACATTTGGACAGTATGGTTATTCCAATTCCAATTTTTACTTATGGTGATACCCAGGTATTTGCAGTCTTCTACTTCCTTAAGGATTTCTCCATCAATACTGTAGAATGAGTGAAGCGGAGATTTCTTTCGGCTAATTGTCATTATGTTGCATTTTGCTGCATTAAACTTCATACCCAAGATACGACCCCACTGCTGCAACGCGTCAAAGTCCTCCTGTACTAGCTTCGTTTGGTCCTCTTCAGATTGGATTGGCACAAAATTGGTCGTTATCCAGAATTTCCTCTGAAGTAAATATTTTTTTGTCACTAAGTGACCTAATTAAGGATTTTTTTGTTTACATTTTGCTAGTTCTCATATTAAGAGCAAAGAACAAACTTTGCAATATAGCCAGTATGCTGTTTTATACTTGTACAAGTAATACACATACAAATTTGGGAATCAATCAGTTAACTTTTCTGGGAGATTAGGCAGTTTTAGTAAATTATAGTGCATATTTTACTAGAATCGCCAAATGTTTTGATTGTTGAATATTTAATGCTTGTAATTTCACATTAAGATATCTAATACTTTAATACAGCATACTGGCTATGCTACATTGTAATTAAAATGGTTCCTAGTCCAAAATTTAAGATTTTATGATAAACTAGAGCAAAAGGCACACAGTGTTTATGAGATCAGACGGCAAGCTTGAAATTCGGGGAATTTAGAAGAAAGTGTTCTTGGACTACCATAGCATAGGCAAGAGCCTGGTCAATATGTAACAAAAACGACCAAAATAGTAGGATCAAATTATTCCTCTTCAATATGGATTTTATAGATATTTGCCGATTAGCGGTCCAGACAGTTTCAAAATTAACTTTCAACTTGGTCATGTGATGTCACTGGCTTAAAAATGTTTTGTTTGTGTAAGTTATGATTTTAACCAGTTGATTCAGTGCATATCATATCAAGCAGCATAGGTGTCATTAAACAAACAATTAAATGAATTAAAGTAATCATATAAAAAGAAAATTAGGAAACCAACAGAAAGCTGACAATGCCAAAATGCAAATTGAAAAGAAGAAAATATGGAGCCTGGTCAATATGTAACAAAAACTACCAAAATAGTAGGATCAAATTATTCCTCTTCGACATGGATTTTATAGATATTTGCGTTTAGCAGTCCAGACAGTTTCAAAATTAACCTTCAACTTGGTCATGTGATGTCACTGGCTTAAGGATGTTTTGTTTGTGTAAGTTATGATTTTAACCAGTTGATTCAGTGCATATCATATCAAGCAGCATAGGTGTCATTAAACAAACTAATTAAATGAATTAAAGTACTCATCTAAAAAGAAGACTAGGAAACCAACAGAAAACTGACAATGCCAAATTGCAAATTGAAAAGAAGAAAATATAGAGCCTGGTCAATATGTAACAAAAACGACCAAAATAGTAGGATCAAATAATTCCTCTTCAATATGGATTTTATAGATATTTGCGGATTAGCAGTCCAGACAGTTTCAAAATTAACTTTCAACTTGGTCATGTGATGTCACTGGCTTAAGGATGTTTTGTTTGTGTAAGTTATGATTTTAACCAGCTGATTCAGTGCATATCATATCAAGCAGCATAGGTGTCATTAAACAAACTAATTAAATGAATTAAAGTACTCATCTAAAAAGAAAATTAGGAAACCAAGAGAAAGCTGTCAATGACGTGGCAATGCCAAATTGCAAATTGAAAAGAAGAAAATATTAATTTTTCCAATGGACCGTCAATCCGCAAACAGCTCTGATGGAGTAATAAGCGTTGAACTTCCATTTGTAATGACACAAAAGGGCTGCCATTCTTAAACTGTCAGCCGTGACCTTAACATTTCGCTTAGAGTTATGAAATTTGGTGCAGGTATTGACTTGTGGTATGGTTTGAGAACATGTTGAATTGTCGATAAATCCATGACGGCAGCAGCAGGCAGCCATTTTGTCGTTGCCATTTTGGCAGCCATCTTTCTTCATTCTTGAACTGCCCAATTTGACCTCTATAGTTCGTTTAGAATTATGAAATTTGGCACAGGTATGTGCAAGTTTCAATATGATAAGTATTTACATGCAAATGTTTCATGAAGGAACATTGTACAAACATTGCCTGTTTACCTATGTCATTTATAATTGTCAGCACAAAGAAATAATTTATAGGGAGACCGGGGTAAGTTGTACCATAGTTTGCTTTGGGGTGATTTTCAAAAAAACCAAGGCTAAATCATGTAATCTGAAAATCAGATATGAAAATATCATACCTTGGCCGGAATCGAAGCAAGTTTAAGGGCAAATGGACCATTTATTGGGAAGATCATGGTACACAGCGCTCCTGAATAAATTTCAAGATTAAAAAAATTCAACAAGAAAACCGAAAGCGCACGCTTATAGAGCAGGGTCAATAGAAAATTTTAAGACAAAAACCGAAAAATTCCGTTGGGGAAATTTTGAGTTATCATCATTTTACATTTTTTTGTTTATCACACTCATTTTTCTTGGTGACATGGCATAGAAGGTTGTTTAAGTCATTTATCATGCTTGGAGAGACACATGTTGATGGTAAGAGATCATTTTTTTATTTACATGATATAAACATTCACAACAAACGATTGAATCAATTTACAGTGGCTACAAATTCATTTCTTTGATAAAATATGCATCTGTAATGTGTTTATCACACTCTGCACACTATTTTTAGCCAATACATATCTAACACAGATTAAATTATCATGTAAATAAAAAAGTGATGTCTTACCATCAACATGTGTCTCTCCAAGCATGATAACCTTCTATGCCCCCGTGTCACCAAGAAAAATGAGTGTGATAAACAAAAAATTTAAAATGATGATAACTCAAAATTTCCCCATCGGAATTTTTCGGTTTTTGTCTTAAAATTTTCTATTGACCCTGCTCTATAAGCGTGCGCTTTCGGTTTTCTTGTTGAATTTTTTTAATCTTGAAATTTATTCAGGAGCGCTGTGCTATAACATGCAGTCACATGTGTTTATCCCATCCTGCACAATATTTATGGTCTTTAAAACATATCTAACACCGATACAATGGTAATGTAAATTAAAAAATAATGTCTTACTATCAACATTTGCCTCCCTAAACATCCTAAATGTCTTAAACAGCATTCTTTGCCCAAATTTCTGCCTGAAAATATGAGTGTGATAAACAAAAATATTTTAAATGAATATAACTCAAAATTTTCCCAACAGAATTTTTCGGTTTTTGTCTTAAAATGTGCTCCTGACCCTGTTCTATAAGAGTGCGCTTTCGGTTTTCTTGTTGAATTTTTTTAATCTTGAAATTTATTCAGGAGCGCTGTGGGTAGGCATTTGAAATAAATAGGTCAAGAGGTACAACTTGCACAGGTACCGGGGCAAGTTGTGCTGCATGACGGGGTATATTGTTCAGCTTTTTTTTCAGTTTTTCTACTGTTTCTTCAGGTAGACTATTTGTATGATGAGTTTGGCATATGGATGATAAATTACAAGAAACTTTTAAAAACAGACATTTATGAGCCGTCTTTAGTAAAAACTCAAAATGTTGCAAAAATTACAATTATTTATTGTTTAGTATAACACGTCTAACATGTTCTTCTTGGTGTAAATTATTTCTCAACATGTTCAAGCTGAGCGCTAAATGCAGAAAAAAAAAATAGATGAATAAAAATATTTTAATCCTTTGTCATTCCATTGCCACAACTCACCCCAATCCAAAGTGAATAACTTACCCCATATTGATTTCCTGAATAAAAGTGATTGTCAAAAAAAAAAACCAACAGTGCTAAATTAAATTTAACATTGTAACAACACAAATTTATGCCTAGATAAACCTCTTAACTCCTTATCTACCAGAAGAACATCATCTTACCATTACTACCATTTACCAATTGACTGAGAAACAAGGATGTCAGTCCTCTGTACTTCAAGTTTTCAACGACAAAATTGAACTTATGAGTGTATCTTTTCATCTCATTATATTTGGCAATATTTTTCATGGTGCATAATGATATTGACCAAGTGTGTACACATGGCATGGGTAGGAAGAGGTGGCGCTTTCTCTTGTGCATCCTGTTTGATCATAACGATTTCTTGAGAGAAGCATATGTTTAAAAAAAAGCCAATTGCTATAAATCTAATTGCTGAACTGTCTATATGTAGTTATTGTTGACCATAGCTATGGCTGATTGGGGCATTACGTCCTGTATTTATGCACTTTGTTGGCTAATTAGACAAAATTTTTCTGTGTTGACATTGTTTTAGGAGAATTTTAATCTCTGGACTGGATTTTAACCTTGTTGTATATTGTTTTACACTGATTGCTGGCTATAATCCCCTGTCTTGAGCCTCAGGTCAATAGACTCCAAGCTTGACACCAATTTAAATGTGAATAGCATCAGATTCTCATACCTGTGCTTGTGTCACCATGGCATGGGTTGAATTGCCTTCTGTTTTCAATTTACCTCGACAGAGGGTGGCAAAACTTACCCTGTGGCACAAGTTACCCCAGTTTCCGCTATATGTCTCCGAATGATTAGGTATTCATGCAGCCTCGGCAACATGGTGTTGTGTAGAGCAATGCGGATGGGCTGTGCTAACTTTGAAGGCTGTTTTAACCTACGTCAGTACATCAATTGGAAACTGTAAGAACATTTTTCCCCAATGCATTCAAACATTTAATACCTTGAAATCTTGGAGTCTGTCCCCATTCTTGTCAATGGCAATGTTCCCAGTGACTCCGCTTGTGGTTGAGTTGATGATGTTTCTTGCAACTCTTACTCCGTCATTTGGAGCATAGCCTTGTTCCAGGGTCCTGTTGACTCCATGTGCCCAGAGAAGAACTGCATCATGGGTGAAAGCTGAAACAGTCAAGATGATCGTATTTAAAATTGATATGTTGAAAGCTAATTTGTTATCAAAACTCCACAATTATGAGCATGACCAGGGCCGGATCAAGGGCCTGGGAAAATTGGCTCTACACACAGAATTGACGCCCCCACTTTACTGCTTGTCAAATCTAGGTACTTCTCATAAGGACTTTTATTGCTAAAATCACCGTTATCAAATATTTTTTTCAGGGTAGTGGGTAGGAAATACTTATGACCATCACTAAATTTCAAGGCTGGATACCTCGGGCTCTCAACAAAAAGATAAACACTGAGAGTCTGACTTTGTATTTCCAAATTGCACATTGAGGATGCAGATTTCAGAAGAGTATTTCAAATGATGTAAGAGCACTGTGCCCAGGTCCGTAAAACCTGATATTGACCGAAACTGAAGTCCACAACTGTTTTGTTCATGACAATTTTTTTTTGTGGAATGATTATTTTTAGAATTTTTTTTTTTTGGGGGGGAAATCTTTTTTTTTTACAGATGATTTCATATTTGTAGACAAAAGGACTGAATGTGATTTTTTTTTTCTGGGACATTTTATCCTATAGGGAAAAGTGATGTCATAATCTTTTTGATGTCACTTTTCCCTATTGAATACATGTCCTAGAAAAAATCCTAGAAAAAAAATCACGTTCAGTCTTTACGTCTACAAATATGAAATAATCTGTAAGAATTTTTTTTTTTTTATGGATGAATTTTTTAATTTTTTTTTTTCGGAAAATATTTTTTTTGGAATTTTTTTTTTTTTGGGAACAATCGTTTTTTGGAATTTTTTTTATTCCAATAACACATGTGATATTCACTGATCAGTGAAAAACACATAATTTACCTGCCTGTCGCACACCACCGCACACAGGTAAACATCACATTATGCAGGTGGGTTGTTGGCCAATCAGGGGGCTTGTTATATTACATAAAGGTCATGGAACAATGAGGTTTATTCACGATTGACCATATGGCCAGACACCTTGTCTTTTTGAGCTGATAGTTAATTAATACATTGGGCCAAAAGGGAACTATTTCTCCTAGAGTCAAATACAAAAGAAAAGCATTAATGTGGGGAAGTGATCAGACTGTTGTCAATACCTGAAGGTGTTAATCTGTGGGGTGGCCTCTCTGCAGCGACAAACAAGTCTTTGAGAGGTCTCCCTTCCCGCTTTACTACAATAATTAAAAGCAAATAGTTGATAAATATTGTAAATTATATATATATGGGAAGAATAAACGAATCTGAATCTGAATCTGAATCTGTTTTGACCAATCGTGAATAAACCTCACTATGACAAATCTATAATCCTTTCATTTAAGCCCAATTTAGATTTTTAATGCAAATATCATGACTAAAGGGTCAACCATATTAAATCTCCGGGAGGGGAGGAGGCTTGGATATGGTTCAAATAAATAATTTCTTGTCTCTTTTCGGCAAAATAACCAATTCCTTTTGAGTAGTCTTTGATATAGAAACACACTAGAAATATACAGGTCTGATTACTGCAGCTATTAGCCTATTACCATGAAATATAAACTCGAAACCCCTCTCCCCCTAAATATCTGATGATCGCCCTATTCTCCTGATTTTTTAACAAACTTTTATATCTTATTTGCCTATTTCCCCTTATATTTTTTTCCAGTCCCCCCCCCCCAAATCGTTTACCAAATATATATTTACTTTATTTCTTTTCTCCACCAAATTTCTTTTTTCAAATTGCTTTTTTTTCACAAATTTTCCCCCCGGAATTTCTTGCCCTCTTTTCAATTCGACTGTTTCTTTTTAAAGATTCACTCCAAATATTTTTCTTAATAATTTTGCTGCTGATTAGATAATTATACTACGTGAACATATTAAAGTGGGTCATTTATGCCTATGGCAAGTATTGAAATCACAATTGCTTAGAACTTAGCTAATATAACCAGATTCATATAATAGGGTGGCCCCTTGATAGCGGCCATTAGGCCTTAGAGGGGTCTCCCCATGAATGATATATATACTTTGTCAGAAAAAGAATAGTAAAGTAACCTCTGTATAAATATATATTATGTATCATTTATGTTACAGATGATTTCATATTTGTAGACATTTGAGTTGGAAAATACATCATTTTTCTTGCAATTTTCATTGGTCGAGAGAAGGTATGACACCACTCTCTCCTGAAAAGTGACATAGCGTTTTACATGGGTGACCATGGCATTCTAATAAGCCATTGATCTCCTAACAGGGACTGACTTTAGCAGTTTCAAGTGAGAGTTTCAATTAGTGTTTCACACATTTTTAGAACACACATTCTGCAAGTCCAATAGGCTACTGTGCATTCAGACAATTTGGATCAGGTGACCGTGATCCATGTAATGACTGTTTATACAGCAAATAAACATGTATAATTGTGAATATAATATTTTCTCAGAGGAGGGGCTCAGCTCAGGCGGCAGGACAATGGGCTACCAATCGTGGGGTCCCTGATCTGATTCCCACTGTGATTTTCTTATGAATGTTAGCCACATCACTGGGCCACCATCCTGTCCTGAGGGACTATTCAGAATTTATGATTCTGGGGAAGGGGCGAGGGAGGTTGGGAGTTTTTTTGGAACTTTCTGTCAAAAATGAATACTCCCCTTTGGTTTCATGCTTATTTGTACCTTCATACATTGCAAGCAGATTTTTATTATGCCCCTTTCTTTTGTTAAAATTTCATACCCCCTTAATCATGTTGCAAGTAATAAGTACCCCCCTTGAAACATGTGTGAAAAATAGGTGCTCCGCCGGGCGAAACTCCCATTCCCCCAGTCATAAATTCTATTTAACCTGCAAGGTAAATAGTATTAGTTTCTTGACAAAAGGCAAAAATTAGTACTGCCCCTCCCCCCCCCTCTTGAAGCATGTAGCACAAACTCAGGTAAAACTCCAGTCCTCCCCCCTCAACCCAGATTTAACATCAATTTAAACAATCAACTGTTGTACACAGGAGTGTGAGATACAACAGTTCATGAAGAAATGAAAGAGTTCATGCGGATTGCAGTTTGACATGTGTAAACAACTGCCACAATACCAAGTTGGCCTTCGCAGTATACTATTGGTCAAAATTATGACATCCTTTTTCCAGCAATACATCACTTGCTTGAAGCAAGCTGAAAAAAGTAACACGCAATAGGCAACTTGACCAATCACCTGGCAGGATTTTCTGATTTCAAACAAGAAATTTTGCAAAATATTTTGTTATTTCAGCAATGTCTACAAATATGAAATCATCTGTAATAAAATGTCATTGTCTGTCTGTCAATATCTATCAGATTTTTTAGAATTTGATGGATAATTTACTGTACCTTTCAGATGAATTGGCCTTGTAATAAAAAGATATTGCCTGAATGAGCAACGATTTCATATCATAAATATATAATAATGTCAACCATGTTGCCTTTTGGATTTTTTTCTTCAACTGATACTTTCATCTTATCAAATTAATCCCACTTGGCAAATTGTTTGTAGCTGTTTTCTGCTTCTCTCAAATCCTTCTTGTTTTATTTTCTTTTCCAAATCTCTTTGGTTTTGTTTTATTTTGTTTTGTTTAAGGTATGAGTTAGTTATATCCCTTGTTTTCGTGAATATGTCATATAATCCTCGGCTAACGCCTCGGAATATATCACAAACGCGGGATATATATGTTGATGAAGGTTCTCATTTCTCAGCATATCTTGTACTGATCATTTGTGTAAGTTTCAGCTAGCCTACACCCAAGATGGCCTGTTTTTTTGTTAGTTTTTTTTGGGGAGGGGGCTTTTGCTGTTTTTTGTTTTTTTTTAGAGCCATTGGAAAGCCATTTTAGTGACCTCAAACACCCCCATCACTGTACACTGAAGCCAGTGGGATTGCCAGTTCTGGTTACATTTTACATAACTAATTGAATAAAAATGAGAAATTAAGCAGGGATAAGTCATTCAATTTAACACCTACAGTGCAGTGCAGAAATAAACTGTGCGTTCTTAATTTAAAAAAAGTACAGTTGGTATATATTTCCTTATTGCAGCACAAGCAGGGGGCAGATGGATAGAATATGGAGAGATGATTAGGGAAATAATGCCAATTTGCAAGGTAATCATGACAAACAATTTTGCCACATTCGAGATTTGCAATGTTGTCGGCTTCTTCTGGGTGTTACTTGGCCCTTAAAAAAAGTTCATTATTAGGCAAGATGTTATATAGGCGTACACATTTTATAAACAGTAGCCCCTGCCAATGTAACTAATCATTTTTTCCAACAGTGACTGTGTGTTACAGTTGCTATAAGCCAAAATCTAACACAAAGTTGCAGGTCACAATGGCTGCTGTCAGAGCAATTACAAAAAGAAAAAAAAAGAAAACATTGATATAAGTGTTATTTTCAGAAGTGCTTTGTCTCTTGGCCAATTCTGTAAAGTCATCAACCAATCAGTAAAAATTTCAAAATTTACATAGGTATGAGTTATGGGGGCATAATGTGCCAAAATAAGTGTTATTTCAGGTACAGAAAAATCAATAGATTATCTTGTTTGGTTATTGAGATGTTTGCATTTATTATCGTTTTCATAGCTATGTGTTTTTTTGAAAACTTCGTTTTGCAGTTAAACCGTGACATCATCGGGTATCTGTCAATGTGATTGGTCTAATCTCAAATCTGTGACATATCAGTTCAGAGTTTGACATCACAGTTAATGACAAAGGAATTTAAAACTGTCAGGCAATGTTACTATTTGTGTACAACCACAACAAACAAAGCATGTCTAAGCTGAGTGTTGCACCTCATTAATTGTTTTCCAAACAAAATGTATTACTGTTTTTCACAGGACACCAGTCATCACAATTTCAAACAACATTTTTTGTCAATAACGCAACTCTCCTTTGAGGCTAAATAGTCTGTTTGGTTCAGTCACAGTGCATAGTGAAACATACATCATCCATGTGTCACTGCACTTTGTCAGTTTGCTGAAATCGGTGCTTGTAATAAACGAAATTATTCAAATTAATCTCTGACATCACAGTTTTGGAATGAAGCAAATTGCAAACTTGAAAAACATGTAGCTATGAAAACGATAATAAGTAGATCTAATGCTATGTTTGGTGAATGCAATTACTGCAAATTCAACACCGGTCTTCCTATCTAGTACTTACCTATTTCTCTGCTGGCAATGACATCTTATATTAGGCACCTTCTCAGTGACATGTGACCTCGTAAGATTCGTAGTGTATGTCCGACACAAAAATGACTGAATAATTTTTCGGCTCACATTTGTGGGACATATTCATGGATCAGGCTTCAATTTCTAACAAGAGGTACAAATGATGAAAGTTAACCCTGATTATCTATCATTTTGACTCAAAGAACGGTAGATAAATTTTTGGTTTCATCCTCAAACTGGAAGGTTTCAAAATCATTTCTAAAATCAACTTAATTTTAAAACAGCTGTTTAGAGCTGTTTAGAGTAGGGCAGGGCAGATGAAGGGATTATAGAAATTGAAACAACAGATAGAAAACAGAAATATGAACTGTATCATACTGGAAGCAAAGAAGATAGACATCGTGGGGTTGACGTTATGGTGGAAAAAGGTTTAAATGCAGAATTCAAGACTATTACAGACAGAATTTGTACAGCTACAATGAAGTTAGAAGACAAGGATAACCAGAGAAAGGAAGTCTTTATTTCGACATATGCACCGACATTAGAAAATAGTGAAACAATCTGCAAGTACGAAAAGAATATTTTGAAGATCTTGAAAAAGTCCTCAGTTCCATTAGTAAAAGAGACATTTGTATTATAGGAGGAGACATGAATGCGAAGACGGGATTAGGACATAAAGATTTTCCAGAAGTGATAGGACGTTACCAGAAGGGAGAGATGAACTCGTCAGGAAGAATTCTAGCAGAGATGTTGATGAAAAATGACATTATTCTGAGTAAAACTCAGTTTCCACATAAAATGGCACACAGAACTACATGGGAGGCACCAACACGAAAACAAGCTCACAATGATAAGAATGGAGAAGTTAGAAGAAATCCTTATAGAAATCAAATCGATTACATCATGACAAAAGTAGATCAGAAAAGATTTGTTGAAGATTCAAGGTCGTATAGTGGCATAGAAACCTACACAGATCACAGACTGGTAAAAGCGAAATTCAACCTAGAATGGTACAAGATGAAGCCTCAAAGAAGTAAGTCGAAATAGGAATATCAAGACAAGATAAAAAATGAGATAGGGGAGATATAGACATCAGAATCAGGTCTAGAAAAATGGACGAAAATAGTCAAGATCTGTACCAAAGCCGTAGAAGAGGTTGTCGGAAGAAAAGACAAAAGTAAAAAAAGTGAAAATGAAGAAATTAAAAAACTGTCTGAAAGACAGATGAAGATTAGAGATAACATGAATTCCAGTAAAAGTAGAGAAAAGAACGAAGAGTTACGAAAAGAAAGAAAAAAGGTTATGAAAGACACTTGAAGAAGAAGAGCAAAAGAAAATCTTGGAGATGGTAGAAGCTGTAGAAGATTCAAAAAAGTGATTCAAGGAGAATCTTCCAAGTAGTCAAAGACCTGCAAAGAATGAAAGAGAAAAAGAAAATATTGGTGGATGGAGCAAATGGAAAAACAACAGATGAGGTAGAACAAACAAGAATTGTTGCAAATTTTTCCAAGAGATCTTTACCAAAGATATGGGAGAAGAGATACAAAATATTGATCAGAAAGAGATGGCCGTAAAATTTAGTAAAGAAGAAATCAAGGAAGCCGTTAAAAGACTAAAAGATGGGAAAAGTGCTGGGATAGATGAAATTTATGGAGAATTAATTAAATACAGTCCAGAAAAAATCATTATGAAGAGATAGCTGAGATATACAATCATGCCGCAACAACAGAAATGTATCCAAAGGAATTAAAAGAAGGTGTTCTCGTTCCACTACAAAAACCAGGGAAAAAAGCATGTACTGAACAGATTTTAATGGGACATGGCTCAAATGAAAGCCAAGTCCTTCTACGACATGCTTATATGTATTGCAAAAATAAAATTTTGTCTCAATCTGAAGATCGTAGAAATTAATATTGACAGTGTTTCCAAAATGTGGCTGGACAAAAGTCCTGTAGCATGCAAGAAGTTATGCTGAAGTATTGTCTGAATTAATTGTGAAACTGCTAAAATGATGAAAAATTGTAAGAGCTTTTAGTCATGGTGTAGGAGAATAAAAAAAACTCAGTTTGCACAACTTAATCACCCAGGAAGCTGTTACTGAAGTGCCCATAATCTCAAAATGGTTCAGATTCTTTTGAAAACAACTTTAAAATAAACTTTTTCTATCCATTTAGTTCAATGAAACCGAGTGATAAGTTATGCATTGTGAATTGACAAAAATTTTGAATAATGAACCTCACATTCTGCCCGCAATGCTATTCCAATGGCAGGTCATGGATACAATTTTTGATTGCTAGCTAGTTTGAAGGGAGACAAGTTACTTCAGTGACCTTTGAACTGAGCTCAATAGATAGAATAAGGTAACTGGTAATAACATGTTTTCAAAGATCGGAACCTCTTTGAGGTTTTTGGAAGCATTCATTTGAAAAATGTATGCAAAACCAATGTTATTCCAATGGAGACAATTAATGCGTACAGCATGGTAGAGACTGCAAGTAAGCTAATTTTTTCGATATGAATAGTTGCTAAATGATTAGATGCTAATGACTGGAGTGCAGTAATTTGAAAATTTAACATTATCAAAGCCCCTCCACTTAATATGTTGATTATGCATAATTTCATAGGACACCAAAATATTTGAATATAAGGCATTACTCAACTTTGTAAAATAACCTTCTTGCGTAATTTTGTCAGATCTATGCGGTATACCTCATGTTTAAATTCTACTTTTTAGGTGAAAATAGCTTTTTGGAGGACAAAACAAAGATGGTGGTGGGGGGGGGGGGGGGTCAGGACTTGATGGATTTGGCCGAAATTTACACCGAATGCTTATCTGGCATGGGAGACCACCTGGTTTAAATAAGAACTTGATCGGAGAAACTTTCCAAAAATTGAAACGCCTATCCTTGAGATCAGTTGCACTTAACTGCACCAAAAAGCACTCAGAAACTAGAACGGGCGCTCGGAGAGCACATGGCTCCGCCAACCCGAAAGCTGCTTCTTTTTTGATGTAAAAAGTGTATGCCATTCGCATTAGAAGGAGAATGTGGTTGTTTATTTGTTAGGGAGTAGTTGCATTTCATTTTCATGCACATTGTTGTTCTTACTACTAAATTGTAGTAATGCTGAGGTGTGAGTTTAACCAAAGACATGTTTATTAGCAGTGGCGTAACTAGGGTGTCTCGAGCGGGGGGGGGGATACCGGGGGGGGGCATGTGATTCTCTGGGGGGGCACCCACAATACTAATTGTATATTTTAGCCAGATGGAAAATTCATATGGGGGGGACCTGGGGGGCACAGGTCTAATATGGGGGCACATGCCCCCCATGCCCCCCATAGGGACGCCACTGTTTATTACCCAATGAGTGTCACATGCTGCATAAAAGATTATCTAGCTGTCTATCTATCTATCTATCTATGTCCGTGTGTCAATCTCTTGATCTGTCTATCTCCATCTGTCTATTTCTATCTGTCTATCTATCTGTCTATCTACCTTTCTATCTACCTGTCTATCTATCTGTCTACCTGTCTACCTATCTATCTATCTATCTATCTATCTATCTATCTATCTATCTATCTATCTATCTGTCTATCTGTCTATCTATCTGTCTATCTATCTGTCTATCTATCTATCTATCATGTATGTAATTGTGGCAATGTAAATGGCAAGCTGCTTGGGAAACTGTACCAAGCTGAATGGCCCCTGTGGTCTGCCTGACTCATGACACATATTTAGCCCTGCAGATTCCTACCTCTAGCACTTCCCCCTCTTACATTCCCCATCTCAGTGCAGTGATTTGCAACAGCACAGTAGCAGAGTGGACTTTAGGGTAAAACAAATGCAGGTCAAACCTAAATATATGTCATCACATTCTTGGAGTAGCATCAGCATGCTGCCAAGTGTAGCTGTATAACAGGTTGTTTGAGTCATTCTATGGACCTATCCATGATTGCTCCAAAGAAATTACCAGTCTGACATTGAAGTTATATATTCTGCATCTGGAGTTGGAATAATTCAGTTAATTGGCATTGAATTTAGCAGTTTAGGACATGGCCATGGTCCATGTGTTTGGATTACCTCTGCTGACTAAGTGAATACAGTTCTCTACATTTTTACACAAACACCACTAAGGCCAGGTAGGACCAAAAATATTTCTAAATTGTCACAACTAGAATGAACTTAGTAGTGTTAAATAATAGCAATGAAAATTGTCATAGTGACACTTTTAGACTCATTAGCTATCATTGTTCATTGAATCCATACAGCTTGTATGTTGCTGTGTGTACATGTTGTGGAAACCACATGGAGTGCTGGACTGCTGGTGTGTTGACAAACACCAGCCACACTGCCAGGCCAGGCCAGGCCAGATGTCAGGTGATGTCTGTGAGAGTTGAGCTCAGTCTGTATGTTAGCATTGGTCTGTGCTGCTGATCTAGTTGACCATAAAAATAAATTTGGCTTGGCCTTACAACCATTGGCTTGGCCTGGCGAAATTTGTAATTGGGTGTTTATGGCACTTCTAATGCACAAACTGGAGCCAAAATAGAAAAGAGCAGGCATTTGGTGATTTGAAAACATGATACCAAAGGACAATGGTATACGATCTCGAATTTTGTCAGGAAGTTGTGCACAGCGTTGTGGGCCTGACTCGTTACATAAGCTCTCGCCAGAGGCGGAGCCAAAAAGTTGGGATATGACAACAGACTGCCATTGGGTAGACTCCCATTGAGCAATGAGGCCCAGCAGTTGGCATGCTGGCAGCTGGCCTGCCCCAGCGTGCGGTTGCATGTCCGAGGGGCTGCTCCCAGCCAGCAATCGCAAGCTCATGACCTAGTTTGGTCTATCAGGCTGAATGAAGGACCTTACAAAGCCAGGCTGACCTGCAGTCACAACCCATGATCAAGACAGGCACAACAACCTTCAGAATCTTGGTGCACGCTGTTGCAAGACGGCCACATCCTCAGCTGCTGAAATTCCAGGCATTCACAACCCAAGAGTGAGTGCCAAAACTCTAACTACTGTATGCAGGCCTGGCAGCCAGACATCCATGCAAAAGGCCTGGTCTGACAGATCTGTGAACTCTGTTTTCTGACCTCCTGAAGTTTATTCATTATTACAGTTAAATGGGACAGTCCAGACCTTATTTGAAATAATCTTTGGAAAAATTAGAATGTGTTTTTGTTCCTGACCTTCTAACCTCTTTCTCAATATTTGGGAGGCCCCCTTGCCTTGTGAGGCCCTGGGCACAGTGCCCACTGTGCCCAATGGACAATCTGGCCCTGAATCTGCATGACTGTTCAATATTAGTATGTCATGCAAGTTCACCTGATATATGTTTGTTTCATGAGAAAAAAGGCTAATTGTTTTACTTACCAATAAATCGCTTTTCTCTGGCTAATGTGGCATTGAGGAGCTCAACGCTGGTTTTATTCTTGAGTTCAATGTTGAATATTTTCCTGTAGAATTCATCCCAAACGGGACCGGACGGATCGGCATTTACAAAAACCATGACACCATGGTATACTTCCGCATCATTCAGATCAGGTTCAATTAGTCTGAGTGCTCTACTACCTTCGTATACTTGGTCTGTGCCAAAAAATAGGTGTTCTCCATTCATGAGGCCTTCTCTTCTTGCGAGGATTAGAATATGTCGGACGTCTTGAGAGTACATGAACATCAGTGTAACGTGAGTCAATTTTTTAATGTCAAGTATAACCTTCCTCATAATCGCCAAGTTTTTTTGGTTGACTTTATTTTCGTTGACTGTAGACTTCAGAGTGTAGAAATAAACAGTTATTCCGAGGTCTCTAGCTCGACTGTTAATCCGTTCTGCCGTAACTTTAAAGAGCGGGACGGTGTCGCAGATAATTGACAGCCTTGTCCAATTGAACATTTGAAACATTGCCATCATACCTTCAACGTAAGCATCATGACCGCGCCTGAGTCTCGTGAAGGTAGGATACGTTTTCTTGTTGGATAAAACAGTGCTACCGCAGTAGTTAGCAACTTGAGGAATATTCAATGCAGCAGTCAACAACCCAACCGGTTCACAAACAACGCTGCAAATGTCCCCTATTATTCCATCGAGAGCCCCTAAAGACTTTCTGAGCTGCACTGTGGCTTTCATCCCTTCCTTGGGATTACATTTTGAGTTTCTGATGGAGTAAGTGATTTCAAATCCGGGCAGTCGGTCTTTTGCGCTTTCCACACCGAGTCGAAATGAAGTTGCTACGGATGGTCCGAACAGATTGGCCGGCCACAAAAATCCAATTACAAGACTGTTGTTGGATGATCTTTTTATCTCCTTTCCTGGTATATGCTTGCTCGTATCATCACAATCTACCAAGTTAAGTATGTGCAGATAGACGATGACAATGTTTAACAGTCTGCCAAGAAACATCTCCATTCTTCGCTGTTTCATATGGAAATGCTTACCAAAGACGCAGTTCTGTAAGAGTGAGTGATTGGTTAGGATTAAGTTGCAGCACACTGGCTGAAGTGTTCAGAAGGGGAGGACCAGGCCTAGCCCGGCCATCTCATGAATATTAAGAGGGATGGCACTATGCTCTTAGAGAGTGTGGGGGGGGGGTGGTTGACTCTCCTTGTCTTTTCAGGTTGGCCACTGTTTGACTACAGTCTGTCACTTTGATATAGAAAAATAACGTGCAAGCACTTTAAGCAGCGCAAAATGTCAACATAATATATACTTACCAAGCAGGGGGTAGCTGCCCTCCTTGAAATATAGCAGTAGATCCACAGTGGATCCAGACTGTCACGGCTGAATGCACAAGGCAGCCATGTGACCAAGCACACTGTAAACATGCTGCATGCCAATTGAGCAGACCTTTGACCCTGAGAAAAGAAGCCTATTTGTTTTCTTTATCAATTTGTATTGTAACAGTTGGGCACCAAAAGTTTGTCGTCGTGACTTAAAATTCAGGAGATGCTAAGTTTGAATGAGATTAGTAAGCAGGGACACCCACGGTTATGGTCATAAGTTTTGGCAAAATTTCTTCAGTAAGAGCAAGCGCAAATTGGACAGAGTGGGCAATGCATATTATCTGTTCCTGATACAGCCAGGCAATTGATGCTTAACCACGTGTATATAATGTTTACAGAGGCACAGCACCTTCCTATTTGTGTCATAAATTCACACTACTAATACTATCTTAGCAGCGTTTCAGCGTAGCGCAACGTGTTTGTGGAGAGCCCATGAACGGAGGTTTTGGTGCGCGGCGCAGACCGCGCCTACCATTCCGCGGCGCATGCGCACCAGCGCCCTTCCGCCCACCGAGTTTGAGACAAGAAGCAAGTGGTTTGAACTAAGCAGCGACTTTTTGCATTAATCGGGAGTGTTGTATACATCATTTTTGGTCCAAAGTTAAGTTTCTTTCTGACTTATCATGTCTGCCGATTTTGGTGCTATGTCTCTATGGCGCTCTGCCAATATTGTGATTTTGGGTGACAGTTTTGTCTCAAGGCTGCAGTCTGACCTCCACCAGGCATATTTGAAGGATGCCAGATCCGAGGACCAGTCTTTACATGAGCTGTCATGGGATCTGTTGAAAGCCCCAAAGGAGGCACGTTTCATCTACTGCCATGGTGTGCCAGGAAGTGGATGCACAGAAAAAGCAGCAAAAGCGTTCCAACTGCCCGAGGCCCTCCTGCTTGGCTGCAACCCGAAGTATGCCATACTGGAAATTGGGGGAAATGATGTCGACTTCTTGGCGACCCCAGAGGAAATTGCCAGGGCCAAGGTTGGGTTGGCGGAAAACCTGATTGAATTTTACGATGTACGGGCTGTTGCACTGGCAACTATCCTCCCCAGGGACACGGTAAGGTCCATGTCGCCCCAGGAATTCCGACAAAAGGCAGTGGAGACTAACCGGCTGACAGAGGAGCTGGTAGGAGACCACCCGAACATCACCTTCCACAGAAACAAAGGGTTCTGGAGGACTGAAGGAGGCCAGGCGACCGACACCTCAGCTTGGTCAGCCGACGGTGTGCATGCCAACATCCCTGCCGGGGCAGCCAAATATCAAAAAGCTATAACGATGATCATGCACAACAGGATCAGAACCTATCACAACTCCCCACAAAACTGGCACTTTACTATGGATTAAAACTGTTTATAGGCCTTGTCAGCGGAATGCTGCAGGCAATCCAAATAAATGCCTATGTACTGACTTGTTGGCGGAATGCCGCAATTGTCAATGTGTTAATGTTCAGTGTTATGTGAGCAAATTTACTGTATATGTTAATTAATTGTTAACCCAGGTCTTGCTTGACTGTGGAATACGGCAGGCAATTCTAGGGTTTCAGAAAACTTCAACTATTTATTATATTATATTATATTGGGTCTGTTACCATCCAGGGTGGCTTGTCTCCGTTCCTGCTCATCATTTGTGATTTCTCTTCATCCCGGTCACCACTATTTTGTGACCATTTCAATATTAGTTGATTCTGGCCATCACTATTTTGTGGCCAATTACTATTTCTTACGGCCACCACTATTTTGTGGCCACTTACTGTTTCTGCCGGCCACCACTATTTTGTGGCCTAATACATTGGTTTCTTCCGGCCACCACTATTTTGTGGCCATTTATAGTTTTTCCACAATCTCTTCCTTCTATCCCTGTATAAGTCATAATCCGTCATTATGGTGGGCTTCTTGAGTACTCATACGTGTTGTGGTTCTTTCCAGATGCCCAAACACCTAAAGAGACAGCGTCGCCCCCCGGCGAAATACACCCCATCGAGGGAGGGTGGTGCCAGCCCTCAACGGCGGCCGAATGTGCAAGCTACGCCGGGGACCTCGTGGCAGGTGACGCCGAGAACAGATAGGTCCCGTTCACCAAGGCTGGAATCAACCAGTAGGCTGGGGAGGTCGGACCCAGACAGGATGATCAGTCGGCTTGAGCGGAGAATCAACGAGCTGGAGAATACGTTGGCATCCCCTCCAAGGGACCATCCTCCGAGCTATCGGCGTCCAAATGCCGGTGAGTACGTGATCTCATCACAGGCCCTCCCCCTACACATGTCGGTCGAGAGGGAGACCTCAGAAAAGATATTGGATGGGGGATACATCGACCTGTCACACTTGAATCCAGTTAATTCGGGCGACGGCAGAAGGCACGAGTCAAAACCTATATCCCTCACCGCGTGGGCCAGGGCCTACATTCGTCTGATGTCCGTTCTCCTGGAAAATTCGAGGGCAGAAGCACAGGACATGCTGGTCCACATGGATAATGTACTGGCCTTGGCCCAAGAGAAGCACCAGTGGGAAGTGTATGATGCCGACTTCAGACGCCAGCAGGTGAATGCCGGTTACTCCTTTGCCCACACCAGGGTGGAGCTATATGCCCGTGCGGTGACAAGAGTCCAGCAGCCCTTTCGTGCCCAACAACATCATCAGCGGGCCAAAGGATCGATACCAGCAGGGCTACAGGCTGGCACCTGCTTCAGATTTAACACACCCGGCCAACGATGCGAACTTCCTTCCTGCCAGTACTCCCATAAGTGCAAGCATTGTGGAGCCCGTCACCCACAGTACATGTGCTACAAGCAAAAGGGCACACAACAACAACAGGGCAGGGAGACTGAGAAGCGTGACGAGAAAAGAGATGAGAAAACCACTAAGTAAGGACATGGAGTCGCACGGGGAGGAGTTGCTGGGCATTGGCGGAATGCCATGCCGTGGCAACAGGACTGAGTTACCAAGTGACACGTTCTCTGTCAGCGGAATGCTGCAGAGCAATCCTATTATTCAGAACTCCCTGGATGGAACCAGATCAGTACCTGTCAGCGGAATGTTGCAGGGCCGATTGGAAGAAGAAATGCATAAAGTGGTCACTCCTGTTCGCACAACCTTGTTGAGGAAGCTTTTAGATGGATTTGACGGCTCGGGTGCCTTAATCGATGGTTTTACCAATGGTTTCAAATTTCATTTCCAAGGAATAGAATCTGAGGTGAAGTCGAAGAACTCCATGGAGGCAAATATCCACCCTGAGGCGGTAGATGCCAAGTTAAAGAAAAAAATTGACCTGGGCAGGATTGCGGGGCCTTTCGATCACCCTCCATTTCCAAATTTCAAATGTAGCCCGCTATCCCTTAGAGAGAAATCAGAGCCAGGTACCTACAGGTTACTACACAACTTGTCATACCCCTATGACACCACCTCAGTGAATGGGGGAATCACCCAAGAGCATAAGACAGTAAAATATGCATCGGTCCAAACAGCTATTAAGCATATAAACAAGTTGGGCCAAGGCTGTTTCATGGCCAAAGCTGACACTGAAGCTGCGTACAGAATAGTCCCGATCGCCCCCGAGCAGTACCATCTACTCGGCTTCAAGTGGAGGGGAAAATTCTACTATGACAAATTTCTACCGATGGGGATGGCAGAGTCATGTTCCCTGTTTGAAAAGATCTCGGACTCAATTGTTCACATCATGAGGAAATTCGGAATTAATAATGTGGTGAAAGTGCTCGATGACTTCTTGATCTTGGCCCCCACCAAGGGGGAGTGTGACCTTGCTCTAAACAAGTTTAAATTTCTTTGCCAATCGGTGGGAATCCCATTGGTTAAAGCAAAAACTTCAGAGCGGTCTGAACAACAGCTGGTGTTCCTGGGAGTCCACCTTGACTCGGTTAAAATGGTGACAAAGCTACAGGCAGACAAACTGGCGAGATACAGTCGGGATGCAAAAGCCTTCCTTAACCAGTCAACAACATCTTTGAAACAACTCCAAAGCTTAATTGGGAAACTCCAGTTTGCCACCTCAGTCGTCCCTATTGGGAAACCTTTCCTGAGGCGCCTGATAGATGCTACCAAGGGCTTATCAGGACCATCAACCATCGAGATTAACAAAGGGATGCTGGCCGACATCAAAATGTGGCAAGCCTTCTTGGAAGGTTATAACGGGGTATCTGTCATAACCCGCAACCCTCCATGTGAAAACTCCTCAATAAATTTGTATTCAGATGCATCCGATTTAGGGTACGCGGGAACATTCGGTTCTAGCTGGATACAGGGAAAATGGAATGTTAAATGGCAATCATTGAACATAGTTGTACGGGAGCTCTACCCAATTGTCGCTGTGATTGGAATGTTCGGCCATCTGTGTAAAAATCAATCGATTATATTCCATTGTGACAACCAGGCAATAGTGGCGTTCATTAACAAGCATTCAGCGAAAAATCCGACTATCATGATTCTGTTACGGCCGCTAATACTCAGTTTAATGTTGAACAATGTGAAATTTACTTCGGTCTACATCAAATCAAAGGAAAATGTATTGGCTGACGCTATTTCTCGGTTTCAGGAAGACAAGGAAATGTTGAAGAGTTATGGGATGAAGCCCTTACCCTTGCCGGTGCCAGACAACCTTCGGCCGGAGGAAATGGTGCCAGGGTAGGCATTACACGTATCCTGAACTCTTCGCTGGCAAATTCCACCATCAAGAGCTGCAGTCACCACATACAGTCTTTGAATAATTACTTGACCAATCAGGCGATGCCAAAGGATTATCCATTAACGACGTTTGCAGTGATGAGCTTCATAGCCCATCTCGTACAAAGTGGTAAAAAACACGCCACTATCATGCTGTATGTGTCGGCTGTCGCGTTTGCCCATAAAATCCGAGGGTTCGAGGACCCCACTTCTTCATTCCTTTTTTCAAAGTTCCTAACAATAAGTTAACATCAATGACCATGCAAAATCGGCTGGAGCCCATAACATTCATGATGCTTAAGGAGATCATAACATTGGTCGACACCCTTAATGATTCTATCTTTGTGAAAATCCTGATCAAGGCAGTCATGTCCTTGATGTATCATGCTTGTTTGAGAATTAGTGAAGTGGCCCCCTCGAGAATGGCTGACCACGCTATTAAATCCAGTATGGTCAGTTTTTCAATCCAAGCGCCACTAAATCATCCCTCGGAGGTAAAAATCAATCTTACCACCTTCAAGCACTCCAAGGCTCCCCAGGTCATCCAGGTGAGCGCCATCAAGGATAAATCTGTGTGCCCTGTCAGACTTCTCTGGAGCTACCATGAGCTTAAGCGGCAAAGTGAAACATATTTCTGTGACAGGAAATCTAGGCCCATCACTCGAGCATTTGTCATGTCCCGTCTGTGCCAGGTAGTCAGGAAGTCCTCCTTCCCAGGGAGGAGGGTGAACACCCACAGTTTTAGGATCGGTAGGACGACAGACTTGGTGCTCCGTGGCGGAGCCAGTGGTGCATATATTCGACATGTGGGACGTTGGTCGTCGAACGCCTACCACCAGCGCCCTTCCGCCCACCGAGTTTGACCCACCACCACCCCTTCAACCGCCAGGCTACCGGGATTATGGGCGGACGGGCGGGTCAGGCGGGTCACAGTGTTCCCACCAATTCGGGAGAGTTCATACGGTGCTACATCAAAGGATCTCAGACATTTCTGCTGTGCCAAAGTCTTTGCCGCTTAGAGACTGTAGTTTAAATACTTGTGATTGTTCATTTTGTGCCACATCTAGTTGTTATCTATTTACATCGATATAGTCTCCATTTCTCAGTATTGTATTATTAAGGTGCTAAATATATCTATTGTATATCATGTTTCTGTTGATGATCTTATGGCTGTCGGCGGAATGCCGCAGCCACCCATATGTCTAGTGACGATTATGTAATAATACTAGAATGCTTATTAAATTTTAATTAATTAACACCACATGCTGTCGGAGTTATGGCTTTCCACAAATAATACAAGACATTCTAACTTTACAACAAAAACAGCTCATGGCGTAGCCAACAACAACTTCTCCAACTATGGCTGCAGTAAGTGGAACATCTTGCCTGAAAATATCAAAAAATGCCTGAGCAAAGACAATTTTAAGAAGATGATAAAACAATATTTACGATGTCAAGCTCACTTTAAAGAAAGATACGTGTTTATTCACCAGTAAATAGTAAATCCACAAAACATGTACAACACACTTTCTCTATTTATTTTTGTATAACTATAAATTTGATACTTGATTAATGGGATTTTCTGAGCGTCCCTACACCACAGGACCACATTGGAAATAAGACGTGTCTTTTATGTGTTATTCTGGCCACCTTGTGGCAAATCAAATTAAATCAATTTGATTTAGGGAGACTTATCCCACTTGTTGGTGACAGCCAAATGAACAGTGGCGTAGCTAGAAATCCAGGAGTGGGGGGGCCAAGGGGGGGCCAGGGTCTGGACTAGGGGGGCCCACCTTTTGCCGAATTTTTGGGGGAATCCAAGGGTAAAAATTAACACCACGACACACGCCCTCGTCACAAATGAAATAGGAACATTCACGGAGGAGTGTATAATTTCTTTCTGCAGTTCTGCAGTTCTGCAGAAAAAAACTGCAGAATTCTGCAGTTTCCAAAAAAAGTGCAGAATTCTGCAGTTCTGCAAAAAAACTGCAGAATTCTGCAGTTTCCAAAGGAATTGCAGAATTCTGCAAAAAAAGTGCAGAATTCTGCAGTTCTGCAAAAAAACTGCAGAATTCTGCAGTTTCCAAAGGAATTGCAGAATTCTGCAAAAAAAGTGCAGAATTCTGCAGTTCTGCAAAAAAAGTGCAGAATTCTGCAGTTTTAAAAAAAAGTGCAGAATTCTGCAGTTCTGCAAAAAAATTGCAGAATTCTGCAGTTCTGCAAAAAAGCAGTACATTTAAATGTCTTCCTCCACCTGCATATTCTGAAATAAATTCTGCAGCTTGGGAGTGAAATTGCAGAATTCTGCAATTCTGCAATAAATTCTGCAGATTGGGAGTGAAATTGAAGAATTCTGCAATTCTGCAATAAATTCTGCAGTTTGGGAGGAAATTGCAGAATTCTGCAATTCTGCAATAAATTTTGCAGTTTTGGAGGAAATTGCAGAATTCTGCAATTCTGCAATAAATTCTGCAGTTTGGCAGGGGGGCTGCTTCAAAATAAACCTCTATGCCTCTATGGACTTTTTGACACACTGCTCGGCCAATTCTCAACCAAATTTCACTCTGAAAAAAGTGGTGGATACCCTTTAACCAGGTCTATTTACTACAGTTGTCAGTCTTTGTCCGTCGTTGTTTCTTTTTGCCGTACGGCACTTTTTTCGGCAATCGGTCAGCTCGCAAAATGCATTTTTGCGAGCTGACCGATCGCCGAAAAACGTGTCGTACGGAAAAAAGAAACAACAACAGACAAACACTGTCAACTTCAGTCAATAGACCTGGTTGCAGGGTACCCGCAACTTTTTTCAGAGTGAAATTTGATGGAGAATTGGCCGAGCAGAGTGGTAGAAACGATGACTAATCCACAAGAAAACAAAACATGCAAGTGCTCCCCCCCACAAGAGTGGCGACCTGGGAGAATGGACACCAAAAGAAGAAGAAGAAGAAGAAGTCCATAGCAGTTCACTTTGAACGAGCATCAAAACCCCAGACCTCCCACCCGACCCCCAAACCGCTACTCCTCCCCCCCCCCCCCCACAACCAACGTTTCCTGGGTAGTGGCAAGACCCTTGTCGAAGAGGTCTGAACTTCTTCTTCTTCTTCTTCCATAGAGATCCAGACCACCTTCTGGCGTATTTTCGGATCTGTGTGCGGTGCAACAGGTGGAGTTACTCGTTAAATTCCTTTGGAAATTTATTGCTGGAGTAATAAAATGGGTTTACAATGTTGTTTGAACATCACCTTCCAACTTAGCAGATGCATTGCAATTGATAAGCTGGATTAAATACCAGAGGTTCACAAATACTGCATGGAGCTGCAGAACTGCAGAATTTATTGCAGAATTGCAGAATTCTGCAATTTCACTCCCAAACTGCAGAATTTATTGCAGAATTGCAGAATTCTGCAAATCCTTCCAAACTGCAGAATTTATTGCAGAATTGCAGAATTCTGCAGTTTCACTCCCAAACTGCAGAATTTATTGCAGAATCTGCAATTTCCTTCCAAACTGCAGAATTCATTGCAGAATTGCAGAATTGCAGGAAGAAATTTAAATGTACTGGATTCACGCTATTTTTGTCTGGCGAACACTTACTACATTTACTTTTTAATTTAGATATGGTACAAAAAACCACTTTCACAATTACTTTTTAGAGAGAAATTACTTTCCATAAGACCAGCTGGTCATGGTGTTTGGTAGCACTTTTTGAAAGTGCACACCCCCTTTTTGATTAAACATCAATGACCATGCTTGTACATAAAGAAGAAAACCTCAAGGGTGCATACAGTAATGTGATGTTACAATCTTTGCCACAATGCAAGTTTAACACAGACTTGAATGGTCTCATGAAACAAACTTATTTTTTATCTGGTCATATAAGCCTAAAAGCTAATAGCGATTGCTGAAAATGATACAAATTCCAAAATATAGATCACTCTGGTTAATCATTCCTGGCAAGTGATATTTCAAAGGCGCAAAATTTCTTTAGCTCAACAATCGCATGGGAAATATTTCCTCAAATCACAAGATATTTGATGTTGCAGATAGGCTATAGATAGGCCACACAGACATACCGGGGGGGGGGGATAAAAATTGGGAAACACTAAGTTTTGAGACAAAAAGGCGAACAAGGCAAATGTCGCTAGACCTCCCTAAAAAGTTCGGATGGAGACCTATACGCCTATTGTCAGTTTTCAAAGAAAGTAAAAAATATCAAATTCCTCAGAACCTTTTAAAGGGTAACTGTCATTCTGGTGAGAATTGGGAATATTAAAGTGAGCAAGTGAGCGCCGGCTCAGGTCACTAAGATGTATTGTGCTCTGCCCAAATAATTTTTCAAATTTCTCAAATCTGAAATGGGGGGGGGGGCAGTGGGGGGGGGGCACTAATCCTTTTGGAGGGCCCTGGCCCCCCCAGGCCCCCCATAGCTACGCCACTGCAAATGAAAGGATTATGAAACTGATTTTCACTCTATAAAATCAGTTTTGACAAGTCAAATGGCCTTCTGATCATGACTAATCAAACAGCCTCTATGTTTCCCATGTTGAAAGTAGAGAAGGTGACACTTCAGTGACTTCATTGGCTGGCATGAATCACGAAGTGAATTTTTCATGGTTAACTCACTGAACTGGTCCTAATTTTTTATATATCAAAGTGACAGACTGTAGCAGTTCGCATGCGGATTGGTATTTTTGATTAGGTTGTTCACCCATATAACCAAATGATTTTTCAGCTTTTCTTTCTTCACAGAATTATGCAGTCTATAAATTTGATATGAAAAAATAAAGACTATGGGTCCTTGTAGGTTTTTGCTGTTTGTGAGTCAAGATAGAGCGATATATTGAAGCAATTGAAAATGGATATGGCAATCAATAAATCTATCTATCTATCTATCTAACGATCTAACGATCCATCTATCTATCTATCTATCTATCTATCTATCTATCTATCTATCTATCTATCTATCTATCTATCTATCTATATAGATATCTGTTCGTTCAAGGAGTATTTGTCTTTTTTCCTGCAAAGTATGATAACGTTAAATGAACTAGAATGGGCACTCGGAGAGCACATAGCTTCGCTGTCCCTTTAAAATTGAACTTCGAATACTGCAAGATGCTGCACATAAGGGGCCGACCAGTCGATAGTTTGGGGGGCTATAGCTTTTACCCTCGGGACCACAGGCATCGTAATTTCTTACAAAAAGCTCACATTGCTAAACGTATCCTGTATACAATACATAAATTCAATAAGTGCAGTGACAAGTTTTTTTCTCAAAATGATTGTAATGCCTGTGCTCGGGACTTACTTTATTTGGTGCGTGAAGTGTCAATGAACAATTTTTTGTGCACGTGGACATGCGACAAACTTTTTTTTGTGAGTTTAACATTGCAGTAAGCTAGCTACAGGTGGAAAGAAACTTCTTTTTTTTCATGTGCTGAACAAACTCTTTTTTTTTCAGTGTTAAGTTGGAAACAAACTTTTTTTTCACCAAAAAGCCATAGCCCCCCCCCCCCCCCAAAGATCATCTGGTCAGACCCTAAAAAGTTGATTAACACTTCTACTTATATGAAGGCTTGAATGTTATAGCAGCATCATTCGTTGGATTATCTACAATTTGACGCAAATTTCGGCAATTCTGGTCTGATTTTCATCAAATAGAAACTGAAATGTTACTAATTTAGTGCTTTGGGACCTTCTACAAACGTTTTATGGCCGTTTTTGCAGAGAAAATGTAGAAATATCTACCCTCTTGGCTGCTGGTGCTGCAGCAAAAAATGATAGTGCATGCTGCACTGTAGAGGCCTTTTTCAGATTTCTTTTATTGTGGGCTCGAAAAAAGCTCCAATAGTCACCAAAATTTAATCAGATCTTGTGTAGTACAAATGAACACATCATGCCAAAGGAAATCTAAATCCATCCAGTAGTTTTTGCAGGAAGCAACTCACATACACACTAACGCACATGCTGAAGTGCCAGGGACCACAATAGCTTCTCAGCGAAGCTAACTACCAGCCCAAGTGAGTGTACATTGCTACAGTCTGTTGAGCATTGCATGCAGCACTGTAGAGGCCTAATTTTGACTTTCTTTTACTGCAGTGTCAAAAAAGCTCCTATATTCACCAAAATTCATTCAGGTATTAGTATTGTGCAGTACAAATGAACACATCGTGCCAAAGGAAATGTAAATGCATTCAGTATTCTTAGCAGGAGTCGATTAACAAGCACACAAACCCACAAGCAGAGATCCCAGAAACTGAGCACCCTCACAATACTCTGCCTGCCCTGCAGGCTGAGTAATAATTTAAGATATTGTGTCCATAGAACTGTGGACAGTGGGACTTTCAACAAGAGCTAACAAGGTACAGGTATAAAAGAACAGTCCGGACAATGAAGATCGACAGGAAGTATCATTAGCTCATGCAGCTTGCCATTAGGTTGTGCATTCAGCAGGATGTGGCTTTTCTGCATATTGCTTTGTGTAAAAAAACTAATTGAGAAAATTTGAATACATGTTGCTCTGTATGGATTTGACATGATGGGTGTGTATGCCATGACAGCATGTTTTCCAGGAAAATACCTAATAAGACGTTCATAAAGCAAAAATGTAAATTTTTAGCTCGTCTGTTTTCTTTGACAGGCATCTTTCTTCATTTCATGAACTGCCCATTGTGACCTTAATATTTCGCTTAGAGTTATAAAATTTGGTACAGGTATTGGCCTGTGGGTTTCGATCGGGGACATAATGAGAAATCCAAGATGGCGGCCATTTCAGCAGCTTTCAGCAGCTACCTTTTTTCATTCTTGAACTGCCCATTGCGACCTCAATATTTTGCTTAGAGTTACGAAATTTGGTACAGGTATTGGCTCACAGGTAGTATCTGAGGTATCTATCGGGTATAGCCCTGGATCCCTGGACAGGGGTCAATGGTCATGAATCGTCCCATTGAAAAATCATGAGATTGAAAAGAGAATGGAGAATGCTATTTTCTCAGCTAGTTTTACACTTACACCAAAATCAAAAACACATTTTGGAAATAGACAAAATTTGCTTCTGACGGCACCTATTCCCATGAATTCAATCCTTCTGATATCTGCTGAGTCATCCTCTGAACCACACAGAGAAGATTTCGTCCTTATGTATTGAGGAAAAGGACAACTCTGATTGGTCTGCGTTCTGATTTTGGTGATGATGACATCATAACAGAATTATAGTGGCGTCACTCAGTGGCGTAACTGGGGTTTCTCGAACGGGGGGGCACCTGGGGGGGCACGCGATTCTCTGGGGGGGGGCACCCACTATACTAATTGTATATTTTAGCCAGCGTTGGAAAGTTCATATGGGGGGGCACCTGGGGGGCACAGGTCCAATATGGGGGGGCACCTGGGGGGCACAGGTCCAATATGGGGGGGCCTGTGGCCCCCGTGCCCCCCCCATAGGGACGCCACTGGCGTCACTGTGGTGACATCACAGATCTGAGTGAGTTTGATGGCTGAAACTTCCCATTTTTCTCGGATTTCTCTGTCTTTTTTGGTGATTTTCTCCCACTCAATAATGTGGGAATGCCTTCAAAAACAGTGCCGTCAGTAGAGTGGTTTTGTCAGCTGAATGAAAAGCCAAGTTCTGTAAAATTTGGTGCATTAGTTAGATTTTGCCTCAATGGGATGACCCATTACATGACCCATGTGCTACCGCATGGGTCTGAGGGCTAGATCAGGAACATGTTGAGAAATCCAAGATGGCGGCCATTTTGTGGTGGTCATTTTGGCAGCCATCTTTCTTCATTCTTGTGATCTTAATATTTCCCTTACAGTTATGAAAGTTGGTGCAGGTATTGGCCTGTTGGTATTGATCAGGAACATGTTGAGAAATCCAAGATGGTGGCCATTTTGTGGTGGTCATTTGGCAGCCATCTCTCTTCATTCTTGTGATCTTACTATTTCACTTACTGTTATGAAATCCAAAATGGTGGCCATTAATTTTGGCAGCCATCTTTCATTTCTTGAACTGCCCATTGTAACCTTGTTATTTCGCTTTGATCGGAAACATCCTAGATGGCGGCCATTTTGGTGGCCATCTTGGCAGCCATCTTTCTTCATTTCTTTTTTTGAACTGCCCATTGTGATCTCAATATTTCACTAAGAGTTATGAAATTTGGTGCAGGTATTTGCCTGTGTGTATGAATTGGGAACATGTTGAGAAATCCAAGATGGCCACCAAAATGGCCACTTCAAAATGGCTACATCCTTGAACTGCCCATTGTGACCTTGCTATTTTTCTTAGAGTTATGAAATTAGGCACAGTTATTGGCCTGTGTGCATGGACCAGGAACATGTCGATAAATCAAAGATGGTGGTCATTGTGGCAGCCATATTGCTTCATTCTGAACTGCCCATTGTAACCTTAATATATATCGCTTAGGGTTATAAAATTAGCGACAGGTATTGGCCTGTGGGTGATAATCTGGCACACATTGATAGATTTCACATTGACAGATGAGCGTTTAAACCGCCTGCAGTTTGTTCTTTTTGCCATGACACAAATGAAAAAACATAGGCTGCGCAGCAGCAAACCTTCAGTGAATAACACCTTTAGAAGATTACAATTACACCATAAAATTGGTGTGTTTACCAAAGTGCATATTGGTCCAGCCATAAAGGTGCTGCTTCTGAGCTGTAAAACATGTCCTCTAAGTTCAGAGGTGGCTGGCTAGAAGGGAATTTAATTGAAGCAATCTCAATGAATGCCATACTGAACAATGCATATTAGAATAAATTGTGTGAAAATTTGAGGTGAATACCACACAAAATAAAGAAGCTGTACCACTTTTTAGTCCTGAAAACAGGCCAAAAATGACGTTTTTTGGCGTTTGTGGCATGACATGGCCTAAAGATGACTTTACTAGCTGAAGGAAATTCTTTCTTTGTCCATTTTTAAAGTTTAAAATGATAACCCATGTCTTGAACTTTTATTTCATGCACAGTGAACTCCTCGGAACCTCTTATTTGATGAGATATAAGTTAATCTTCCAGAGTAACATTTTTTACTGTTTTTCGTTACTCGCCATTAGATTGTGATAACTTTTTATTTTACAGTAATATTTAACTCAAAACAGTGTAGGCCTACATATGTCGGCCTAATTGATGCTTACAAGATACAATCCAGTTTTGAGGATATTTTGAAGCAAAAATAGGAAAAAAACAGATTTTGCATAATGTCCTTATGTGTCCCTGTTACACGGCCAAAATTCTACCCCCTGTCCTTTTACATTTTGAAAGACTGTTATGATAGTTTTTATTTCACAAGAGTGCAGCAGAATGTTGGAATAAAAAATATGCCAATTTGTAAGTATGGGGAACAACAATGAAGGCCAGGGCATCAAGAAAAAGGGGCATTTGTCCTTTTTTGTCCTTGTTACTCTCATCTTACGCCCCTAAAAAGCTAAAAATGTAACAGGACAGCCACTTTTTGTCCTGTTTGTTTAAGGTAACAAGGACATGTCCTGTTATGTTTTTAACAGTCACAAAGCATTTTAACAACTTTGATGGGTGTTACAGTTACCCTATGACTTAAGAAACTTTGAACTAAATTGTACCTAACAGATTTGTTAGATTGCAGCTCGATTGTAAAGTAACTCTTGAAAAGGTTGGCAATATTTGATGGAGTATTTTGTATTAAAACACAGTAACAGGACAGTAACAGGACAACAGCAATTTCTGTCCTGTCAAACTACAACCAATTAGGGGTACTTGACTGTAATGCTTCATACAGACACTAGAAACACAGATACACATTCCCACTATGGTTAACTGCTCACAGGCAACCATTAATACATGCCTGTCCTGTTACATGTCCTGTTACCCATATATGTCCTGTTACTTGTCCTGTTACACAGATGTCCTGTTACTGTTTGTTATTTTCATTCAATTGGTCAAAAATAACACGAAATATAAGCAATATAACTCAGATATAGATTGCATAAGGCACATGGTACATATTTTGAACCATTGCATGGCTGAATTATTAAAATTCTTCAACCTCCCGGGTTTTAAAGACATCCGAATGTGTCCTGTTACTGTCCTGTTGCTGTCCTGTTACTGTCCTGTTACTGCACAGTTAATTACTGTCCTGTTACTGTCCTGTTACTGTATGTTTGGTTTGAATTTTGAATTCTTTGTAGTCGCTATAAAAAGGTAGTTGTACCTACAAAAATTGCATAGAAAATACCTATGTACGTTCTATGCGTAATAAGTAACTGAAGAGTTAACATCTCATCATTATTTCTACAGCTACAGTGCTCAAAACTCTAATTGTCCTGTTACGTTTTTAAAATTTTGAATCATTAGAATATTAAATACTAGAAAAGCCCACTGGGTCACACACTGTTGAGATCTAAATTCACATGTTTATCTAAGTAAAATTATCAAGTGATAATCTGGTGACAGACGGGCATCACAATGTTTAAATGTGGGGTAATTGTCATGTTCATCAATTTTACCCCCTTGTCCTTGTTAATCATGTGATCTTCATGTGCATTGTCAGCTGGGTGACTTGATGCAGTGACCTGAGTTGACTACTTAATTGAGTCTACTTTAATATAATTTAACCAACATATTTTACTTGGATTAAAGCCCTTTCACAATGACGTAAAGGCAAGCAAGGAAAGGCAGATTTGTGCACTGTTAAATCCGCCACATTTAGTATGCAAATGAACTGGAATTGGACTGCTGGTGACTGGTGGATGATTACTGGTTTCCAAAAAATCTAACATACATGTGACGTCACGCCAAGTGCTCTTTATCTCAATGACGTCATGCCCTATTAAGGTTGCTAGGCAACTCAATGTAGCATAACAGAGCCTCATGATGGCGACGCTTACCTGGTTACGACGCATGCGCATAACAGACTATCAACATGATATTCGCTAGGTGTCGCCGACTGTAGACGTGTGTCGCCTAGTGAGCAGTTAAATCTGGACTTTATTGGTATTTCGCCATTGTTTCGGCTCGTTCATGGCCTGGAATGAAGGATTTCGTTACCTGGACTTCATCGAGTGACTTGGATTTGGAGATAAATTAACTTTTTCGTGACATTCACTGTCAGAACCAGTGATCTCTATATCTCTATGTCTGGATTGGCTGAATGCCAAAGCGAGGCGAGATGACGTGGGTCCACCATGTTACTGGGAACGCATGGCCCAGCAAGGTAAACAAGCATGGATCAACCTGTCTGAAAACACTGAATACTGTAGATATGTGGGGTATTTTGACTTCAACTTCGATGCATAACAAAATCTGGCCTCTGAGGAAGGTGGAAATACTTTTCATAGGTGAGTTAACATTAAATTATCGCCGTTTTTGGCTGTATTTACCGCCGCGCTGTTGCACTTCATTGTTCATTTCGCTGCAAATTTAGCATGTTCATCACTGTCTGAGTTAAGAATTATGGCTTGGCTGGTTGTCAATGGGCTTATAGGCCAATAGGGAGCGTCCAAACACAAAATACACAAGGTGGCCCCGCAAATAGGGGCTTCCTGCTACCATGATTGCAGCAGGAATAGCATGATCAGAATGGCCAAAATTGCTCTTATGACCTTAATATTGGTCCTATTTCCCAAATTAAAAAAGTTTCATTCAGTGGATCACATTCCCTAGCTGATGCATTTATCAGATTGGTTTCTTTTCCATAACCTTTTTCAAGAATTAGCCTCTTTCGCTGAGGATGCCACATTTTGGCAGATTTTGCTGTCTTAAAAATCATTTTCTGAATGATGTCTCAACATAGGAAATTCATTTTGTTATTAAAAGTTGCAAATTTACAAGAGGAAAGATCAGTGATAACTTTCGTATTTTTTAATTATTATTTTTTCTTCAAAATACTGGATTGAATGACCCAAAAACAAGGTTTTCGACCATTTTTGGAGGATATTGTGATGTTCCAAGGTCAAAAGTCTGCTACAAAGTTTCAGAAAATAAATGTGAATGAAACTCATCATCAAGTACATTAATTTCCGATTCCAAAAATGTAAAAAAAATTATTGTGGATGCAATAGCCACCGATTTATGACAAGATATGTTTTTAAACTTGTGTGTCAACTTTAGGAATCACAAATGACGTCACAAATCAAAATGCTGCAGATGCACATTTTGCTGTCATAAAAAATATTTTCTCAGTTATGGCTTGACATAAGAAATTAATTCAGATGTTAAAAGTTGCATATCCACAAGAAGAAGGAAGAATGGTAAATTATATTGGGTTCAACTAATTTTTGCCTCAAAATACTGGATTGAGCGATTCAAAAATTAGGTGTTTGACCTATTTTGGAAAACATTGTGGTGTTACAAGGTCTGAAATCTGTTTGAATGTTTGAGAACATTTTTTTTCACAACTTATCATCAAGTGCATTAATTGCAGATTCAAAAATTGTTGAAAAAAATAATTTTGGGTGCAACAGTAGCCAATTTATAAATGACAAAATGCCTTTTTAACCTTGCATGTCAAATGAATCAAACTCACGTAACATAGTGCTATTTTCTTTGCTTATTGCAACTTTAGGCCATAGATCTGATCAACACGGGAGTGGATTGAACGATTGTAAAAATACCAAATTATTCTTCATTTTGATGATGGTACATAAACAGCAATGTTGGATAGTTTTCAACTTTTTAGGGGTGCAATATAATGCCTTTGATTATTTAGGAGCCGACCAGTTGATCTTTGGGGGTCGGAGCTATGGATTTTTGGTGAACATAAAAGTTTGTTTCCCTCCTGACATAGAATAAAACTGTTTGTCCAGCACAGGAAAATAAAATAATACAAGTTTTGTTTCCACCTGTACCTTGGGTACAGTAATGTTAATATTGCTAAAAAAGTAGTCGCTCGTCCGCAAGCGAAAAGAATTTTCGTCCATGCTTTGCGCACGAAAAAAAAATTTGCCACGGGGATAAAATCCAGGGGCATCACTTTCATTTTAAAGTGCGGGGGCAAATTGGGCTGAAGCCTTCAGCGAATGGTGTCCCAGAAAATCCTTAAAATTATTCTCCGCAGAACACTCATGCTTTAGTCAAAAAGTGATGGGGCTAATGCCCCACCTACACTGACACCACTGTTAAAATCCATAGCCCAGTCCCCCCCCCCCACTATCTTCTAGTCGGCCCCTAAAATAAACGCGACTTTGCATTTTTTGACAGCAGTGTAATAACAATGCAGTCATAATCATGAAAGTTTTGTTTCAGATAGAGGCTCACTAGGTTGCTATGGTGTGTCAGAGCCTCACTCTCATACTGCAAAGCTGTTTCAAAGTAGATTCTGAAATGTGATATTACCATTATTGGGCCTGAGCTACAACACCGCATGTTTTTAATCTTTTATGAGGTTAAATTTAATACACAACGCAGTTTTAAAAAAATAATGCTTTCTTGCCATTTTGGTGAAATGAATAAATTCTTTCTTTACAGTCTCTAAATAATTTCTGAACATGTACTGTATTGTTTGAGTTTGAAATTATACCTCAGGAGATAGATTATGGAAGTATTTCCCCGATATTGTCATCTTCAACCGGTATTTTCACTCGATTATTCAGGTCTCCGAGTCTCTGGTGACAATATCAGGCAAATACTGCCCAAGCCTTTGGATAACCTAAAACAGTATACTATTGGCAGGTGTTGCTGTGCAAGAACTGTTATATGATCATTAATTTTTGTTCTAAAAGTAAAAAATGCCTGGAAATGTGACGTCTCAAGTTTGTGTTTCTTCTGACCCACTTGTTTAAATGTATTTCGTAATAAATCAACAACTATTGCACTCACAAAATTTTTGTTCATACTTTTGGAATCTGCATAATATTATGATATACTTGATGATGGGTTTGGTTTTAAAAAAAAATCTCTACAGCAGACTTTAAGCCTCTAAACATACAATGTCACTGAAAAATGGACAAAAATAGGTCGAAAACCTGATTTTTGGGTTGCTCAATCCAGTATTTTGAAGCAAACAATCAATTTATCCAATATAATTAACATTGACCCTTCTTCTGGTGGATATACAACTTTTAACACCAGAATTAATTTCCTATGTTAAGCTGTAACTAAGAAAATATTTTTTATGACAGCAAAATATGCATCTGCAGTATTTTGATTTTTGACGTCATTTGTGATTCCTTTGACACACAAGTTTAAAAGCATATCTTGTCATATATCGGTGGCTATTGTATCCACAATAATTTTTTTTACATTTTTTGGAATCGGAAAATGATGTGCTTGATGACGAGTTTCATTCACATGTATTTTCTGAAACTTTGTAGCAGACTTTTGACCTCGGAACATCACAATATCCTCCAAAAATGGTCGAAAACCTTGTTTTTGGGTCATTCAATCCAGTATTTTGAAGAAAAAATAATAATCAAAAAATACAAAAGTTATCACTGATCTTTCCTCTTGTAAATTTGCAACTTTTAATAACAAAATGAATTTCCTATTCTGAGACATCACTCAGAAAATGATTTTTAAGACAGCAAAATCTGCCAAAATGTGGCATCCTCAGCGAAAGAGGCTAATTCTTGAAAAAGGTGATGGAAAAGAAACCAATCTGATAAATACATCAGCTAGGGAATGTGATCCACTGAATGAAACTTTTTTAATTTGGGAAATAGGACCAATATTAAGGTCAGGAGAGCAATTTTGGCCATTCTGACCATGCTATTCCTGCTGCAATCATGGTAGCTGGAAGCCCCTATTTGCGGCGCCACCTGGTGCATTGCAACTTCGGCGAACACTCCCTATTGGGGCTCTTGAATACCAACAGGTTATGGCTCCTAATTGATATTGAGGTGTCACATCATGTGAACTTCAGAGGTGTCATTCTCAAGTGCAATTGTAGTTCTAGTCTTGACTCTTGTGTAAGCAACATGTGAACATTTCAATAGGCCTACCTGGTAATTAAAGAAGGGGTCAAAATATTGACAAAGTTTAATATTATTACCAGGTGAAGATTAGATTAAATAAATTTTGCAATGGAGGTATTTTAGGCCTTGCATCTATAGGACTGATATTGCTTGAATAAGCTTGTATGTAAATGTGATTAAATTACATTTCTTTTTCTTGTGGTATAATAATAATAAATATTACAGGCCTATATATTTTATTTTTGTTTTTTACAGGGTACCTGTTTTAAGACTAGCCAAAGCAGAAGGACTGGTTGATGAATTTCGACCTACGAAGATGAGATGACGGACACCTTCAAAACCATCTTACGTTAGGCCACACATAATTGATCTTTAGCTTCTCGGATCCTCTCGAGGCTCTTTTTCTTGGGTCGGTCGGTAGGACGAAAAAAAAAAAACTGAAATCTCAAATTTATTTTTTTGCCAAAAATCAGAATTTTCATGGGTCGGTCGGTCGAAAAAAAAAAAAAAAAAAAATGCAGGCATGTTGCCTACAAAAAGAGTTTTATGTGCAATTTTTAATAGGGCTGTCGCAATAGATTGTATATTTATCCCATAATGAATATATATAGATAGATAGATTTCAATTTCAAAGTGACAACATGATACAAAATATAATATCATTATTCGCAATATTCGGTGTACATGACAAAGAAAAATCAACAGCAGGTACCTAATAATAATCTAAAACAGTGACATAAAATAATGTTTGTCTGTTTGCTGTTTTATTTATCTCTTGGGCCCAGATTTGCCATGTGGCTGCAGTTCCTGTACCATGAATACCTTGTGCTATATAATTAGTTTCAAAGAAGTACATGAACAAAGCTGGTACTGGTAGGCCTTTACTGTGCTAACCAGGTTTCCCTTAGGCCTAAATATCAATATCAGTGGAGGCTGACTGGCACTGCTCACTGGCAGTCTGGCACTGGCATGATTCAACCAACTGGTGCAAATGTTATGGTGTGAAACAGTCCTCTATTTCCCTGTAACTAGTGAAACTGCTGTGATAGAACTTAAATGTCCAATGTGTGCACTGTTGGTCATTCACAAAGAAATTACTGTAAAACCAGTGAAAATAGGTATCATGAATGCAACCATTGCTCTGATATATATGTAGAATTATAGGGAGTGGTAGAAATTTCCCGGCGCTCCTGCGCTTTTGAGCCTGAGAAGTGTTAAATGGCTCCAGAGGCTAGGCTCCTCCAGAAGCTCTGACAGTTATCAGTCAATTGAATATGTGTAATCCAAATCCAATTGAAGCTTAGGGGTTGAGAACCTTGATTTGAATTAGAGTACAGGAGCCATGCTTTAATTAATTGCACTTTGACTTCACACATCTACCAGCAACTGGTCAGTTACTCAAGGTGTAATTGTTAATAGCAGTATACTTTACTTTGAAGATTCATGGATACAAGTAGTAAAACTTTCCTATTTAATAATTTTTTTTTAAATCATGGCTCCAGGAAGACAATAAATGGCTCCTAAGCCTTCACAACCCGGAGCCACATCCCAGCAAACAAAATGATATCATGAAAATATCTTTTTCATATCGGAAAAAAACATATATTATATTTTTCTGCGATATCGAGACGCCATTATTTTGGTAGATATGCGTAGATATTGTAAAGATATTTTATTAGGATATATCCTGCAAATATCTGAAAAGTATCTTTTACACGTTTTGAAAAGATATGGCATGCAAATATCAGAAAAATATTGTTTAGGTGTTTCTACAAGATATACAAGTGGTATATCATATAAACGTCATTATGATGTTTTCATGTGATATTTTCTGCGATATCGAGACGCCATTAATTTGGTAGATATGCGTAGATATTGTAAAGATATTTTATTAGGATATATGCTGCAAATATCTGAAAAGTATCTTTTACGCGTTTTGAAAAGATATGGCATGCAAATATCAGAAAAATATTGTTTAGGTGTTTCTACAAGATATACAAGTGGTATATCATATAAACGTCATTATGATGTTTTCATGTGATGTTTTTTGGCGATATCGAGACGCCAGTAATTTGGTAGATGCGTGTAGATATTTTAAAGATATTTTATTAGGATATATGATGCAAATATCAGTAAGATATCTTTTAAGTGTTTTGCAAAGATATTTATTTCCAAAATATTCTTGCGATATTTGTTAGGTAACGGAATATAAATTCATTTTCATGAAACAAACAATTAATTCTCCAACATATATTCCTTCTCCAATCGAAAAGTTATAATATTGCGAAAACTTTTCAAGTAATTTCATCACAGGAGTATAGAAAACTTAAACGTTATATAATAATAATAATTCATTAAAGTTATACTTATATATAGGCTACATTTAAATTTACAATCGGCCAAATTAGATTAATAACACTTAAAATCATTAACATTGAAATTCATAATAATTAATCATAGTTACCCTTTTGTGAGAAGCTAGAACTCCGACACAGACGGGTGATTAAAATATTTATTAAATGTAATTAATTAATTATAATAATCATCATAATAGTTAACATATCTTCCCCGCATGGGCAGACCTGCGTCATTCCGCCGTCAGGTCTGCCATGGAATAGCACCTTCGAATTAATACCAAATGTAAAGTCTTGAGTATATAGTACATAAACAGTCTAGAATATAGAGTACATGAACGCCGACAAATATGTCTTTTGGCACCATCAGATGAACGTGATCTCTCCCGTCTTGGTGGGAACAAGGAGACCCGCCAGACCCTGCAACATTCCGCTGACAGAGATCAGGCCTATTCTGAACCCTTAGATCTGGAGGTAGATGGGGAGGACGGAGGGAACGATTAAGAAGAGAAGGAAGAGCGAGTGCGCATGCGCATCAATGTTGTTGGCGCGGTATGACGCCGCACATCAAAATCTACGTTCGTGGCTTTCACAAATGCGTTGCGCTGTGCTGAAACGCAGTTTTGTGAGAAGCTAGAACTCCGACACAGACGGGTGATTAAAATATTTATTAAATGTAATTAATTAATTATAATAATCATCATAATAACATATCTTCCCCGCATGGGCAGACCTGCGTCATTCCGCCGTCAGGTCTGCCATGGAATAGCACCTTCGAATTAATACCAAATGTAAAGTCTTGAGTATATAGTACATAAACAGTCTAGAATATAGAGTACATGAACGCCGACAAATATGTCTTTTGGCACCATCAGATGAACGTGATCTCTCCCGTCTTGGTGGGAACAAGGAGACCCGCCAAACAACCCATCGCGTGGGTTGCGCCAAGAAAGGGAGAGAACAGGACAGGGGAGAGAGAAGACCAGCCAAACACTCATTGTCACAGATGGGGCGACCCCTCGTCACCTGTGGCATTCCGCCAACAGGCTACCTCCTTACAGCACCACAATTGACCTGATGTATTTCAAGTATGCATTTGACGACCATCGCCCAACATGGCGGATGTAGGCATCACTTACACCACCCTTTAATACTAAGTCTGTCGTCCGACCAATCCGAAAACTGTGCGTGTTAATTCTCCTGTCAGAGAAAGAAGACATTTCCACCAACCGCTGTAAGATAGACATTACAAAAGTACGAGTGACAGGTAGCCCGTTTTCGTCACAGAAGAAGGTCATTCCCGGCGGTTTACACTTGCTGTATTCCCATAGCAAGCGGACCGGGCAAACCTGGATGTCCTCAATTTTCTTTACTTGAATTGTCTGCGGGGCTTTGGAGTGCTTAAACGTGGTAAGGGTGAGTGTTACCTTGTGGGGATGTAGACTAGGTGGCTTATGGGAAAAGGACACCTGAGATGTGCGGAGGGCATGGTCTGCCTTGCCGGAGTGTCCCACCTCGCTGATTCTTAGGCAGGCATGGTACATGAGTGACATAATTGCTCGAATCAGGGTCTTGATGTATGGGGAGGTTCTCAAACCGTCCACAAGGTGAAGTAATTCCTTCAGCATTGGGTAAGCAATAGGCTGCAGCTTGTTGTTATTTTCCAGGTACGACCCTTTTTTGATACCTGCTAGCAATTTGGCAAATAAGAATGACGCGGTTGGGTCCATGAGACCCCGCACTTTGTGGGCAAACCCGATTGCCGATACATAAGCCAGTATGGTCGGATGTTTCTTGCCAGAATCGTATAGCGATGTAATAAATGCCATTAAGCAGAAAATACTAATTGGGTATGAATTGGGCATTCCCTGCGACACCAGAAAAGTCTGTAACGATGTTATGTGATGGTTGTAACTAGCCCTTGTTGAAGGGGCCAATGAGCAGTTCAACAGCGATTTTATTCGCTGTCCGTAATAATTTCCTCCGGTTGTAGATGTTGAGGCACCGGCGTTGGCGAGGGCTTCATCCCATAGCTCGTTAGCATTTCTCCTGTCTCCTGAAAACGAGAAATGGCGTCAGCTAAGACATTGTCTTTAGATTTTATATAAACAGCCTTAAATTTGATATTGTTAAGCATGAGGTTCAAGATAAGCGGGCGCAATAGTCGCATGATGGTACTGTTCTTGGCTGTTTGCTTGTTTATCGAATGCACAATCGCCTGATTGTCGCATTGGAATACAATTGACTGGTTGCGGCATAGATTTCCAAACATGCCCATGAGTACCACTATCGGGTATAATTCCCTGACAGCAATGTTCAGACTTCGCCACTTCGGGTTCCAAGTTCCTTGGATCCAACTTGAACCATAAGTCCCACCAAAACCTGCATCTGATGCATCAGTGAAGAGGTTGATCGAGTCGTTGTTGCAGTGTTGATATGAAGTGATGACGGAGATGCCGTTATAACTCTGCAAGAATATTTGCCACATTCTGATATCTGCTCGCATGTCAGACGTAACATCTATGGATGCATGGGCCGACGTAAGCCTACCCTTTGTCCCGTCTGTAAGTCGTCTCAAGAACGGTTTGCCAATAGGGATGACCGTCGTAGCAAATTGGAGTTTCCCAATCATACTCTGCAACTCTCGAAGTGAAGTGGACGATTGCATTAGGAACTGGCTTGCATCCTGACTGTACTTTTCTAGCTTGTCTCGTGGCAGCTTTGCGACCATCTTTTCCGTATTAAGCTCGACTCCCAAAAACACAATCTTTTGGTCCGACTCAGTCGATGTTTTTGCAGCCACCAAAGGAATTCCCAGGCGTTCGCACATGAATTTAAATTTCCTGATGGCCAAATCACATTCGGCCTTGGAGGGTGCCAACAATAGAAAATCATCCAGCACTTTGACAATGTTCTCAATTCCTATGGAATTCATAATATAAACAATGGCATCCGATATCATCTCAAATATGGAGCATGACTCCGCCATTCCCATTGGTAAGTACTTATCGTAATAATAATTGCCACGCCATTTGAATCCGAGCAGATGGTACTGAGAAGGGTGTATGGGCACTATTCTATAGGCAGACTCTATGTCTGCTTTTGCCATGAAGCAGCCCTTTCCCAGTTCGTTGATTTTTTTGATGGCTGTCTGTACTGAAGCGTACTTCACAGTTTTGTACTTTTGATCAATTCCTCCATTTACTGATGAATCGTCATATGGGTAGGATAAATTGTGCAGAAGCCGAAATGTCCCTGGCTCGCTTTTTGGGCGCAGTGATAAGGGGCTAGATTTGAAATTGCTGAATGGTGGTAACTTCAAAGGACCAGCAATTCTACCACATTTAATCTCTTTATCCAGCTTTGTGTCTACTGCAACAGGATTGGTATTGGCTTCCAGAGAATTCCTTGATTAACGATTAAGAAGAGAAGGAAGAGCGAGTGCGCATGCGCATCAATGTTGTTGGCGCGGTATGACGCCGCACATCAAAATCTACGTTCGTGGCTTTCACAAATGCGTTGCGCTGTGCTGAAACGCAGTTTTGTCATTGATTTTCAAATTTATAATAACTTGTTAAAGTAATACAGGCCTAACAGCAAAAATATAATAACACATGACAGTCATACAAAGTAATTCAAATTTAAATTTATGACATTAGCAATAACTCTATTTAATGTTAATTAGAGAAAATTTAATCAATTCTGACAGGGTCATTCTGTATGAAATGGACCAATGGTCATTATGGTCTGGTCCCATGGGTGGGTCTTCAAAAAAATGTATTTTGTGGTTCGAACTTCTAACTATGTAGGCCTAATGGAGATATATTGCAATACACTAAGAGACAAAATCAGACAATACTTAAAGTTACCCAGAATGATAGGTCAGGTTTGAACCAAAAATGTATCTGATTTTTACATAATCATGTCCAGCATGCTTGTCTTACTGAGTGTGTGAAATTTTTTTGCTGTTGGATTATTTTTTCCTATTGAAATGACCCTACAAATGCACCAAATGGATTTATTTTGGGTACGCACGAAAAAAAATACCAATCTGGCTGATAGTATCCAGCACATCCATGATAGATGACGTCACAATGACCATTGTTATCAGTATGTTGTTATAAGTTATCAAATTCTTAAAATGGTGATGACATCACAAAGTAGAAAGCAAAGCCTAGAAAAAGCAAAGGAAAAAACGGAATAATTTGTGTAATCAAAGAAATACTTTAAAAAATAGCTATAAATGTCAATGATCACAAGTTTATGCTATAACGCATAAAAAATCATCCATATTTAGCCAAGGATTTTGTCATTCAGGGAAACTTTGATGGTTTTCTAGTTACAGCTCTATAAAGATGGGTTATTTTATATTAAATTTTGCCCTGGTGACTGCTTTTTTTCAAGATCTGTCTTCCAAATGCGCCTACTCAACAGTACTCATCCAATTTTAAGTGTATCATGACTATCATCATTGGCACTTGGAAATCCAGTTAAAAGAATATTTGCAACAAGTCTAAATTTTTTCTGAAATATTAAACAATCATACAAGCCACCCAGACTGTCCAAACTTTAAAGTTGCCCTGAATGATAAAATCCTTGGCTAAATGTGGGCGATTTCCTTTGTATTATAACCTAAACATGTGATCGTTAACATGTATACCTATTTTTTTAAAGTATTTCTTTGGCTATACAAATTATTTAGTTATTTCCTTTACTTTTTCTGGATAGTGCCTCCCACCTCCACCACGTCATTAAAGATGACGTCACAATATCCATTGTTAAAAATATATTGTTATAAGTTAACAAATTCTTACAATAGTGATGACGTCACAAACAGAAAGCAAGCCAAATTGGTGATTTTTTCCGTGCGTACCCGAAATAAATCCAGGGGTCATTTAGAGCATATATTGGGTCATTTCAATGACAAAAAATAATCCTACAGCCAAGATATTTGGCACACTCAGTAACACCAGTATGCTGGACAAGATTATGTAAAAATCAGAGAAACTTTTGGCCCAATCCTGACTATCATTCTGAGTAACTTTAAGTCCTTTGGATTTAAACTATACATCATTTTAATTATTTGTTTAATGTGTCATGGTGTGCAAAATAAAGATATTGAATACACAAAGTACATGAAACTCTAAAAGGTACACGTGATGAATCTGATGTGAGCGTAAATTCAGCGTAATGTTAAAATTCATGATCTCAATATAATACAATCTTTAACACAGAATGCACTTACGAAGTCAAAAAATAATCAAAATATATTTGTTCTATCAACACATTGTGCTTTCCATCCTAGGGTTAATATATACAGTGCCGCCTGTAAGTAAGTGAAACGCATGATATTGTGCCATTCCATCAATGTTAAACATCCTTAACCAAAATGCTTCTGGAAGGACGAATTCTCATCCGATTAGAGGAAAACATATTGGGTCATAAAGGCCGATATGTGAGGCATGTGGGATAACAATGGCAGCCAATTTTCTTTGCTGTAGTTTGAGTTAGGTATGGGTCAAAGTCTTTGATAAGTAAGTGAAACACAGGCCCAATGTTAAAACATAGGGAAGGGTGGTTCACTTACTTATCAAAGACTTTGACCCGTACCTAACTCCAACTACAGCGTAGAAAATGGGCTGCTATTTTTATCCCACTTGCCTCACACATCGGCCTTTATGACCCACTTTGTTTCCCTTTCATCCGATGAGAATTCATGCGTCCACAAGCAGTTTGGCTGAGGATGTTTAGCATTGATGCAATGGCACAATGTCATGTGTTTCACTTACTTACAGGCGGCACTGTAACCTGATTAGCAACAAAAGCTTTGGTTTTTTAAAATATATACAAGTTATTTCTCAAACAAGCACAGGATTACCAATTTGATGTACTGTGTAAAAGGTATGTACTCAAGGTAAGCATGTTCCAATTTCCATTGAACTTTCCACACATGTTATGTTGACCAAAATACAGTACCAAAATAAGGTACAGCTTGACCTGATAACTTTGGGTCACCAGCGACACCCTAGCCTTCATCGATAACTTCATTTTCACAAATTTTGGCAAATGTTCACAAGTTGAAGAATTTTTCCAACAAACTGTCTTTAGTTCAAATTGAAGAATTTCACTACAAAACTTAACAACTCATACATGTCATAAACACAGAATAAACATTTCTTCATGTTCACAATGACAGTTCCTTGATAAGTTGACGATAACAGATGATCGACCTTGACAGCCGATGCGATCTGGACAATACGACTTGACCAATCCGTTCGTCATGACGGAACGAGTTGACCCGACTTCTTGACAGCTCAAATTTTGACTTCTAGATGAGTGCGACAGTGAGGCTTCACAAAGCACTTTAATAGCTGACAAAATTTTCAGAAGTAAGCCAAAACACACAATTGACGAGCATTAAGTTTGTTGGATGGACAACATCATAAACAGGATAACACTCTGTTGAATCCATAGTAGAAATCTAGACAAAGAGTGCGTTTTGACAAAGCACGTTCGTGGTTGACAAACAAATTTTCACAACTGCCATACATTAACTTTCAGACAAAGTGCGTCACGAAGCCTTGAAGCGCATGGCTTATGAAACTGTCAAAAAGGCAAAACACAGACTAAACACACATGATATTCTGCCAGACGATAAAACACGATAAACAGTCGATTCCATGAGATATAACAGCAAATCGTCCATTAATTGATGGAAGTCTGAAAATGCCACAAAGTACGACAAAATATTTCAGAACTAATGCGCTCTGGCAGCATCTTGCAGCAGACGACCACTGTCAAAGTCAGGGACGGTAAACAAGTTCTTGCTCAGACGAAGTCACGACGACATGATTTTGTAGTGCATTTATGGAACAAGCCTCTTTTTTTGACACTGAAACGCAACATAATAACCATTAGCACACATTCAAAAATGTATCTTGTATGTACTCATTTGGTACTTTTTTATTTCTTCAAGATAAACTTACGCCTAAAGTAGGTCTAGATGCCATTTCATTAAAAAGTTCCAGGAGTCTTTGTAACTTACCCCAAGCTGTAGAGCATGTGGTCAAAGTAAAAGGCAAATTTATTAGGCCTAGGCAGTCCAACTTCAGTATTCATTGAAATAAGGTTTTACCTGAAAAATGAAATATTCTAAACATAAACCTTGGAAATGAGTTTAATTTCAGGCTACAACATTTCGCTGCTGGTGCTGCCAGTGCCAATCAGGTCCGCGCTTACATGAATTTCTGAAGCAGCCCAACAAAGTTCTGTTGAGTTCTGCTGGGCGCAGTCTTGATAGGCAGCAGCTCGGACCTGAAAGACAGCAGTCCTTCTGACCTAGAATTACACTTGATCGATACATGATTCGTACCGTCGGTCCGCAAATTTAGGGGCCGATCCGCATTTAAGAAATCCGCCTCCCGAAAAACCGAATTTTCGGCCCGGAAAGTCAATGTCGCATCAGAGCGGACGTCAAGATGACGATGTCCTCGAGTTCATTTCATCATTTTGTGGACATTTTCTGTCAAATCTCGGCAATAAAACGACTTTTTTAGCTGGATATAGCGTTATTGAACCGAACCGAAAGTGCTGCTTTGAAAAACGGTTCGGGAACCGGCCAGACTGTACCGGTACGGCGGTATTTATCGAACCAGTGTAGACCCCTAATATATAATCACTACAGCCTACAAAAATCAGTACAAAAGCAGGACGTGGACCCACGCTGCAAATGTACTCCATTATACTGATTATGTGCTTCTATGCAAATTTTGTACTGATTTTATACTTGTAGCGACACTATTTGAATAATCACGTACGTAGGCTACTGCATATTTGCTCCTCTCACTTCTAAATTTCATCTGAACATTTTGTGTACTGAATTTATACTTCTATGACTTGGGCTGCTTAGATTCAGTCACATGTGGGTCATGTTCACTTCCAGAACTCTTAAAATGTGCAGTTGGGTTCAGGTTTTTAATTACAATAATATACACTGAATTACTGGCATAATTTCCATAGTATTAGATAATAACTTTTTTTACTATTAATCGCGGCAAAAGGTACAAATCAGATATAACAATATTCCAGCATTCTTTTTTTCCGCAGGCTTAAGTCTTTACGTGTAGTTATTTTATTTACATTGATTTGGCATTTTTGGAGTGTATGGATTAGCTTATTGCGAGTTTTAATGAAGCATAATCTTATTCTAAATAATTCGAGCGCTTCAAATGTGCTCCTTTTCTACGGTAAAATTAATATGCTGCACAAATGCCATTTTGTGTGAAAAAGTCTCTCAACCATGCAAGTCGTCATTGCGCAATGTACTTCTTTTACCGTATATGGGATATACTGAATTTGTACCAGGGTGTCAGCAGCTCCAGGCTTTTCCAGACCAAGTTTTCCCAAATTCCAGGCCAATTTGTTGTAATTGTTTATGAACTGACCAATTAACCACATGATAAACACACTTGTTTTCTGAACACAACGTTTGTGTTGTTTTTTTTACCGAACATTTAGCAGTGGCCTATTCCCCTATTTACATTTCCACAAAAACTAGATTCCAGGCTTTTCCAGGCCTTTTTGTTCAAAATTCGGTTTTTTCTAGGCTTTTCAAGGCCTGGAAAATGAGAAAATAATTCCAGGCTTTTCTAGGATTGGCAGACACCCTGTGTACTTTTTTTTCTGTGCTGCAAACGTACTCTTTTTTGCTCTGGGGGCGCTTCAGTAGTACATAGATTTTTTGCTGCGTAGATTTTGGACATATTGATAACATCCCCATGTTTTCGTATCTTTTTACGTGTGGATGATGATCAATGGATCAAGGACAGATTTATCTGATGAAAGGGGGAGCAGATTTTTTGAGAATCCAAAAAAATATTTTTCAATGTAATACCTCATCCACTTCATCTGCACTTCTTAATTTGAAAATGCAACATAATATTTTTAAGATGCAATCTAATTTACATTCTCTTCGCATCTTCGGAGGAACTAAATTTATAGTTACCAAAATTTCAGGAGGTTTGGATCTTCCAGCCATTGTCCAGTGCCGCCCAAAATGCGTTGGGATAATCAAGAAGTGTATGTACTTCCTCTACTCCAGCTTTCAGCAGGAATTTGATCTGATCGTCAGTCACAAAGTTGCACAAACTGATTTTACTGTTGGTGAAAAACACAAATTTTAGTCTTATTATCACAGATTTTGGTATGGGCCAATGTGTAATAGGTAATTTTCAAAAAATATGTTCATTGAACGTGCAATGTTATTATTTATATATAAAGCGAAATATAATAAGCACAGAAGATAAGGAACAAGTCATTTGAAGTATTTTTAAGCACCCCAAGTCTTTCATGAAACTCTATTTTACTAACCAGTGATTACTAACTACAGTGCCGCCTGTAAGTGAAACGCATATTGTGCCTTTGCATCAATGCTAAACATCCTCAACCAAACTGCTTGTGAAGGCATGAATTCTCATCCGATGAGCGGATATGTGAGGCATGTGGGATAAAAATGGCAGCCAATTTTCTCTGCTGTAGTCGGAGTTAATTAGGTATGGATCAAAGTCTTTGATAAGTAAGTGAAGCACCCTTCCCTATTAAATAACATTGGGCCCACAGGTGTTTCACCAACTGCAGCAAAGAAAATTGGCTGCCATTGTTATCCCACATGCCTCACATATCGGCCTTTATGACCCAATATGTTTTCCTCTCATCGGATGAGAATTCATTCTTCCACAAGCAGTTTTGCTGAGGATGTTTAGCATTGATGCAATGGTACCATTTCATGCGTTTCACTTACTAAGTTACTTACATGTGACACTGTAAGCCCGTCTGTGTTTGCGAACTGAGGAACATTGCAGCCTTTTCTGTGATTGAGTGGTCCTCTCTGATTCAACGGCCTCTTTCCAAATCCGAAAGTACCCCAAAAATTCATCTTCAAGAAACTGAAATGGCATATATATTTTTTTCTGTATAAATGTGTTTCTATTTAAAACAGCTCACCAACACAAGTAATTGAAACCAGAAAATCATATACTGAGCAGCGAGCACAATAAATGCTTGCTGCGCATCAAATGTATTGTATGCCTAGGTACTTAATTTATTCACTTTAAATATTCATTTTACCTAGGGTTGGGAAGATAACCGGAATCCATACTGTACCGCGGTATTTTTCGGGCGAAATATCGTACCGTCACGGTCCACAGTACTACGGTATTACCGGTTTTGCTTCATGCCGTCATTAACCGACACAAATAAGAAAAAGAGACATCCACTCGAGTCCACATTGTTTTAGTCCCTTGGGCGCCATGACACTTCGTTCTCTGGCTGCACGAGAGCTCACGAGTCAGAAGGTTCTCGGCAGAAGCGTCTGCTTAAAAAATGGCGGACGAGGGTAGTGCAAAATTTAGAATTTCGGATTTTTCGCCAATTTCGGACGAATTAAAGCAGTGAAAAGCTAATTAACCCTGAGGTCGATATACCATGTTTAACACTTTCAAATTTCAATTGATATCGTGATATTAAAATACCAATATCGTCCCAACCCTAAATTTATACCTATTATTTAAATAATATTTTACAAAATTTAAAAGACTGACGTCCAAGCATTACTTCACCTCTGTCATCATTAGGGGACGACCAGACGATAGTTGGGGGGGGGGCTATGGACTTCACCCTCGGCCTCGAGAAACAATATTTTTTTGCATGCGCACTCGCGACAAACTTTTTTATTGGAATTTTAACATTACGGTATCCTAGCTACAGGTGGAAACAATCTTTTTTTTTGTTTTCCATGTGCTGAACAAACTTTTTTTCAGTGTCAAGTGGGAAACAATCTTAATTTTTCACCAAATATCCATAGCCCCCCCCCCAAGATCATCTGGTCGGCCCCTTACTATAATTGGCGAAAGTTTAGCATGTCCTTTAATAAAGCTTTAAAACTTTTATTCTTTTGGTCTGGTAATTATAAGGGTGTTGTAAATGTTAAGAAGTCTTGTCAGTAAAATACTAAAAAGATTTTTCACATGTTTCAACAAGTTTTCCACTAAGACTAAATGAGAGCCAAAAAATAAAAAAGCGGACCAACGTACGTGCCCGGTCTCCCCTACCACATGAAAAAGGTGCAGTGACATAGCTAAATGATACTTACCACCATAAGCCTATGTTAAATCTGCTGAGAGCTGTCCCTTCTGCAAGTTCTGGCTTCATTGCTTCACTTGAATCACTTCAGCAATGTTCAGCATGTAGCTGAGACAGCCCAGCGTGGCAGCCTGTGCTATTCAGCATGTCGTGAATACATCACGGCCGCAGTGTGCATCATCTCCGATACAAACTGGTCAAAGTGTCAAAACAAGCGCTTAAAAGCACTTAATACTAAAGAATCCATGAACATGAAGTGGCTGTGTCAGCAGTCAGTGTATGCGCAATCTGCGAAGATTCCAAAATGTGACGTCACGCACCTATGACGTCATCAGAAATGTATGTACAGGTGGCGCCATCGGCATGTGGCGTCCCTAGTGGCAGATCCCAAACAATCACTACCTTAGCAATTTCAAGCAGCCCCAATCATTACAGGGCTGGACTGGCCCACCGGGATACCGGGAGAATTCCCGGTGGGCCAATACTGTGGGGGGGCCGATTGACAAAAAAAAAAAGAATGGAAAAACTAAAAAAATTCCAATCTTCTCTTGTGCAATGGCTGCGTCAATGACGCAGCATGCTCTGGAGGCCTTAATATCAGGCGCAGCACCTTCTAAGTGGTACCAATGTTTCAGAAATTTAATTTCCTACATTTTGAGCTAAGTTTCGGCGCTGTACAACCATTCTTTCTATGCTAAAAGTGCGTCCGAAGCACTCGAGGTTGATGTCCGAAGTTTGTTTACATGTTATATTTCCTGTGATTTCTCCATAAATCGGCCTAATAAAAATATTTCAAGTATCCAATGTGTTTTCTAAAGACAAAAGGTAGATGCCTGTATTTTTTTAGATTTTTCAAAGACACAAGTCACCCCAAAACCACGTCCTAAAGATTCTGTTATTTCACCCAAGCAAAGATGGCGTTGGCCCAGACCTGTGTTTCAGTGGCGTAGCTAGGATTTTTCTCTTGGGGGGCAAATGACCCTGGATTTCCCCAAAATGTTATCGACAACACGGCATATGTTCGACAAAGTTCTGAACTTTTGACAAACTTTACTGAAATCTCAAATAAAGCACACATAACATTGAATACACTTTGAATATGATGATGAAAGCCATAACAGTTTCTAAAATATTAGGAAAAGTTTCTGTAGACCTGTATTCAGATAAAAGCTAAGGCAGGCAGAGACATCCTTGAAAAACCAATGGCCATTTTTAAAAGAAGAAAGTGTTTTGCCAAGCATGAGCAATAAGCCGGGAAAAAATTTCAAAAGTTCAATTAATTGACGGCCGCTAATTCCACATTTCAAATGTTACAGTTCATCATCAGCATTTTCTCCGGTCATTCCTCAAATTGACCTGTCTTTTTGACTGTTGATTTCAAAAGTTTTACTAAAATCTTCATTCTTGTTTGTTGTTGTTGGCCAAAATATTATTAAGACTTCATAAGTTCGAATGTTAGGAGTTAAATCATGCGGACCATGCAGACCACTGGATATACATTACTTAATTACTAATGCTATTTAGATAGATAATAAATACCTCATTTTTCACTCAAGTATGCACTATCCAAGTCTCTCCTACCAGTTCCTGTTCACTTGTCAAGTTGTCATACTTCGAAGTTTCAAATAAAGTGTCCGCAAGAAATTCAACAGGATTTCCCCAAAAATGTCGTTTGCCCCTTCGTTTCTTTTCCCCTCTCTGTTTTCCCTTTTCTTCCCAATTTCCCCTCATTTTCCCACATCTCACAATTTTTCCTCAATTTCCCCTTTTTGGTCCATTTCCCAATTTTTTTCTCCATTTCCCTATTTTTCCCCAAAAAGTTGTCTGGGGGGGCAACTTGCCCCCCCTGCCCCCCCACTAGCTACGCCACTGCCGTGTTTCCAGACCTAATATTCATGAAGTTCATTGCTATGTCACGATACCATATTATTCTATAGTGGTATTAGTTTTAGTAATAAAACAGAAAACTTGTGAGTGTCAAAATAAACTGTGCTGTGCAATCATTTTCAAACAGTCAGCTGATCATATATATACTGATCAGAAACATGATGACGTATACCATTTAAGCACAAAATCAGGTGATCCATGTATGGATATCATCCTTTTTTAAAATTTTTATTATTATGATTTTTTTCAAATTTTTATTACTACTAATTTTTATTTTTTTTTTTTATTTTCTTTCTCTTTGGTAACACATGCTTCCTAGAGTCTGGACCGACCGCTAGGTACATAGTGCTACATTTACGAAGTAACAAAAACAGCCAAAATGGAAACTAATAATTTTCTAAAAAAAACATGCATATATCGTTTTGAAAAGAAAATTCCAATGGTATCAAAATCATAGACTTATTCTAGACCATTAGGCCTAAAATATTAACTTTGTTTCAAAACTTTCAATTAATTATTTGTACTTAAGGATCATTATGGTTTGTATTTTTTTCATGGGCCTAAAAAGGGCCTATGTGTGGCCCATCCCATTGTTGTTTTACCCACTCTCTTGTAGTATTCAGGTCACCATAGTTATAAGCCCTTTAAGGCAGTGTGTTCAAAAGCAATGTGTCAGATCAGCAATTACTTAAATAAATATACTCAGAGGGGAATTAAACATTTTCATTACAAACCTACCTGCATACCTGCACCTGAGCCATAAGGCCTGCTATCATTATAGGCCCCTAAGACAAAACAAAACACCTTATTATGGTTGCACCACAGACAAAATTTAACCTTTATATTTCTGTTACAAAATGGTACAGTAACCAGCCTCCCACTAATTATAAATAGGCAAAATAATTTATTAATAAACTTATTCTCCCGTGGCAAAATAAAAGAGAGGCCAATATTATTTTCTCCTATAGTTAAATTTGACACTTTTGTTTTGTTACACTACGATGATGAGCATTGGAGAGGGGAATATAGAAATCACATTAAAGATTATGTTCTAGCTATATCGGAGCTCATAATTGTCCGACCAGATGATTCTTGTGAAAAAGGGCTGTTTCTTTCAAAAATTGTTTGTTCAGGATAATGTTTTTAAAAAAGTTTTTTTCCACCTGCAACATTTATCTATATATACATTAAGGTATATTCCCACCCATACTCCTATAGCTGAGGTACTGCAACATTTATTTCTTAAAATTGCAACAAGAAGCATGTTGCTCCATCACAGGTAAAAAGTAAAAGATTAGTTGGCCATTTCTTTACTCATGAAGAGGAAAGTTTGTCACTGGAGTAAAATACATGCCCCCTCCGCCCTCCAAGTATTATCATGTTGACCGCTCGCTGGGCTGCTGTTCACCGAAATTTCCAGGGCCAATTTTCTCTCCCAGTCCACCCCTGCGGCCATCAAGAGCCTCATTGAACTGACTAGTTGTGTAATTTGTTTTAATTACACAAGCAGGTCAATGAGGCATCTGTAATGTTAATTGCAGGTTTTTCTAGGGGGGGGTATTGGCAGCTGGATGGCTGAGTGGTTAAGATGCACACCTGCTCTGATGAGGGTCTTTGCCTGCATGGGTTCGACTACCAGTTGGGAAACCCTGAAATTTTCAGTGAACCTTCATGAGCAAAATGCCAGCTGGATGTCTTTCAGATTAGACGTTAAATTGGCGGCCTCTTGTATCAGTGTCTGTGCTGGGCAAGTAAAAGATCCCTCACATGGGATAAATGTGTAACATTTTGAGGACTCTTGCTCTTTCTCCTATTTCATCAATAACCCGCGTGAGTGCCCAGAACTGGGCTTAGAGGGCTGTATTTACCATATCTATCTATCTATCTATCTATCTATCTATCTGTTTATCTATTTATCTATCTATCAACATGAAATTGCTATCAACATGAAATTGTGAAGGAACTGAGAGGAGAATCACTGGGATTAGACCAGTGCCTCGATCATCAACATGAAATTGCTATCAACATATTTGTGTGTAAAACATCCTTATAATATAGAATGACTGATATTTATATGATGAAATGAAAAGATATTTTATGTGCGATATTTAAACGATATTTATAAAACATGCTTGTTGGATGTCTGCACCAGGATCTATGTAAAACATCATTATGATATGGAGGGATTGATATTTATATGATGAAATGAAAAGATATTTTGTGTGCGATGTTTAAACGACATTTATAAAACATGTTTGTTAGATGTCTGCACCAGGATCTATGTAAAACATCCTTATAATATAGAATGACTGATATTTATATGGTGAAATGAAAAGATATTTTATGTGCGATATTTAAACGATATTTATAAAACATGCTTGTTGGATGTCTGCACCAGGATCTATGTAAAACATCATTATGATATGGAGGGATTGATATTTATATGATGAAATGAAAAGATATTTTGTATGCGATGTTTAAACGACATTTATAAAACATGTTTGTTAGATGTCTGCACCAGGATCTATGTAAAACATCATTATGATATGAAGGGATTGATATTTATATGATAGAATGAAAAGATATTTTGTATGCGATGTTTAAACGACATTTATAAAACATGTTTGTTAGATGTCTGCACCAGGATGCATGTAAAACATCATTATGATATGAAGGGATTGATATTTATATGATGGAATGAAAAGATATTTTGTGTGCGATATTTAAACGACATTTATAAAACATACTAGTTAAATATCTGCCCAGGATGCATGTAATACATCACTATGATATGAATTAAAAGATATTAATATAATAGAATAAAAAAAACATTTTCTATGTGATATTTAAACAACACTTATAAAACATATTTGTTAAATATCTGTAACAGGATCTATGTATACATCATTATGATATCAATTAACATATATTTATATGATGGAATGAAGAGATATTTTGTGTGCGATATTTAAATGACATTTATATAACATTCTTAAAGAATATTGGATGCCAGATGTTTATCAAACATCATATTCATATTCACAGATTGATATCAAAAGTATGGTTTTGCAAAACATTATCTGTGGCATGTTTCCATGCCATCTATAAAATATTACATTTGGATTGCTTACTGAAAATGTATTCTAGATATGATGGTTACATATCGTAGAAATATAAAAATAATGTGCTCTAAAGACAGCTTTTGACTGATATTTGTATGATATCCTAAAAATATCAATTTCATATATCTTCATAAAATATATTCTAGATAGAGGAAAAATTATGTCATAATCACATTTTAATGAAAACATTTTCTATCCAACACATCTGTGATATTTTATAGATATCAGAAAATGTTTTGTGTTTGCTGGGATGTGGTTCCAGAGCCACTGAAGTAGATTTCTACCACTGATTATAGGGGGAGCCACTATGACTCTCATTGGCTCTCATCACTGAGGTTCCACCAAGAGTTAAAACTGACCTGATTTTTAGTCATTCTACAAAGGAACATGATGTTAAAATTAGAGTTTGTACACAGTATTCAGTATGAAATACCTTATTGATGAATAAAAAGTGACATTTTGGCCAAAACCAGAGAAGAAATAGTAATGCAAAAGTGACCTCAATATGGATGAAATAACTGATGTGGGATGCACATAAGACTGGTTGAATGAGTGAAATTCTTTGCACTGTTTTTAAAGTGCCATTCAGGTAAGCTAGGTGTGGTTCCTCTGCCTTTTCACCATCGGAAATTGGCTTCTGATCAGGTAAGGTCGGCGGTAGGCAAAATAAATAAATTGGTAAGTGGTCATTTTTTTTCTTGGTCGGCACAAATTCTGTTGTGTCGGCGGGCACGAGAAGCTAAAGATCAATTATGTGTCGCCTTACTTTCCTGCAGAGCTCATCTAGAAAACACGCCCCAGACGCTTTACATGGAATTATGCGCAGAATTGCATCCCTGTCCTCCAATTTGGACAAAAAGAAATTCGTTTGTGTGTGAATATTGGACTGAATCAAAATAGTGAATTCTTGTCAATACACTCGGCTGTTTTCCCCGTGCTGCACCTTACGCATCGCAACACCAGTCTACAATGCACTCGGAGCACTCCACTTTGCACCATACCTGAAAAATTTGTGATTTTGTCGCTACTACATCAATTTTGATTAAAGACACGTTAAACTGAACACCAGTTCGTCTCAGACAATTCACGAAATCCTTTTCCAGTTGCAAAGACTACTTTGACAATGTCTTAACATGAGTTTGTGCAGGAATGACTCCTCCTGATTCTGAAATTTTTGAGATAAAGATCTGGAGAACTTCAGAAGAATGATGAAGACATTTTTATTGGTCTTTCTTCCCGGTGATTAAATAGAGGGCCAAGTCAAGGCCTCGGATATCAAGTGTCCCGACTCCTTTTGCTTCCTGAAAATGACTCTGACTGAAGCTGCATAAATTAGCTGGGACTTAACTCCTAACACCATTTATCAGCATTATTTCGAACAATATCATTTGGTAAGCACTTTGTACGAGAAGGAAGAAATTCGCACTTGTTAATATTTTTCACATGAATACTTGTTCAAGAAGTGAAGTGTGTGTGCTCTTTAAAATGTAAATAGAGTTCATTTTGTTGCTAATGTGTTTTTGCCAATTTTAGAAATTCTTGGCCTGAGTACATTGCGACTCCTGACCGTGACTCAAAAGTCGTGGGTCAATCAATCTATAAGACCACTGTAAGACTAATTGAAAAATGTGAAGCTGTTGTGACTGCTGCACCTATACTAATTGTTTGTTGTAAACCTTTGTTCGAACTGAAATGTTATGGGCCTATGGCCTACTTAAATGTGTCATGCTTGTTATTCATATTTGCATTGGAGTATGGTCATTTCATTTGGTTATCATTATGTCGTCCATTAGTTCCCATTAGGCCGATTCATGAAATCTGGATTCAAATTATTTTGGAATGAATTTGCAACTTACAAATGCACAACACATTCTGATAAAATTTCAACAATGTCGACTGAAGTAAGTTGAAGGAAGAGCAACCGAGTAAAAAAATTACTGTACCCCAATGGTGCCTGCCCTTTCAATATACATTACATGCAAAATACAATAAATTAAATTCTATACATGTGCCAATGTTTTTGAATAAATTATATAAATTATTATTAAGTCAAGTGACCATATCTTGTTCATGCCTTAGCCGCGGTTGCTGCATAGGTCTAGAGTCCAGTGTGGTTACAAGGCATCCAAAAGGCTTCAAAATATTACAAATTGTTTGGTCAACTTTTCTAGACTAAATATTTTCATTTGTTTTTGTTGCATAGGCCTAACAAACTTTTTATTTTATAAATGACTCATTGTTTGAGATGTTGGAGACTATACTTGGTTTTGAGAAAATGCATTGTGAATTTGTGTCGGAACCGTCGATCCCTGTGGTGCTCAACAAGGTGTAAATTTATGTGACAGGCCTTATAATTTCTGCACAATGCAGAAGTAGCAGTTGAAAATAACAAAATCCAGTTAAAGCAACAGTGATTGTCATAATTATATTGAGTACGGAAACTTGAAACTGAAATAGAGGATAGATGCTGATTTGTTGCTTTAATGCTTGACAAGTTATAAAAATACTTAGGCTTATATCACTTGAGTATGTGAAAATTTACTGAGAATGTAGTAATTCCTGTCATTAGAGCCGACATTGTAGCTCAGCCTGTTTTGTTTATGCTCAGCTCTATATATGGTGCATACACTGCATAATGCAGTTTTATTGCAAGAAAAAATTGCTATAACATTAAAGGCGCTTACATATATATACCAAGCAAACCAAAGTCTTTTTTTCTGATTAATAATATCTGTGTTACAATGGCTTCGAAAGGAAAAGGGAAGGATATGATATAAATTTAGATTTAATTAAATGTAGACAAAAGCTCTGTTCTAGGCCTGTGGTTTAAACAGTATGCATTCTATGGAAGCTTGATGGTTACAAGCAAACAGTCAGATTCAGTCCTACACTATATTTTGTGTTGGAGAGCAGGAAGCCATCATGTAGGCTTATGTGTTTCAGACAACCAAATATTCAGATTATGCAGTAGTCTTTGTATACATTCACTTGAAAAGTTGAGAATTTTTCGTTCATTGTGATTTATGACCATTAAATCTTACTGCTGACGGTATTTTCCTGCATGGGTTCGAACCCGTATGGGGAAACCAAATATTCAGAGAACCTTCATGAATAAAACCCCATGGCAGCTGAATGTCATTCAGATGACAAATTAAATTGGCAGTCCCTTGTATCAGTGTCTGTGCTGGACAAGTAAAAAAAAAATTCCTCACATGGAGTAAAATGTGTAACATGTAGAAGACTCCAGATTCGCCCACACCAAACCAGGAGACCAAGATGGATGGATGAATGATTGGGGCTTCACACCCTGTATTTTAATTTCATGCACTTGGTAGCTAATTAGGACAGGGGGAGGACATGGTAATGAGGCAAAGGATGATTGAAACAGCCATGCAACATAGACGCAGGTGACCCGGCAAGAGCTGGATTCGAACTGTCGTCCCTGTGATTGGCAGCCCAGCACACTACCACCAGACATACCCTCCCCTCCCCTGGAGACCAAGAAGTAGTACCATTCCAAGAGGAAAAAAGATTACATTTACAGCATCGAAAAGTACAAAATCAGTATATCCATATTTGGTATCGGAGTAAATTTAGAAGGACAAACGAAGTATATTGCGCAATGATGATTTGCCTGGTTGAGAGACTATTTCACACAAATTTGGCATTTGCAGTACAAATGCAGGATTTTCGCAGCATATTTACAGTACAAAAGGAGCGCATTTGAAGCGCTCAAATTATTTAAATTATGCTTCATTTATATTCCCAATATGCAAATCCATACACTCCAAAAATTCTTCCTTGTAGGGAGTATAAAAATTAGGCGTATCAGGCAGGGGGGCAGGGGGGGCAATCGCCCCCCAAAAGTTTGGAAAACGGTGGAAATTCGGGCCAGCAGGTTAACATTTCGGGAAGATGATCACACTAACATTGAAAATCAATGGTTCCCAAGGCATTTTACAATAAACTGCCATGGAATTTGGATTATGAAATTCCGGCAAATGTCGCTCGCCCTCCAAAAAAATCCGCTCGCCGTATGCCTATGATAACTTGAATTGGGGCCATTCAAAATTGGCACTTCCCCAGCAGTTCATAATTTTTGAATAACGTTTGATTGTCCCATTGGGACGAGAGATTGCCCATTATGTGCACACCTGACTTCATAAGCCTTGACAGACTTGCCAATTGCTCTTTGAAGAGCCAAGAAGCTGCAGGTGTTGTGGACGACATTTATTGTCGACGACAATTTTTGCGGACGACACAATTGTGGACACAATGACGTGGATTGTTGACAGGATGACTGCAGATTGCCCCATATGAATATGGGCAATCAACAAAAAGAGCATAGGCCTACTGGCTGCTGTGAATGCTAGCTGGAAGCATTTTTGCAGACAGTGCAATCGGAGTATCTAAAAATTAATGCTTCATTAATTTTATAGGCCACATATAATATCAGTTCCTCAGCCAGATCAATATAATTAGAATAATTACACATTTAATTACTTAAGCTTAGAGTAAAAAAGAAAGCTGGAACAATTTCATATCCGATTTGCACTTTTTGCCGCTATGACTATGAATATTAAAAAATGTTTATCTAATACTATGGAAATTATGCCAGTAATTCAATGTATTGTAATTAAAAACCTTGACACACCTGCTCATCTTCCCGAGTTCTGGAAGTGAACATGATCCACATGTGACTGAATCAAAGCAGCCTAGACATAGAAGTATAAATTCAGTACGTTCAAATTACTTTTAGAAGTTAGAGGAGCACATATGCAGTAGGCCTATGTGATTATTCAAATTGGTTCACTAGAAGTATAAAATCAGTGCACAATTTACATAGAAGCACAGAATCACAGTATAATGGAGTACATTTGAAGCGTGGGTTTCCGTACTGGTTTTTTACTGATTTTGTACTTCCTCGCTGAGAAGCTGTACTGCCTTTTAGCCTAGACGCTCGGCCTACCTGATGTTATGTATACACAAAGTTCGCCAGTCTTCGGGCTATACTGCCTTTATACTCTTTTTTCCTCTGGGATGCATGTTTTAGTGATGCCCAGAGGAAAAAAAGTGCATTTGAAGTGCGCGAACTATTTAAATTACCAAATTATGTACTCCAATTGTACTGCAAAAATGCCTATAATTTTCTACAAGGGAGCATATTTGGAGCGTATGAATTTGCATAATTATAGGGAGTATAAATGAAGCGTAATTTAAATAAAAAGAACAATATCAATATAATCCCCGCAAGTGGCGGGGGATTATAATAATTCGAGCGCTTCGAATGTACTCGAGATCTTCTTTCCTCTGGGCCAATGGTGGGAGCCTCGGGACCGACCTAGAGGCCTTATTTTGAATTTTTCATGGTTTTGGCCTTGCCTTGGTCTCGGATGCCAAATCCTTGGCCTTTGCTTGGTCTCTGGTGTCCTGGCCTCCACTACATCACTGACACACACACACAGACTTATACATTTAATTTACTTTTGACTATGAATAAATTATTGAACTATACATGGAGCATGATCACATCACAGGCCTATCTGGAAAAGTTATGATACTACCAGAATTCCAGTATTAAATATGTTAAATATAAAAGCTCTCAGATCATTCACTCTGTTGCTACACAAATTTTGTCTACTGCAATAGTTGCTCTAAATTATTTATAAGTGGAAATATGATAGGAATTTGCACCAAATATTATTGGCTATAGATTTAATTAATAAGTGCCAACTTGCAGTGAACATGAACCTCTTTTTTTCCACAAATAATAGCCCCCCCCCAAAAAAAAATCAACTGCCTGGCAGCAACAGCATAATATTTTATATATATAATAACAGCAGACAGGGAGTCTGTTGGATTTGATCTGGGGGGGGGGGGGGGTGTGTTTAGGCCAAGGCTCCCTGGACATCATTCCCGCCTCCATTTTATTGGTAGTGATAAATTCAGATTATTTTTAAGAGGCAACACTTTGGATCCCAAATATTAAATTCATTTCGTTTTTGTGACCATAGCAGTCAAATATAACACAATAATATTGAAATACATCTTGGAATATGCTATACTTTTTAAGGTTCTTTATTAGTTTAAAAAAACGTTCAAGAAGATAGCATCTTTTGCCTCATTTACTTCGTCAGGCAGCAAACTTCTGTTTGTGGATTATGTGAAGGTGAGTACTTGAAGACACAGAATGATGGGGAACATCACTGTCATTGTGTAGTACTTCGTTTTTTGGATACAGGAGTGATATCTCAGGGGTAATAAGCCATATTTTGTCACAGGAGCAGGCTCAGCCAACCCACGTGCCTTTGTTGACGTTCAGCTGTTCCCAGTAACATGGCGGCACCATGCCAGCTCGTGACGTTACCAGGCAGCCAATGGGATCTGCCCAATACACGATTATACGGTTTGCCATATATGGGCATGCGCCATCTTGACCTAGAAATACCAGAACGAGACTTCGGGTAAACAAACGCACGTGGCTACAGCTAGCAATGGCGCGAAGGCAGTTTCAGAGGTTTGGGGGACTAGAATAGCTGAAAATAAACATTTTTGAGCCGGGAAAAAAATTGCTGTGTGGTGAATGGAGACAGGATAATCCACCAGCACTGTATTTGATGTGATTCCAGTGGTATTTTACTCATAAAAACCTCCGTGAATACGGCGGTTCTGTCACTGTCACAGCTTGCAGACCTGCTAAAAACCAACCTGTGGGCCCAGACTGTGGGGCATTTCTAGAGCCCGGAACCACTGCAAAATTTAGCCGCCACAGCAGCAAAACTCAAAAGTCAAAGTCAGCTGAATCTTAGCAGCTTAGCCGCCGAAAAATATGACAAGCGCCGCCGCCAAAATAGCTTGAAAAACGTGGATCTTCAATAGTTTCCTGCTGCAGATAGCATTGATCAGGCTGATACAGTGACACTTCAAGTCTTCAATGGCAATCTCAGAGCCTTACCCCAGCAATTCAATAGCAATCAGGCACAAGCAGTTCAATGCCAATCAAACAAAGGCCATGTCCAAAGAAGTACAAGTGACACTCCAATGCCAATTAGACCTGTCTTTATTGCAATTATCCATTCATGGCATTGGGATGCCCTTATTGACAATTCTTTTGAAGACCCCCATTAACAAGTAACCAATCAAATATTTTTAAATAAACATATATATATATAATTATGTGAAAATTAAGCCTATATAGGCCTACATGTAGAGATTATTACAAAACTTCATCTGCTGCATAATTTTTTTAACATCCCCCCTTTTTCAACTTCATATTATTTTATAACCAAGTTTAATCAATATATTGGGTGAATCTCTGCATTCAAAGATAACCAAAATTGAATATTTACTTTAAAAACATCTGCATGAATTACATAACTAATTGATTATGCTGGAACCTGCTTTAATTGTGACGATTCAGCCTAATTGGATAAAACATTTGGGGTATTGATAAGTGGATAATGGTCAACTAAGTCAGGAAAGTTAGTCGAAAACGGCTCTGAAGTTCTATGATTAATAGGGCATTTCAAACACAGCATTGCCATTTAAATTACCTGACTTCTACAGAAGTCAATTGTAGGCCTATTTCTCAAGCAGGGTAATACCTGAGAGATAAATTATTGGACAAATACATTGGGCAGGGCAAGGTCTCAGTGAGTCCAGATTAATGTTATAACAGATATTTTGCATAAGAATTTTGGGACCAGGTGGTCCAAGATAAGGCCACATGGTCCAGTACAATAGGTTGTCTTTAAAGTTATTGCATAACACTGATCACAGCAGTTAAAGACACAGCTTACTGTTGTCATGATTTCACTTGTATTGAGGCTGCATGCCAAATGAAACAACCGTGCAGAGAGGGGTCCCAGGCAAGAGCAATCCAAGGAGCCAACAGCTACACAATAGGAAGGAGACAAGAGCTCGGGAGGAGTCAGAATGGGAAAAGGCAGATAGGCAAAAGTCCAAGCAGCTAGGCAAAAGCAATCCAAGGAGCTAGGCAAGAGCAATAGAAGGAGCTCAGAGCAGCACTGTGGGAAGGAGACAAGGGCTGGGGTAAGAGGAGTAGGAGGGGAACAGCAATCCAAGGAGCACTGTACAAGGGAGACAGGAGCTGGGGAGGAGTCAGAATGGGAGAGTGCAGAGAGGAGGGAGGAGGCAGAGAGGGAGAATGCAGAGAGGCAAGAGGAGAGGTAGCTCTACCTCCTCCCAAGCTCTGCCTCCTCTCTAGCTCATACTCTGCCTCCTCCTTAGCTCTGCCCCCTTACTCTGCCTTCTCCCGTATAATAGCTTTGCCTCCTCCCTGGCTCTGCCCCAGCTCTGCCACCCCAGTAGCTCTGCCTCCTCCCTAGCTCTGCCTCCTCCCATGCTCTGCCCTCTCTCCAGCTCATACTCTGCCTCCTCCCTAGCTCCCTTGGCCTGACTCCCCCCTAGCTCTGCCTTCTCCATACAGCTTTGCCTCCTCCCTGGCTATCCAGCTCTGCCTGCTCATTACTAATTTAGCACTGCCTCCTTCCTAGCTCTGACTCCTCTGCAGATCTGCTTGCTCCCTAACTCATATCTGCCTCCTCCCTAGCCCTTACTTTTCCTCATCAGCAGCTTTGTTGCCTCTGTAGCTCTGCCTCCTTCCTCCCTAGTTACGCCTCTGTCATAGCTCCGCCTGCTCCCTAACTCTGCCTCCCCTCTAACTCATACTCTGCCTCTTCCCTAGCTCGGCCTCCCCTTTGCTCTGCCTTCTCCCTATAGCTTTGCCTCCTCCCTGGCTACCCAGCTCTGCCTACTCATTAGCTCTGCCTCCACTGCAGATATGCCTTCTCCCTAGTTCAGCCTCCCCTCTAGCTCATACTCTGCCTCTTCCCTAGCTCTGCCTCCTCCCTAGCTCTGCCTCTCCCTTGCTCGGCCTTCTCCCTATAGCTTTGCCTCCTCCCTGGCTACCAAGCTCTGCCTACTCATTAGCTCTGCCTCCCCTCCCTAGCTCTGCCTCCTCTGCAGATCTGCCTGCTCCCTAGCTCTGCCTCCCCTCTAGCTCATACTCTGCCTCTTCCCTAGCTCTGCCTCCCCTAGCTCTGCCTTCTCCCTATAGCTTTGCCTCCTCCCTGGCTACCCAGCTCTGCCTACTCATTAGCTCTGCCTCCACTGCAGATATGCCTTCTCCCTAGTTCAGCCTCCCCTCTAGCTCATACTCTGCCTCTTCCCTAGCTCTGCCTCCTCTCTAGCTCGGCCTCTCCCTTGCTCGGCCTTCTCCCTATAGCTTTGCCTCCTCCCTGGCTACCCAGCTCTGTCTACACATTAGCTCTGCCTCCTCCCTAGCTCTGCCTCCTCTGCAGATCTGCCTGCTCCCTAGCTCTGCCTGCTGCCTAGCTCTGCCTGCTCCCTAACTCATGCCCGCCTCCACCCTAGCCCATACTCTGCCTCATTAGCAGCTCTGTCTCCTCTGTAGCTCTGTTTCCTCCCTATTTACACCTCCTCCATAGCTCTGCTTCCTCCTAGCTCTGCCTCCCCTCTAGCTCATACTCTGCCTCTTCCCTAGCTCTGCCTCTTTCCTAGCTATGCTTCTTCCCTAGCTCTGCCTCCCCCCTTGCTCAGCCTTCTCCCTATAGCTTTGCCTCCTCCCTGGCTCTGCCCCAACTCTGCCTCCTCAGTAGATCTGCCTCCTCCATCCCTCTGTCTCCTCCATAGCTCTGCCTTCTCCCTGGCTCTGCCTCCTCCAGGGCTATGGAGGAGGTAGAGCTCGGGAGGAGGCAGAGTATTAGCTGTCTAGGAGGCCGCAATAGCTTTAAAGAGCAGGAGAGAAGCAGGCAAGGATGGAGGATGTAATAGCTATGAAGAAGACTGGAGCCTATGGTGAAGGAAAGAGCTATTGAGGAGGCCGATATTGGCCGAGCTTGGGAGGAAGCAGAGCTGGGAGAAGGCAGAGCGTTAGGGAGGAGCAGGGCAAAGGAGGAGGCAGAGCATGACCTAGGGCAGATTGTGAGCTAGAGAGGAGGCAGAGCTAGGGAGCTGCAGAGCTAGGGATGAGGCAGAGCTGGAGATAAGGCATAGCTGGGGAGGAGGCAGACCTTGAGAGGAGATAGAACTATGGAGGAGACAGAGCTACAGAAAAGGCAGAGCTATGGAGGAGGTAGAGCTAGGCATGAGGCAGAGCTGGGGATGAGGCAGAGCGGGTATGAGGTAGAGCTGGGGAGAAGGCATAGCTGGGGAGGAGGCAGAGCTTGGGAGGAGACAGAGCTATGGAGGAGACAGAGCTACAGAGGAGGCAGAGCAATGGAGGAGGTGGAGCTAAGTAGGCAGAGCAATGGAGGAGGTGGAGCTTAGTAGGCAGAGCTATGGAGAAGACAGAGCTATGGACAAGGCAGAGCTATGGAGGAGACACAGCTGCAGAAAAGGCAGAGCTTGGGAGGATGCAGAGCTAGGGATGAGGCAGAAATGGGGATGAGGCAGAGCTTGAGAGAAGGTATAGCTGGGGAGTAGGCAGAGCTTGGGAGGCAGAGCTTGGGAGGAGGCAGAGCTTGGGGGGAGCAGAGCTAGGGCAGAGTATGGCCCAGGGCAAAGTGGGAGTTAGAGAGGAGGCAGAGCTAAGGATGAGGCAGAGCTGGAGAGAAGATATAGCCGGGGAGGAGGCAGAGCTTGGGAGGAGACAGGGCTATGGAGGGGAAAGAGATACGGAGGAGGCAGAGCTCTGGGGGAGGCAGAGCTATGGAGGAGGTGAGAGCTACATAGGAGACAGAGCTATTGAGGAGGCAGAGTCGGGTGGAGGCAGAGTTATGGAGGAAGTGGAGCTTGGGAAGAGGCAAAGTATGGGAGCTAGGGGAGAGTATGAGCTAGGGAAGAGGCCGAGCTGGGGGATGAGTTAGAGCTACGTAGGAGACAAGAGTATGAGCTAGGGCAGAGTATGAGCTAGAGAGAAGGCAGCGCTGTGAAGGAGGAAGAGCTAAGGAAGAGGCAAGAGCTATGGAGGAGATAGAGCTATGGAGAAGGCAGAGCTACGGTACGGAGAAAGCAGAGCTGGCGAGAAAGCAGAGCTGGCGAGGAGGCAGAGCTGGCGAGGAGGAAGAGCTGGCGAGGAGGCAGAGCTGGCGAGGAGGCAGAGTTATGGAGGAGACTGAGCTATGGAGGAGGAAGAGCTACAGAAGAGGCAGACATTGGTAGAAGGCAAGAGCTTACAGAGGTGGCAGAGCATGAGCTAGGGGAGAGTATGAGCTAGGGAAGAGGCAGAGCTAGGGAGGAGGCTGAGCTGGTGAGGAGGCAGGGCTACGGAGTAGGCAGAGCTGGGGAGGAGGCCTCCCTCCCTCTCTGTAGTTTTCCTTACTGGGGGGGGGGGTTCACACTACTGGGGGGAGGGTTTACACGGCCATGCCCCCTCCCTGGCCACAGACCCATCCACTCAGGGGGGCCCATGCAAGATGTAAAAACATACAATTTTCGGAAAAGAACAACATTTTGCTATCAGGTTCATGACTGTTTAGCAACTACACTAAGGGACCGTTCAGAATTTATGACTGGGGGGGGGTGGGAGTTTTGGCCGAGGGGGTACTAACTTTTCACACGTGTTTCAAGGGGGGGGGTATTAATTTTAGACAACACTTCCAAGGGGGGGTAAGTAATTTTAACAAAGAAAAAATGTTAAAAATCACGCATAAACTAATTTCATTTGGACTTTTTACGGGCAAAAGTCCACTAAATGACGCGAATCTGTACGCGTGGCCATGTATTACAGTACATATGTGTGTATTGCTTTGTATGTCGAGGGGGGGGGGTACTAAAAATACGCGTGAAACCTAGGAGTGGGGTACTAAAAATCCGCATGAAACTCAAGGGGGGGGTATCAATTTTTGACGGGAAGTTCCAGCAAAACTCCCACCCCCCCAGTCATAAATTCTGAACGGCCCCTAACTGAAAAGGACAGAACCTTCTCATGTTTTGGCCCACCACCCTAATATTAACAATTGCCAAATTAGGCCTGTAACCGCAAAGGACAAAGGGGCCTGCCACGGGGCCTGAAATGCTGCAAGTCCGCCCCATGATGGGGGAAGACATGAATAGCTTTGAGTGACCACTTAGGCCTATTCACTGCATACCTCCCCTCAGTGGCGGATGCAGACAGCGTAGTCTAGCAGGGGGGCATGCGTCTTTTGCATTCGCATGCCCGCGTTGCGTCGTTTTTATTCAAAATTCTACTGTTCATCTCAGTGGTCCAGAGGGGGCCCGGGCCCCCTAGCCCCCTCCCCCAGATCCGCCACTGCCACTCCAGACCATTGTCATGGTTGGATACGCCCCTGAAGGGAAGCTGAGGATAGATAAGAGCAAGTATATATATATAGGGAAGTTGTGGGTATTTGAGGGAGTTCGAGGGTTTGTACGAGAAGCCGAGGGTAAGTGAGGAAAGTTGAGGGTATGTGAGGGACATCAAGCACAAGCATGTTGAAGCATCTAAATGATAGGTTCTAAAGGGCCTGGTGCACCTAAGACGTGACATTTGGTGAATAAAAAATTGTTCTTGGAAGTGACTGTTTTTAATATTGCTTTTGGAGAAGAACTTATATTTTAATGTACAAAAGGTGTTATAATGATATCTTCATTCAGCCCTGAGAAACTCAATGTTGTATTGAGAACTTGAAAATTAAAAGGGCTGTATAATTCATCTTTTCTGGTCTTGGTATAATATAGTTGTCAGATCGGGCAAAGCCACTCCAATCTTGTATAATAGCCATTTATGTGAGGCGTTATGGTTAGGACAAAACCGTTATGGTTGGGACACTTTCATCTTCACATGACTGTATGAAAACTTTTCTGAGTATCACAAAAACCTGAAGTGCAATTATTTCTTAACACGTTTCGTGTGGTTAGCAAAGAGAAAAATCTAATCCGCTACTTTTTCTTGGATTTTATGCATCAATAGTAGTTTAAGAAGTTATGTGTAATTGGTCATCAGAAAAATTAATACTTTTCACATTGCTTTATAATGTGTTCATGTCAGATATTTAGATATTTTTCCACTCCGACTCCACCTGAAAAATTAAGTTCGACTCCGACTCCACCCCAAAACCTCTGACTCCACGACTCCGACTGCAACTGCGACTCCAAAGCCCTGGTTGACCCTACATATAAAATAAAAATCGACCTACCTACCCATATTCTTATTGCATAAATTTAATTAATGAGTGCAGTTCTGAAAATTAAGTATCTCCAATCAACCGGGAATTCTGAATGCACAAGCATGCCCTGGCCTCATCCCATCCTGCACTGGTGCATCTACGGCTTGGATATAACTTGGTTGGCTTTGGCTGGCTTAGACATAACATTGACATGGCTGGCTGTGGCTGGACCCAAACTTGGCTGGTTGTGGCTTAAAGTGGCAGCTCCAATAGATAAATTGTAGAGGAGCCATCCCTCCCTCTACGTGAGCCCAGGGAGAACCCTTACTATCATCATTTTTGAATGGCCTGTGACCCTGACATCGACGAAATCGCCGTAATCACGAAGCTTTTACGACGAAAATACGGTAAAAATCACTACAATTACAGTGCTGATGGATAAATCTGACCCCATACCTCACCCAGGTATTTTTTTCCGGGTTCAAAAATGTTAATTTGCGACGATTCTAGCCCCCAACTGCTGAAGCTGTCATGTTGCACTGTGGATCCACAGCCTCTGCTGCAGGCCACGTGCGTTTGTTTACCCGAACATCCAGAATGAGGCCAAGATGGCGGCGGAACCGTAGAACCGTGTATCCATTCATTCATAGAGATCACTGGTCAGAACTTTGAGCCACCCAGGTGGCAGTTGGAAACTTTTTGTTTATCAACGCCATCTGTGATTTACCTTGGAGACGACATCGTCAGCCAATAACAGGCAGTTATTTGCGAGTTCACTCGCATTTGTGAGCAAACAGGGTTAAATAAGGGTGGTCAGAAATTTTGGATCGTTTGTGAGAGACAAGGGAGCACTTTTTAAAGTTTCTTTTTCATGAAATTGATGAAGAATTGGCTAACTTGAGGCGCCTTGCTCACATTTGTGTCTTTGGTGTCTTGTTTAATTACAATTTAAGTTTTTAGTTTCAACAAAATCACGGCAAAACAGGAAATAGAAATACTGTTGTTATTGTTTTACTGCCCTCTGATTGGCCGAAACAGTTGCGATGTTTTTTGGACACTTCTAATGGGGCTAAAATTATAATTTTAGGCTCTTTAGAATCCCAAATCCTTGAACCATATGAATTCGTTTTTTTATGGAGATATCTTTATTCATTGCCGAGAATTCGTTGAAAAAAATTAAAAAATATGCACAGTGTTGATGCAGGTGTGAATCTTTATAGGCTCATTTCAGCGCTTAGAATCATCAGATTTTCACCAAATTTTCACACAACGCAGTTTAGAACCTCCCTGAAGAAACAAAACCATCATTTCCTGTCCGACTATTCATTAAAACCCCTTATTTTCGCTCGTACGATAGCGTCTTTTTACCGCAAATCACTTCCTTCTTTTATCAAAATTTCAGATTTTTCACTCTCAACTTCTCTTCAACTTTTAAACCACTTGTAATCATCGTAGAAATCTCTAAGTAGGCTCATTGTCTTCGCAATTTAATTCTCTACAAGCTGGTGTTTTTTATTTTTCAAAACAATCCATAATAACTTCTATAAAACGTCCGTTTCACAACGTTGTTTCACCGCTACACTTAGTGTAGTAGCCTATAGGCCTACATTCCAACAACCAATCAGATATCTCAATTTCTAATTCCCTTTACTCATCAACCTATTCCTCTCACGACCTCATCTATCCCCTCATAACATCCCTCTATCCTTCCTCTCTTCCCCAGTTCTTCCCTTTCTTCCTAGAATTACTATATACTTCAATTTTTCACTTCCTTCTCATACTGTCAGCCCATTGGCTGTCAATATAAACAGTGTATCCCATTTTCATAATCTAGCTCTTTGTAAACATTGTATCTCATTTTCACCATCCAGCATCACATCTTCATTTGTAAACATTGTATGCCATTTTCACCATCTAGGACCCAAACGCATTGTATATGGTTTTCACCATCTAGAACCAAACTCTATTTTGTAAACAGTGTATAGCATTTTCACCATCTACATCACAACTCCCTTTTTCGTATAAATCCCTCACTTCCACTTCTCTCTCATCACCCTTTCCCTCATTACCCTCCCTTCCTATACATAACCCCACCCATATCTACTTTACCCCTCCTACCCCCACTTACCCCCACCTTCACTTTCACCCAAAACTTCACTTTTTCACTTTTCTCCCTATACTTAAATTACTTCATTCACCCTCACTTACCCCCACTTACCCCCATTTACCCCCACCACCTTTACTCTCTCAACCTCTCTCTCTTTCTCCCCTTACATCCCATACTTAAATTTCTCATTTACCCTCATTTTACCCTCACTTACCCCCGCTTACCCCCACCACTTTTTCCACCCAAATCCAACTCTTTCTCCCTCTACACCTCCAACACTTAAATCACTCCACTTACCCTCACTTAGCCCCACTTACCCCCATTTACCCCCACCACTTTTTCCACCCAAAACTCCTTTTTTCTTCTCTACTCACTTCCTCTACTTAAACTACCTCAATTACCCCCACTTACCCCCACTTACCCCCATTTACCCCCACCACCTTTTTCACTCTAAACTTCTCTCTTCTTACCTACTCTCTTCCTTTACCTAAATTACCTCAATTACCCCACTTAACCCCACTTACCCCAATTACCCCATTTACCCCCACCACCTTTTTCACTCTTAACTTCTCTCTTCTTACCTACTCACTTCCTTTACCTAAATTACCTCACTTACCCCATTTACCCCCACTTACCCCCATCACCTTCCCCACATAACATATATCTTTCATCATTTCTCACCTCATCATCACTAGTTCTCAATATGAGCACCGACCCAAAAGTCTAATGTTTCCACACGATCGCGTAGCCGCTCCGAAACTCAAAAAGAATCAGGGTGTGCAGATTACTCTTTTTATGACGCTGTCAATGGTCCTTTTTAGGTTTTCGCGTTCCTTCTTCGTAGTGGTTACTGCTTCCATGCATATGTGGCAATTGGTATTATGCAGGCCTTTACCACCTGCCACACCATTCTCATCTTAATACCTTTAAGGTCTGGGCTTCTTGCTATAGCCATAATTGTGTTGTAAGCCGCTTGTACTTTCTTCTTTACTTCATTATGTTGTTTATTCCATTTTTCCACTTTTTGCAACCATCAGTATCTGAAGTTCGGGGGGAACGGGCACTGCCCCCCTCCTGGTCATACCACTGCTAAGTTTATCGTCTGTTATATTTCTCGATCATGTATGGAAATCTAGGCCCCAAATTCGACACCATTTTCCCAAGAATCAACACATCAAAGCAAAACAACATAAGCATGGTGAACTCGCATGTGTTCCGCTTGCGACACAAATTCTAGTTTGGAGGTGTGGCACGTCGCTGTCAAAACAAATCCACGTGGATCAACCAGCTGTCAATACTGTCAAAACAATCAAGCGCCGTTGATTAAATTGATTTATTTCCCGAAAAATGGCAATGGCAGCAGTTCTATCTCTCTTTGGGTCGCCGAATTCCCAAGTACCAATTCAAAAACGAAGACAGCCTCCAAGAAATGCCCAGAAAAAGCTTGATGAAAACTTTATTTATCCGGCCTCACAGAACTCCATAATTTTAGGAACAACTGTGTCTCTTGATGATTTTCCTAAATCACCTCGTATTCTGGCCCTAGACACACAACCAATTTCGCCTATTGGAGATGATTCCATTTATGTATCACCAATGAGTCAAAGTGTTGTGCCTGAAACACAAGATCCATTCAATGTGTCACTTGTGAGTGAAGACTGTTTCTGCGATCAGAGTAGCTCTGACTGGGATAATTCTGTTGATCTTCCTGCCCCAGTCTACACTGACAATCGCCCAGTCAACAGCACTGTTGAATCCCCTCCTTCAGACAATGTCTCCAATGAACACCCTGCTCAAGTTGATGCTACAATTGAACCACCAGTCTGTCCGGTCCCCACAAATGGTTCCCCTATCATGACATTGACATCTCAGCGTTATGCCCCTTCTAGCTTATCTAAATCTGTTCATCTGTTTAGAGGTGACAAAAATCCATTATCAGCTTTTTTTCATCAGAAGCTGCAATGGAAAGGCTTATCGTTTATATCTGCTGAGCAGGCATATCAGTATGAGAAACTTTTATTTCATCATGTGCCTCGAATTGAATGTAATCGTCTGCTTAGGTGTCGGACCTCACATGATGTGAAGCGTGTTGCTTATCTTTTGGTGCCTTCCCCAATTAACTCTTGGAATTCTGTGAAATTCAACTTGATGACGGAAATTTGTAAAGCAAAGCACCAGCAATGCAGTCGTTTCCGTGAAACTCTAACCAAGACTGGCAACTCCACACTGATTCACAATATTGAAACTGACAATGTGTGGGGTTGTGGTGTGGACATGAAAGGAAAGAATATGATGGGGATGATTCTTATGGAGGTGAGAGACAATGCACAGAAGTACCAGGAAGAATACCCTCCATTGCCTGCACCAATGAACCCCACTCGCAGTTCTTTGCAAGTTGACAGTGCAAGACACAAGAAGCCTGCAGGTGTTGTTATCATTGGCAACTCCAATATCCGTGGTCTTTCCAAAGAGATCAACTCACGAGGTCTTGAGAGCACTGGGTACGTATACCCCGGACAGACTGCAAAGATAATCAATACGAGAATTCCTGTGATAAAGTCGTCTTCTGTTCCATCTGCCGTCGTATGTCATGCGGGTGATGTTGAAGTACGTGATGTAGATCGTTCCATCACATCGGTCAAGAATGACTACACGGAACTAGTCAACACCATCCACACGATCTTTCCAAAGTCTCGGATTATCCTCAGTGGTTTGCCAATGGTTCATTCTTCTCGAGATTTACTACTTCAATCGAGGATATCAGAACTGAATTCACACCTTACATCACTGTGTGATCCTACTAAAAACTGTGTGTATATCTCAAACTCTAAGTCAAAAATCAAAGATGACATTCACTTTACAGACCAATCAAAAGACTTACTGGCTCGCACCATAGCTGGTCATGTGAAGAAATGCCTTTAATTTGTTGCCAGTTGTCGAAATTGTTGAAGAGTCTGATAATATAAATGTCAATGTTGAAATTATTAATGATGCAATTGAAATTAATAATGAGGGTGCAAAAGCTACTAATGATAAGTCCAATGCGGTGGATAATCCACTCACTATGATTGGATGTGTAGATAGGCCTGGTATAACAAGTATTAATAGGTTTATTGATTTGGAACACTCTGTTAGAAATGTGGAAAAGAATGAACTAAAACTGCTTGTCTGGAATATCCAGGGCTTGGGCAGCAAATTTGATACGCATGACTTACTTAACCAAGTTTCAAGCTTTGACATAGTTATATTTTTGGAAACAATGAAATTGGATGATTTTAATCCTAATACGGGTGTTTACACTTTCAAACATTTTCAAAGGAAGTTTCAAAACCCAGAGCTCGTAAGCCGTCAGGCGGAATTGGGATTTTAATCAAATCTAAATTATATGAAAACAAAAAAGTAACAATTGTTAAAAATGCTGATTTTGTTGTATGGTTGAAGCTTGATCGACCAAATCAAACGGATTTTTATATTGGATGCGTTATATTCCACCTCAGGACTCGACATCCATGTTTTCAAATTTTAATGATAACAATGCATTTCATCTTCTTCAACAGGATGTAATTCATTTCGCAAGTATTGGAAATGTGGCTTTATGTGGTGATTTCAATGCTCGTACGGGTAAACTAAGTGATCATGATAATACACAGGGAAAAGAAATAGCTTTCAATATCACTTCACATGATGTAGACTTTCCTGTATTTGAGAGACACTCAGAAGATACCAAGGTTAATACATATGGGAAAGAACTTATTGCACTTTGTAAGTCAAGTGGAATGAGAATCATGAATGGTTTCTTTAAAAATGACAACTCAACTGGCCTTTTTACATGTTGTGCAGCCAGAGGTACTAGTCTCATTGATTACTTAATCTGTGACAGTCAATTTATGAAAGACCTTACAGAATTTAGTCTGTCTCCAATTTGTGTAGAGTCAGATCATAAACGTCTCTGTTTCAATATTAGGATGAGTATTTTACAATCAAATCAGGAATTTCATTATCCCGGAACTATACAACCTAAATCTATTTACAAATATATCTTTCAACCTGACAAAATTAATAGCTTTCAATGTTCTCTTGGAAATGACAATCATCTCGAACTACTAGATGAAATGATTGATTGTATTATTCATGACCAAAGTGTGAACTCAGCTGTTTCAAGTATGTATTGCTATTTAGACAATACAATATCTGAAAATTTTGATAAGAGATACAGTAAGTCCCCTTCAAACAGTTTTCCAAGAAATCAATGGTTTGACAATGAATGTAAAGAACATAAACGTATGTGCAACGATTTCTCAAAACAAAATGATCTTTCAATTGATATCATTCGTGATTCATATAACTGTCTTAAGAAGAAGTACAAAGCCCTAATTCAAAGAAAAAAAAGGGAATATCAACACAAAATCAGATCAGAATTAGAAAGTTTCCATTCAAATAATCAGAATGATTATTGGAAACTTTGGGATAAGCTGAAGACAGGCAAGCATTCTCAATCTTGTGAATTGATATCATTGCAATCTTTTGAATCATATTTTGAAAATGTCAGTTCTCCACCAGAGAGTGCAATTTCAACTTTTGATATGTCTTTTTTGGAAACTATCAAAGCATCAATATCAAATAATCATAATTTAAATGATGTTAGCTTGACAGATTTTCCAATTACATGTGAAGAGGTGCATCAACAAATTAAATGTCTCAAGTCAAAAAAGGCTCCTGGTGTTGATGGAATATGCAATGAATTTTATAAGTGTATTGCTGAAAAGTTAGTACCCCCTCTGACTACTTTATTCAATTATATTTGGGATAAAGGTGAATATCCAGACAGATGGGTGGAGGGCATCATACAGCCTCTTCATAAGAAAGGTTCTAAAAGTGTACCAGATAATTATAGAAAATTAACACTTATGGCATGTATGGGCAAAATTTTTGAAGCAATTTTAAACAAACGTCTATTTTTTCAGAGTGAGGTGACACTTGTTGATGACCCAAACCAATTTGGCTTTTGTAAAAATCGTAGAAACTACTGACAATGTTTTTATATTAGATACTCTTATTTCTCATCAGCGTTCTCTTAAAAAACCTTTGTATCTTTGCTTTATAGACTTTACCAAAGCATTTGATTTTATTAATAGGGACTTTTTATATAACAAATTGTGTAGGAGTGGTTTTGGTGGTAAACTTGTCAGACTGATTGCTAGCATGTTTTCTAAAGCTAATGCGAGAGTTAGGTGGAATGGTGAAATTGGTAAAAAATTAGATAGTACTCATGGCGTTTTACAAGGTGGTATCATCAGTCCAAAATTATTTAATCTCTTCTTAGCGGATGTGCATGAATATCTTGATCTTAGTCAAGGTATAAACGTTAATGGTAGTTACTACACTCATTTACTTTATGCTGATGATTTAGTGCTTATATCCGAGAGTAAGCCTGGGCTTCAAATTTTATTGAACAACCTCACAGAATTTTGTAGAAAATGGCATCTAATAGTGAACTGCAGTAAAAGTAAGGTTATGTTGTATACTAATCTGAAGGAAAGAAATCAGAACAACTGTTTTCTCTTAGGAGATAAAGAATTGGAAGTTGTTAATTCTTTTAAATATCTTGGGCATGTAGGGGAAGAGGGGGTGACAAGTCACAGGGGGTAAAAAGTCACAGGCCTTTTTTACCTACTTGCAGTGACATAATTATTAAGCTTAAATCATCATTTGGGACGCTTTTATGAGAAGAAGGTCTGTAGGGAATATGAAAACTATGCTCATTATGCAAAGTGGGTTTTTACCCACCCCATGCTTTTTAGGGGTCCCAAACAGGTTTTATTGACTCTGAACTTTCCCTATTAATGTCTGGTCATTGAGACATAGGAAGTTGTGCTACTGTTTCAGGGCCTTTTGGATAATAGTCTTTCATGCTGTGAACCCATTTTTGGCCATATGGTCACCAAGTTGCCATGATCATGTGTTGAATTTAAAAAACAGCTGAGGGGTGAAATGTCACACTGTGACATTTCACCCCAGCACTGTGATATTTTACCATAGGGTACCGTGAATTCAATATTCCGTGCTAAAGAAAGTAAAATATTCCACACTTGAGGCTTTTAGCTTACAATCTTATCATCATCCATCATCAATAATACATCTGAGAGAGTATTGCAACAAGTTTTCATTTCGCAAACTTTGGCCAATTTTTGATGCAGGCTTTGCTGATGGTGCATTGTCATTGCGAGCCGATAGCTTTGGAAGGCTCACTATAAATTTCATGCACAAGGATGACTATCAATTCTAGGTCTGCATGTTACCTCATATAGTCCTGTATGTTCACAAAAATTGCATGTGACTTGTTACCCGCGGTTGTGACTTCTTGACCCTGGCATGGGGTAAAAAGTCACATCAGACTTTGCTTTAAATAAATGTGAACTGACTAAAGCCAATTTACAACACAGCAGCTATCATGTGATACAAACATAGTCAACTAAACACTGCATAATTGTGCCAAAGGTCCTTCAGATCTGACAAACATCTGCTCTGTTCTGGGGCTTTTTTTGAATTTTGTGACTTCTGACCCCGCCTCCCTACTGACTACATCCAGGAATATTCACTCATCTATGCATGACCATATCTCTACTCAGGCACAAAGGGCTGTTCATTTGCTCAATGACAATATTAAAAAAACCGTAGGGTACTTATCCCCTCAACTTAGTCTTAAAATGTTTGACACTCATGTTCTTCCTATTTTAGAATATAATAATGATCTGTGGTTCAAAGAAAATAAAATTGATGTGATTGAGAAAATCCAGTTACAATTCCTAAAAAATATGTTAGGAGTTAGAAGGCAGACATCAACTATTGGTATTCTGGCAGATTGTGGAAGATTCCCATTGGTGATTCGACAGCATATCTCTGCTATTAAATATTTAGAAAGGATTCAATCTTATGATTGCCCTTCTATACTTAAGAATTGTTATGAAATTCAGAAACAAATGAAAGAAAATGGCAAGCAATGTTGGTTCAAAAGATTATGTGATGCATTAGTTAAGTATGAGATTCATGACATTTATGACCTCAAATCTGCTCAAAATGCCATATATCATCACACTCAGAATAAGCTATTAAGTGAAATTTCAGACAATGTCAAAAATCCAAAACTTAGAACGTATAAAAAATTTAAAACTGAGATGTGTATTGAACCATACTTGTTTTTAGGATTATCAAGAAGTGCTTATCGCAGTATTGCTCGTTTTAGACTGAGTTCAAATAATCTACAAATAGAGTTAGGACGACATAAGCGTCCCTATGTGGAAGCTGAAAATCGATTGTGTCAAAATTGTAACATGAATGAAGTTGAAGATGAAGAGCATTTCTTAATGGTATGTCCGAAATGGACATATCACCGACAAAAATTGATAACCATTGTTGTTAACCATATTAATGGCTTCTTAGTACTTGAAAAGAACCAGCAATTCATTACAATTATGAAAAGCAAGACAACTGAGATAAATTTTGCACTAGGAAGTTACTTAAAACAGTCGTTTAATGACAATTCATAAAGATTTTTACTTAAAACAGTCGTTTAATGACAATTTATAAAGATTATATCGTGATGACCTTCAATATTTTGGCAACGCTTGGCAAAATAATTAGTGTAACAAACTTGATTATCTCATTATTATTGAGTTTTCAAATATATGTATCTATATATATCAAGATTGATACATTTAAAAACATTGTGCATTAACATATGATATTTCTACTTATAACTGTATGTTGTGTAAATAAGTGTACATATATATATTTCTATTTATGTTTATTGTATATATATCTACAAATTTATCTACAGTTTGCATTTAAATTTATATTATATCGAGTATACATTTCAAAATAATCTGAAAGATGCTTACAAGTCTGTTAGTTGGTGCAATTTCTTTTGCAATATTTTTATTCACTTATATATATGATGATGATGATTTTCAATGCTCTTTATTATTTTATTTGAATTTGAATGACACATGTATCTATATGATATTTTTGATGTCAAATAAAATCCTATATATATATATACAGGACTCTCAAGGCTGGATTTTCAAAACGGCTGCAGCACATGAAAAGATGGAAATAACAAATTTAGGGTCCGTTGAACTACCAAAAGTGCCTCTGGTGCCTCTTTGGGACAATGTAAGTACCCTGTGCGAATTTGGCAGTCGTAGGCCACCCAGATTCCTCAATCCTAAAGGTGAAAGATATGTGGCTCAAGAACATGAACTTTATTAAGATAGATGTGTGTATGGGGAGCTTTCAAAACAATAAGGTGACCCAGTGATGTTATATATTATTCTAAGCATTTAATTTTGAAGATAATAGGCACCTGGAAAGTTAAATATGTAAAAATGTGAAAATGTTACGTTTTTTCAATTTCCATTTGCATGGCTATTCCTAAAAAAGTGGAAGATTTGAGCCTTTGTTATCATATTTTTAGTATGGGTACATGTTTGCAGAGCATATATTTCACAATTTCGTATCAAAATTACAAGATTAATTTTTGTCAGCTGTTTTCAGCTTTGGAGCAGCACCTTTGTGGCTTGACCCATATATTATAACAAAACAACCCAAGTCAGGGTCACTGAGTAACAATATCAAGAGCTGTTGTGTGAATTAATATCACTCGAGCCCGCAGGGCGAGAGTGATATTAATTCACACAACAGCGAGTGATATTGTACGAAGTGCCCTGACGCGTGGTTGTTTTGTTTTTATCACCTGGTTTTACCTCAAATTTTCAATTATAAAGAGGGACTATTTTCCGCCATTACAAAAATGTGACGTCACCATGGAGCAACAATGGAGGTGATGTCACAATCCTATTGTTTTGGCCATTGCTTGGTTTGTGACGTCATCAGGCATCTGAAATGCCGGTGATGTCATAACCATTGTTAAAAAATATCGCCCTTGAAAGGTGGTATTTTTTGCAATATCATAGGCCCTGATATTTTGACTGTAAAGAGTGATATTCACAGTCAACCAGGTGATAAATATAATTAGGTATGCAATAGTGGTCGAGTCATGGCCTTCTATTATCTTTATTTGCCTGCTGCCCTGCCATCTGTGTGTGTGCTTGCCAGGGTCTGTAAAAGCAGAGAAAGGTGTTATCAGACTAATTTACTCATATTATGGTACGGTTTTATACATGTGCAAGGTAAAGGTTATGAGCTATCGTTTGGGAACCAAAAAATATGCAGCTGTTATATTTTCTCAAGTTTTTCCAATCATTCAAAAAGTGTTAAATACACATCAAAAAGCACTGATACAATGTGCTACATTGCATTGGTGATATGTGCAGGAAATTTCATCGCTGTATATGCAATAGTGGCTCCAATAAGAAAAAAAGTATTTTTAATATTTTTTCTCGATATTACAAAAAGGATAGAATATGTATATCAGTCAGACCATGAAAAGGCACAACTAGACCACTTAAGTCATGCGTGTACCTGTAACTGTACCAAACTGTATCCGTGTACATGCAATAGTGACCGAGCGTTGGGCCAGAAACAAAAACTTTTTTTTTTGTCAATATTTCAAAAAGCATTTAATATTTTCCATCAGACCTTTCAAAGGGCATAACTAGACCATTTGGGCTATATGTGTACCAAACTTTATCCATTTAAATGCAATAGTGACCGAGTGTTAGACCCAAAACTAAAAAATAAATGTTTTTCCTCATGTTAACAAAAAGTTTATAATATCTATCAATGAGACCATCAAAAGGCACAACTAGACCATATAGGCCACAGCTGTTCCAAATTTCATCCTTGCACATGTAATAGTTACTTGAGTTTCGGCCCGGAAACGAACAAAAATAATTTTTTTTTAAATTATTTCAAAAAGTATAGAATATCTATCTAACAGCTCATCAAAACGTACAACTAGACCATACAGGCTATATGTGTACCAAATTTCATCCTTGTACACTCAATAGAGGCCGAGTGCTGGCCCAGAAACGATCTATTGGCCCGCCGCCCGAAAGCCTTCTCATAACTCAGAGTTTGTGACTTCCCGGACAATTTTTGATGAACATTGATCAATGAAGGAGACCAAAATTTAAAATAGTATTTATTGTGAATGCAGGAATTTAAAATAGATTATGTTTATTATATGTTAGGACAAACAGAACTCTTAGCAGGGCAGATTTGTCATGAATAATAATTGTGCAGTGGTGTATTTGAGTGGCCATCTGTAAGATTCTCCGCCATCCTGACATGAAATCAGGGAATAAAACATGCAAAAAGGAAACACACGTGCTTCGTTTCAACCATTGAACAGAATGAAATATTTTTATTTTTAACACCAGATGACGCCAAGTTACAGTTACATTAACACGAGGTGTCGCCACTAATCATGTGGACAATTATTGTTGGTATTTGTGATCACACTTTACACCCCCACTTGATAACAAATCCTTTTACTAACACACACAAACATTTTGGACTACAACAATATCCAAGTATAATAAAGCCAATAATATATGGCCAACAGTGACAACCTTAATCCTAAAGAAAACATTTTAAAGTAAAATACTAAAAAAAAAATGTTATTTTACATTACACATCGATAATCGATTTACGATTATCATAGCAGTTTTAACAACCGAAAATTACATCCTTAAATTTTACCATTTTGAATCTGGTAGCTGGTTTTGTCATTATGTCAGCTAACATCTCATCAGTTTTGCAGTATTTCACTGCAATCTTGCCATTTGTTTGCTCAGTACGAACGTAGTGGTAACGCACATCAATATGCTTTGACCTTTGGTGTTTTGCCTGACTTTTGGATAGAGCAATTGCTCCCTGGTTATCTTCATACACAACAGTTGGGCTTGAATTATCAACACCATCCAAGTTCTCAGTCAGTTGTCTCAGATACATAGCTTCTTGGACTGAAGCAGCAAGGGCCATGTATTCGGCCTCACATGATGAAAGTGCGACAGTAGATTGCTTCTTCGATTTCCACGAAACCACAGGTCCATTTTCATTCAAAGTGAAGCAATATCCTGTGATGCTCCGTCTGTCGTCTGGGGATGATGCCCAATCTGCATCGCTGAATCCAGCGAGTTTTAACCCGCTGTCGCTCTTTCTGTAGCATAGTTCATAATCCAAAGTTCCTTTTAAGTACCTGAGCACATGTTTCACCGCCACCCAATGTTCCTTCTGAGGATTTGACAAATGCTGCGACAATTTTGTAACAATAAAGCAGATATCAGGCCTGGTGCAAGTCATCGCATATATGAGGCTCCCAACCGCTTCGCGGTATCTGCCATCAACTAACGCTTCATTTGTACATACAATCTTTTGTTCTGATGGAGTGTATTTTGGCTTACAATTAGACATGTCAAAACGCTCCAATATTTTGTACAGATATTTTCTCTGATGAACTTTTACGAAACCATTGCCTTGTTCAAACTCCATGCCCAGAAAATACGATAAAGGGCCAAGGTCTTTCATCTTAAACCTAGTGTTTAAAATCGCCTTCACTTCGTTTAACAACTTGAGACCACTTGAAGCAATTAACAAGTCATCAACCCAGACCAAGATAATAGCTATCTCTCCCTGAAATTTTCTCAAATAAACACAAGGATCAACCGCATTTTGTTCAAAATCATGTTCAAGCAAATACTTGTGGAGCAGATCATTCCACATTCTGCCTGACTGTTTGAGTCCATACAACGATTTGTTCAAGCGATACACAAGTGTTTCTTTATCCGAAACGATTTCGAACCCTTCGGGTTGTTCAACATAAATTTCGCAGTCTATCGGTGCATTTAGATAGGCTGTTTTAACATCCATCTGGTGCAGTTCCCAGTCATGTTGGGCTGCAAGTTGAATTAACACACGAATTGACAACAAATTGGCAGTTGGTGCAAAAGTTTCCTCATAGTCAATTCCCTTTACCTGACTGTAACCTTTAGCTACATATCTAGCCTTGTATGTCTTTTGACCTTCTATTCCTTCCTTAATAGTGTACACCCAACGTCCCCCCACTGCATCTCTACCTTTAGGCAATTCAGTTAGAGTGAAAGTACCATTTTCCTTTAAGGAGTGCATTTCTTCTTTCATTGCTCCCTCCCACTGTTCAGCCTCTTTTGAAGTAAGAGCTTCCTTGTAAGTTTGAGGAAAAGCAGACACTCTGTAACAATAATCCAAACAAGACAGAGCCTGGTCTGACTGTTCTAGGTCTGTAACATAATCATCAAGATATGCAGGGGAATTTCTCTTTCTAGCGGGGTACCTTTGAGCATCGCCCTCAGCATCAGTTTCATCTGAATTTTCTAGGTTAGCACTACCCTCAACAAATTCATTTTCTTGAGCAGGCTGATCCTCCTCATCATTTGACACCTGCTCTACTAATAGGTCATCATCACCTGTTTGGGTCTCTTGGGAAACACTCTTTTTCCCTACAAATTTTACAACACGATGCCTAAGAACTTTTCCAGTCTCAGGAAAATACACCAAATATGCTGGACTGCCTTTATCGTAGCCTACAAAGACACCCTTGGTACTCTTTGGATCTAACTTCTGCCTATCTCGTCTGAGAACAAAACATTCAGCACCAAATACCTGCATATTTGCTAAGTTTGGCTTTTTACCTGTGAGTGCAAAGAATGGTGTTTGTTTCAATCTTTGATTAAAACACCTGTTCCGAATGTAAGCAGCGGCCATTACACCATAAGGCCAAAGAACTTTGGGCAAATTTCCTTGTAAGAGGAGACATCTCCCCATCTCAAACAAAGTACGCCAATTTCGTTCTGCGGTACCATTTTGGTGAGGGGAATAGGGGGCAGAGGTTTCGTGTTTAATTTTGTTTTTAACAAGAATACTTCTGAATTCTTTTGATGTGAATTCTGTTCCATTGTCAGATCTCAAACGCTTAACCTCACCAAAAGGAGCAGAATCAGCAAGAAACTGTTCTAAGGCAGTTGGAGCACTATTCTTGGATTTTAGAAAATACACAAATACAACCCCTGAGTAATCATCAGTGAATGAGATAGCATATTTGAAACCCTCCTTTGACACAGGCTCAATCGGCCCAGCTAAATCAGTGTGTACAAACTCCAAAGGAACATCACTTTTTGGATCAGCTTCTATACTCCTATTCTCAGTCATCTTGCCCAATGTATACACTTCACAATCAAATTTATCTCTTTTCACAATTTTCATCCCATCTACAACATCTTGTAGTGCAATTACATCATCACTGTTACAATGAACCAGCACTTGGTGCCAGTCTTCCAAATCTCGCACCTGACTAACATGATCACAATTTTCAACATTTTTCGCATCAGAATCAGCAATGTCAAGATAATACAGTCTCCCATGTTTCACAATGTCAAATCGAGTCCCATCACAACGAACCAATTCAGACGACTCCGGAAAGAGCGAAAAATTTGCTCCTCTCAACTTAGCAGCTTGTACAGAAAAGACGTTCTGTGGATATGTCGGAACATATAAGGCATCTTTGAGCGTCACATCGGGCCGTTTTCCCTGATCATCCAAGAGGCGCAACTTTGCGTCTCCCCTTTTGAGTGCAGTGTTGTTGGTCTTAGCGCCGTCTGCTAATTCATTGAAATGTTTATTGGGATTAAACATCCCATCAAATTTCAAGAATAAGGACTCATTCAGGATATGTTTAGTTGCACCACAGTCCACGAGTAGCATATCTGATGGTAGACAGTCACTTCCTGGTTTGTAATCGCCCGCCTTAAATGTGAAAGAATGAGTCTCCTTCTCGTCTGTTTCTTCAGTGACAACACTCACTTTGTCTCTACTTGCTCTTGTCTTTCTTTGGCCCTGTGCATGGCGTCGACATGTGGCGTCATTATGGGTAGCGTTCTGGCACATATGACACCACTTACCTTTAGGCTTGTTTTCACAAGTGTAGAAATAATGGCCTACCTGACCACAGCGATAGCAGGCTTTAGAGCTGGTTGCATTAACTCTCATAATTGCGTCATCAGCAGCAGCACCACGAGAACGTTCCGTTTCTTCGAAACTTCGTAATCCAGTTTTGAACGCCGTGAAAGTCTGCTTTTTCTCGTTTTGAGTAACCACTGTGACAAACGAATTGTAACTATCAGGCAATCCTTTCAGCACCATAGCTATCAACAAACTGTCTGAAACTTTCTCATCCACATTTTTCAAAGCCGTTGCTGCTGCTTCTGCTCTTATTATGTAATCTGTCACAGTTTCATTTTCTGCTTTCAGTAATGTAGTGAGTTCAGTGTACAAGGAAATAATCCGTGGCTTACCAGCGCCGGCATAATGTCCCCTTAAAATACTCAGAGCTTTACGACCATCATCAGCGGCCTCTCTCATCACCAGTGCCAAGCTTGTATCGTCTAGAAACTGAATTAACTCAGCATATGCTTCTCCATTCTTGTCAGCATCAACTTCGTCATCCTCGTTTTTGAGGATGATATCTTTCAATTTTCTCAGTCTCATGTAACCAAGGAATTTCACTTCCCATTGTTCATACTTGCGTTCGTCTCCATCAAACAACAATCTGTTGTATCTTCCAGTCGAACTGGGCCCATAACCTGTAAGATTCTCCGCCATCCTGACATGAAATCAGGGAATAAAACATGCAAAAAGGAAACACACGTGCTTCGTTTCAACCATTGAACAGAATGAAATATTTTTATTTTTAACACCAGATGACGCCAAGTTACAGTTACATTAACACGAGGTGTCGCCACTAATCATGTGGACAATTATTGTTGGTATTTGTGATCACACTTTACACCATCCTCAAAAATAACATTGAAGAGATAGGAAACACCACGGAGCATCTCTTTTGAAAAGCTAGTCATTGATTCGTAATTTTCATCAATTTCCAAAAAAATAATTTAAAAGATTAAAATTAATGTCAACATGTATGCCAAAATATGAACTTGAATGATACAGTTGCTACATTTGTGAATTTCAACTTGCGTGTTAGTTTCTATCCTTTAGTTATATTTTCAAGTCTTATCACTTACTAAATGAAAATGCTGAGTCTCCGTATGTCAGTTTCATGTAATCAATTCTCCATGCTGCTATTCCATGATGTCATGAACTTAAATAGTGAAACTCCACACGTGTCAGTTCCAACTCGCATAGTAGACTTGCTGTTCTTTAGTTTCACATTTTTTAAATCTTGCCACGTATAATTTATTAATGGTAATCTCTTCATTTGTTAATGTGTCCGTAAAAAGCACCACAATCACCAACCTGAATGGTCTGTTGCACCAAAAGCAAAATGCTAAACGGAAAACGCATGGCGAAACCACATGTGTTCCGCTTGTGACACAAATTCTAGTCTGGTTGTTGGGGAGGACCAATAGTCTAACAAGAGCAGGTATACTGCCTCCATATCCCCCATGCCCTACACATCTACCTATACCCACCAGAATTCCAATTTTAGTTATGCCAAATATTTCCACCAGGAGCACAATTGTGCATACATGTAAGGATGTGGAGACACCTGGGGGTGGAGTTAGCTTTTAAAAATAACATGGCTGCAGGCCAAAAGCACAGGAAAAAGTATTTGGGATGTGGAAATGGTTATGATATTTATTGATTTATGGTCAGATTTGACAAGTTTAGGGGGGTCTTTGAATGTTGGGAAAGGATGAGCGTTGTGCATGGTGTGGTGTTTGAGATATTTGATGGACGCCATGACACGGAGACTAAAAGTACAATCCCCCATAGCATAGCATGGGGGATAATTAGCCAAGCCAGTTGCATAATTAAATACAGTATATATCATCCATCCATCCATCTTGTCTTTCCCTGGATAGTTTACTTAAATAAATAAATAGATAGATAGATAAATTGATAAACAGACAGATATATAAACAAATAGATGCATAGATAGAAAGATTATCATGGAGACTTACTCTTTATCAAAAACAATATGCACTGATTGTTGACTGATTGTTGAGATAGCTCTTTCTTTTCAGTTTGGATTTGGGAGTTTATTTGATAAATATGTAGTTAACTGTGAAGTGTCACAATCCTTTAATTGGTGTTACAAAGTTTTGGATTCGTCAAACTGTTAAAAATATATAAAAATCCTGGACAACAGACAGACCAACTAAACAGATATCAACAGTATCCGAAGTTTCCCCTTTACAAGCTCAAAATTTAGCATAACATTTTACTAAACGGCTGATTTCTACACTTTAAAGTTCAGGAATCGTTTCTAATTTTTACATAATGTATATTTTTAAAAAGGCATTATCTATCTGTCTATGCCTTTAATTTGGTTGTAACTAGCCCCAAATACCTGCGACAAGAAAGCTTGTTGCAAGTGTTCAGCTCAATCAAGCTAATGTCTCCCATCCCTCACAGCTGCACCGTGAGTTTTCCAGAACTCTTCCTATCAAGTGCTTCCTACAGCTCTTGTAAATGAAGCAGACACACTTTTACAACTTCAACAAAATCTTGAAAGTGTCATAAAGGAATTAAGGTATGAAACAATTTATAGAGGGTAAAGAGCCCTAAAACTATTGACCAAATAACGTTTTTCTCATGACCCCAAATGTGTTTTCTTGTCTATTTTACTTCTTAGATAGGAAAATCTACCAACAATGTATGAAAAGGCTTATTGGTTAATATGGAAAACAACTTGGGCCAATAGTTTCAGGAATCAATTAACTCCATTTAAATTGCTTTATAACTTTCATTTTGGAACATCACATATTTTTGTTGAAGTTTTACAAGTGTGCCTGCTTCATTTAAAAGAGCTGTATCTATTGCAGTGGCGTAACTGGGCGGTCTCGAATGGGGGGCACCTGGGGGGGCACGTGATTCTCTGGGGGGGCACCCACTATACTAATTGTATATTTTAGCCGGAGTTGGAAAGTTCATATGGGGGGGCACCTGGGGGGGCACAGGTCCAATATGGGGGGGCACGTGCCCCCCCCCCCGTGCCCCCCCATAGGGACGCCACTGATCTATTGGGTCTTTGGCCCACCAATTATTGGCCAAAGCATAGATGTGAAGAATGAAAAAATATTTCCTCCTGATATTTTCCATGAAAGGCTTTGGTCAGATTTGCCCCACCACTTTAAATTAAACGAACGTCAGACGCCCATGAAATTCTCCATAAAACATCACACTCAATCCTTAAATCCTGTAGATCGAAACATCCACCCCGGCGTTCTTCCTCTTCTTCGTTAAACAATCTCCCACCCTGTGACGCTGACAAGACCACTAAACAATTGTAATCTTTTCCAGATACATCCAGACAACACACGGATGCCTTCCCGAGGCCTTCTCACTCTCCGGATCCTCCCCCACCTCCACTCCACTCCGACATAACATTTCCTGGCTGGCTACCGCTTCCTCTCTCGAGGAAGGGCCATCCCTTCAAAATACTCCAAAAGCTTGTAGGGCGAAAAATCACCAATCAAGCTTGGGTCTTCGGCCCTAAATTTACACTCTTACTTTACGCCCATGAAATGTTTTAATGTTGAGGGCCAACGAGAACATTTCTCAACAGGTTGACCAATGAGAGTTGTGACAGTGATTTTCCATTTCCATGATGCCAGAATAGCAGGTGGATCCAACCACTGATCCATTATAGCATATGTATCAAGCAGTAATATCTATGCAGAGATCACTGGTATCAAGCATTTAGCAAGATGTATTCTTCTTCACCACTAGAGGGCAACTTCAGCCATTGAAAGACTTGTGCAGCCCCCAGGTGTTTATACCTTGAATACCAGAGAAAAGAAACAAATTTGGATCTGTAACCAAGGCGTAAACGAAGCTGCTATTTTGCGATTACGCCTTGGTTACAGATCCAAATGGGAGCGCAAAGACATTATGGGAGCGCGCAGACATTTTCAAAGACTGTTCATATTGTGACACACCCACGGACGAACCCCTTCTCCATTACATACTGGAATGCCCTCTCACTTGCACTCTTCGGAGATATGATCCCCACAGACTCAGAAAACAGTGAAACCATTGCAGCCAGTCGAATTCAAGCATCGTTACATAACCTTCTGTCACTCGCCAATCATCCTCTCAGATACCCCCCACCCAGATGATCCTCATACTGACCCTGTTGACCAACTTGACCCACTAATATCTTACATCCACTGATACAGTCTACATTTGGCTTTGCGAACTCCTATTGTTTAATACTCTTCATGTTGTTCACTCCATTTAATCATTCATCCTCACACTATTGATACAAGTGTATCTTTTCATACTCTGTAATCTCGAACAACACTTGAACAGACTCCAAAAATCCAGAAGGGCCAGTCATCGACAGCGACCCATCCCTCCCTCTTCGGAGTCCAGGGAGAACCAACAACCAACCGAAACACATTTTGGTTTCTTTCAATCTTTTATTACAATGTGTGCTGTACAAAAATCCAACAATTAAAGTCATGTTTTATCTTGAAAGTAAATTGTCATTTAAGCGAACACAAAACTGTTGTTGTTTAATACTGCATAAATATTTACGAAATTTGAAGAGCAATATAATTTAACAGTTTAAACATTTATGATTATTGTTTCCAGAAGAGAACAGCCCCAATTGACTCCAAAGTGATTTTCAAAGGAGGGCAACAATTTTCCAACTCTTGTTATAATTTAGCAAACTTGAATTACGGTACCTGATCTCTCTCATTAGTCATTAATTTTTCACTGTTACGAAAAATAAAATTACAACAGAACAACAAAAATTTACACTCGACCATGTGCTTCTCTCTCTCTATCTCTCTTTCTCACGGAATTAATTGTGATAACCATATGATAACCATACCAATAAGTTTCAGAGTCCCGCTCCTGAAACACCTCACCTCATACAAAAACAAAACAATTAAAGAAACTCAAGACAATTACAAACAGCACATAATCATTATGAGAATAGCTCGTAATATCTGAGGCATTTTCGGCCAATATATGGCCAATACAAGGCCAATACACAGCTAATATATGGCCAATATGCAGCAATATACAGCCAATATACGGCCAGCTATTTATGGCCAATATTAAGCCAATAAATGGCCGATATATGGCCTCAAATTTGGTAATTCTTATGTCTATCTCTTTGATAATTGGATAAAACTCTTGAATACTTAACCTAAGTTTACTCTTACGTATATTCAAACATATTGTAATTAATTACATTGCTATTGATTTAATTGCTGGCAAAATATTGTGAATGCTGAATTCTAATAAATAGCATTATGTTAACAAATTGCACACAACGTTCCATTGCAGTTGATCGCTCGCAACATAACAATTCAGACTTATTCAGTGACAAGTCTGCCATCTTTCTTGAGTAATGGCGTTTTTTAATATATATTTTCATATATTTAAATATACAATCTGGTTTTAATAATAATCAATTTCAACCAGAATCCAATGCATTAAGAAACAGATCACCTTCATCTTGTTTTACGTAACGTAAGACATATCACATGACTCTCATTTCATTCAATGACTCATTATACGACTCTCTCTCACTCCTCATTCTTAACAACAACTCATTCGACTCTTTTAGTTTCAAACAAACCAAGCAAAACAAGTGCGTATATTAATCAAAGTGGTCTTCAGTCAGTCCAGTCTTCAATGAGTAGAGTAAACCACCTACAAACAGCAGTGCAATGTGATTGGTCGATATTACATCAACCAATCATTTAACAATCGTCGACCAATCAATTCGTAGCTTTGCATGTAAATGCATATATGTAATATATAACTCCTTGATTCGCAGTGGCTGTAATTCTTAAAGAAACGTTAAGACTCGATAAAAACCTCCATCATTGAACGATCGTTCATTCCCTCGACTGATAAAAAAGAATGTAACCGGACTCCGAAGTCTTCTGCAAATCTGCCGTCAGTCCGTAGAAATCTTCAATGGCAGCTTCGTCTATTTTCTGGAAATGAATTAATCAATAGTTACACTTCAAGAAACAAATTTCGAAAGATGGATGGATGAACGGGGCTTAACGTCTTGTATTTATGCACTTATTGGGCCAATTAGGACAAGAGGAGGACACAGCAATGAGGCAAAGGATAAAACAGCCGTCCAACATAGGCCCAGGTGACCTGGCAAGAGCTGGATTCGAACCCTGGACTCAGCGATTGGCAGCCTAGCATGCTACCACTAGACCAACCCTACCCCTGCAAATTTTGAAAGATATAAGAACGGTGCGAGGCTGAGAGCTACAAAATGATACATATCAGTGCTCGTAATAGTGATATTTATAATGGAAGCTTCCTGATAATTCAACCAGGAGGGGGAAGCATTCTAATTGGACGATCAGCTTCCCGCCATTGCCTCTGATTGGTCGAGGCTAATGCATTACAAGCTGGAGCATTTGTAGAGTATGTTAACGAACATTTAGAGCAAAAGTCAGAAGCATCGACTCAAAAGTGGCTACGTCATGCTTTCACATGTCTGAACAGGCTGAAAGAATGACACACTCAACCACTATGAATCAATGCTTATGACTTCTGCCATAGGGCTTAGCATTTCTATGATTATGCATAATTATAGCATATTTCATTAGCAGCCAACACTAAAGTTTCAAAATTGCAGTACTAGTACCTTTGTAATAAATTTTCCAATCAAAGGAAGGTAATGAGAGTCATTGAACTTCTCAGTTCTCACTACACTCACAACAAATAAAAATTAACATGACTCAACTTAAAACTTTGCCTATACAAATAATCAATGAAAATAACAAAATAATCGGCCACTTACATCTACAATATCATCGTCAAACAGCAACCAAAACCCGTGGCTCTTCACTATACTGATGTAGTGCCCTCTGTTTGGCCCACTACCACAATGGATTACCACAGCTATCAAGTCGTACATGCGCTCAGGGTTCATCGCATCGTCCGACTGGAAAAAGACAGATAACTTTATAAATTTAATTTGGTCAGTTGATGTAATTATGATGAACCAATATAAACAGGTTGATAATGAGAGACCAGAAATATCAGTTCGAAATTACGAATTTACGAGATTACCTTAAACACAATCAATATCTTTAATCAATGATTTTAAAGACAGTTGAGGAGTACAAATCACTTTTATCAACCTAAATTTTAAATTTTCTTCAGTCTTAAGGGGAGGTATGGGTGAGAAATTGCCCAAAAATATGTAAGCTTCACATATTCAGTTTATGGCACATCTTTGACCAACACCAACTCAGGCAGCCAGTCCAAGCTTAAATTATATTAAAATATGTCTCTATCATCACTTAAAGCCATGTCAAATACCAAATCATCGCCAAATTTTAGTGAGTAAATAGTGGCGTTGTGTCACTTCAAAGATGTCCACACAAAAAAGTAGTTACCATGGCAACATGGAATTTATTGTGGTGAAACATAACAATGATAACTAAATCGTTGCAAAATTTTGTATCTGTAGCTTCATTAGATTTGGAGAAATAACCACAAATATTTTATCTAGTGGTCAATTGCCTGAAATGACGTTAACGTCATGTTTTTGCCATTTTCCACAACATGTGAAAATCAACTTCTACCTTGAAAATTACAGACCAGATTTGTAAAATCTTTTTTCGTTGCAAAATTATATGACATCGTAGCGATAGAAACGAGAAATTTTTCAATAAAAATGACTTTTGACTACTTTACCCTAATTTCTGACACTATGAAAAGAAATATCAAAAATCCGCTCTGTAATTTTCTGCGTCTTGCCTGTCTTCATTTGTAAATTTTTTCAAAATTTTTCTATCATGTCTGTAACTTCAGAAATTTCACATCCTGTGAGCAGTAAAAATCAGCCTTTTTTCGCCTTTTAAACTGGTTACCATGGCAACCATTCATCATAACAATGCAAAATGACCTGAAATCATCTAATTTAACTAAAACCTAACTTTTTATACCAAACTTTGTTCATTAAACTTAAAATTGCAGAAAAGTGCCCTTCTCACCCATACCTCCCCTTAACAGCAAAATAATTACATTGTTACAGCAGCTATCAGACAACATTCTAGACATGAGAAAGACTTGAACAGTGGCAATATTATTTGACAGATGCGAGAGAAGTAATCATAGCACTTACCGTGTTAAATAACCTAAGTTCAAGTGGAAACACAACACGATATGAGAGTTTGGTGTAGCGATTGAGCTGCTCCACGTACTTGAACCGCTTCAAGTGCAACGCAAGGATCTGAGGCATGGTTTTGACTCTCATTCTGCAAGAGGAAAAGACATCAATTTAGTCATAATTTATGAGATGGACGGATGGATGTTTGGATGATTGGGGCTTTACGTCCTGTAGTTCTGCACTTGGTAGACCAACTAGGACAGGAGGAGGACACAACAAGGCAAGGATGATCGGAAATATCCAAGGTCTAAAATTATTTATTTTATTTTATTTTTTTAGCTTCATATTTCAATAGAAATTCAGTACCAAGATAAAATCTTGCTCACTTACACAGCTTTTGGACTTAAAAGTTTTGACATAATTTACTACATTAATTGAAATTTTTGAAAGGACAAGGCCTACTAGCCAGGCAAACCCTACCAATTGCAACTCACCTCAAGTTGATGTTTTGACAAAGAAATGTCAAAATTTGATAAATAAATTCTTTCAGAAATATTTCACAATTTTTCTCATCTGGTTTGGACAAAATAAGGCCACACATAATTGATTCTTAGCTTCGCGGACCCGCCGACACAATAGATTTACTGCCGATGGAATAAAAATTTTTTTTTTTTTCACCTTTTTTTTTTTGTCCTACCGACCGGCCCTAGAAAAAGGGCCTTGAGAGGAATCCGAGAAGCTAAAGATCAATTATGTGTGGCCTAATTGGCCACTTTACATCATTCCACCAACTTACCTCTTCTGAGCCTCTTGCTTGCTGCAACACACTTCGCAATAATATTTGTGCTCACTGCATAACGTCTCCGTATCACTGAAGCCTCGTAAGCAATGAGTAATGGACGTGTTCTGCTCAACATCCACCGACAGGTCAAGGAAGTCTTCATCTTTGCTACTCACCTGGAATATGAGAAATACATTTAGAGAGATTCACTACGGTCAAATTGGTGTTTTGATTTCAAAGCAGCTGGTGACGAAGATGGATAATTAGAGCTTTATGTCCTGTGTCTATGCACTTTTTAGGCTAATTAGGACAGGAGTTGAACACGGCAATGAGGCGAACGATGATTGAAACAGCCGTTCAAATAGGCCCATTTAATTACGAGTGAACACACCTTTTAGCTATTAAATTGTATGCAAAAACTTGTGCGCATGCATCAATAGTATGCCACCTCTTAATTATACTACTTTATAGCAGACAGTAACACAATAAACAAGCTATCCATGTCAGCTACTCCTTATTAGTATTACAGACACTTCCTTTTCAGTTTTCGGAACATTCTGCTTTCCTCAGGCCAGGCCTACAGTGTAGACCCAATTACTGCTTCACACATATTTTGATAGAACAAAAATATTATTTTTGACAATGAAATACATGTATACAGCCATCCCACAATGCCACTGACGAAGACGTCGATAATTCTGGCTAAGAAATTCTACCATCTCCTGGAGGTAAATTCATCGATCTATATGAATCCGGAGATAGATAATCTAAACTCAAGAATTACATACTGTTTCACAATTGAGACACCTCGTCTCGTTTGTCAGCGTTCCCTGAAAGATCTCGTGGACCCAGGTGGGACTGTTGTTGTTCCTCTCTTGGTGGCCAGGGTTTGTCGTTGGACCATTCTGACTACTGTTCTTCTTGCAGTTCTGGGTTTTCTCAGCTGTAAAACGTCACAATCAAACATTTTTCACTTTCTCAGGGTTTTTATACATCCTAAAAACATAATTCATGGATTTTTCACGGAAAGTTAGTGAGTTTTATTTGCTACTTTAAATACCTTTTTTCGTTTTCTTCCCTCAGGCATTAGACTTAACTCAATTTTTTGTAGAACAGATCGTTTAAAAAAATCATTTGTTCCGTCTGCTATTCGTTTATTTAACAAGTCATCATTTTTGTATTCTAGTCATACCTTATATGTTTTTGTTGTTATGTTGTTATATATGTTTTTACATTATTTTACTGCTGTTATACTATTTGATTTTCATGTCTGCAAAACGAGTTTCCTGAATAAGAATTAATAAAGTTATTGTCATTGTCATTGTCATTGTCATGTCTACTTTCCAGACTATTTTCCAGAAAAGTTTTAATACAATCAAATCAAAAATCAAAACTAGAACAAGAACTACCTTGCAGAGTTTCGGCAACAGTGTTGAGCAAATAATTCAGGAATTCATGGGCATCCTGTTGCAGGTAATTGTCGAACAGCTCTGAAAAACAAAAGAAATATGACATTCAGAAAACTCTTCCCAGTACATCAGTGGTGACTCATAACTGACAAAACCTTTTTTTTTTTTAAATTAGCCAGTAACCAATCTGATGGCACACTAGCACCCAGCTGGTGACTCCATCGCAAAATGTTGAAATCTGAAATATTCTGCATATCAATAAAGTTTCTCTGATGTTTGCAGTTTTTAGAGATGCTTGCTTGCTTGCTTGCAAGCGGCATCTCTATTGTGGGAGGATGGCTCTGAAACTTATGACAACTGCCTTGGTCATGCTGTTTCATCTCTGTCATTAAAACTTTGCATACAGTCTCAATAGAATTTTATCTTGCGTTGATAAACTTTTGGTGTCTTTGTGAGATGAAGAAATTAATAAAGAAAACAAACAGGCTGAGTTTCTGCAGGTCAAAGGTCAATCACCCAAAGTAGGTCACAGGCAGGGGCGTATCTAGAAATGGCCTGAGGGGGGGGGGCCATTACATGAGGTGAATACGGGGCGCTCCGCGGCTTTTCCTATCTCTTCCATGTTCATTTTTGGCCTGAGGGGGGGGCCATGGCACCATGGCCCCCCCCCTAAATACGCCACTGGTCACAGGCCAAGATACCCTCCAGCAGGTCTCACATGCCAGATACCCTCTGCAGGTCTCACTTGCCAGATAGGCAAAGGGGTAGATACTATCATGGGCAGTCCATCTACAAGCATCTCTTAAAGTGCTTGCACATTATTTTTCAATCTACGTTCTGACCAAAAGTTTCACACAAATTACAAGTAGTGAGTGAGTTTGTGTTTTACGCCCCATCACACAAATTACAAGACTTATTGGCAATTAACCCTTAATATAAGGTAGTATTAAATATTATAGGGCAGTAATCATGTAACCACTACATGAGGTGTGCATTACATGAAGCATAACATGTTGCAAAAACAGTCAATCTGTTCTCACGATTGTAACTCCTATAGCCACCTTGTTGCAAAGGGAACAAACACTCTCCTCAAGGTCCCCATATAAAATTCTACAAATTTTAAAAACATCCCAAAACATACAAAAACCTATACAACACTACACACCATTTTCCTTCCGTAGGCGCTGTATGAATTTCTTGGGGGCTATAGTGCCGACCTTCTTCTTCTGAGTGGCAATGCTGTAGAAGAGGTCAGCCAAGCAGGTGAGTAGTGTTTCCCGCTTGGCGTTCTTCTGCGTCTGTTTGTACTGCAACACCTTCTCCCGAAAAGGTCGGCAGAAGTACAGTGCCTGCAGCACTGAGTTGCAGTAACATGTGTTTCCAAACTAGAAAAGGAAGACAAAGACATTACAATATCTTTTTTAATACACAATATTCTTAATCTTAAGTGTCATTTTTTGCTTGATTAGAAACATCTTTTAAAAATAAAATAAAACATGGTTGAAATACCACTTCAATATGCATGATATCAACTATCACTTTTAAACTTTGATTGTGACAGGGGTGTGTTCTTAAGTAATATCAGCTGCCATAGCTTTATTATTACTTTATCCCATTATCAATATAACTTATTGTAGTTAATTCCGCTTATTAGTGTGTAAAGTAGTTAAATGTACAATAATGCAAAAGTTCTTTTCTGAACAGGAATACTACTGCGATTACAGTAACATGCTATTCTAAAGGCAAACAGTGACTTCACAATCACCAACCATGAAAAGAAGCTCTCTCTAATTGCAATTGACTACAATGAAGGAAGTTGCTTCATTGCAATTAATTAAACCCTCATGAAGGAAGCTGTTTAACTGCACAATTCTGAAGGAAGCTGTCTAATTGCAATTAACACAATTGATACATTATATATAAACTTTTAATGACAAACAGAAATATCAAATACAGATACATGTGTCAATCAAATACAAATCAAACAATTGAAAAATTCAAATCTACATCTACAGTATTCTAGATGTTACCAAAAATAATCTAGTGTCATATCATAATAAATGACAGGTTTCGCAGTTCATGTAGAATTTGTCTTTCATAGTTCATGAAATATTCACATTGGTCCCAGTTTCATACATGTTATTGCACAAAAGTCAATAAAAGCAAAGTTAGGATATATCTCGACATAGACAGCAGCACCGGTGAAAGCAAAGTGCAAGGGAGGCACAAAAAATTTTAGATTTTATTCACATTATCATCAGTAAACTAAGATCATTTTTCTTGGCAAAACTGGTACAAAGAATTAAGCAGTGCCTGCTCAGCTTGCTGGAAAATGCAAAAGCAATAACATGAATGGTATTACTCACATTAATTAAACCAAAGAAGTGCTCATTAGCTGGAAACTGATCAGATCCGATGGTACGTTCCAGCTGGGAAGCGTTTGCACCCTGCAAAATAAAACATAATTCAAAGATAAATCTTTGGTGAGTAGGCTTGACTCATATGAGCTCTGGTTGGTGCTCACTAAAACAGTTGTCAGTGATCATTTCACGATGATCCATGAGACTACTTACGCAATACAGTGAATACTACTGGCATAGCTTCATCACTCATTAGCTTCGTTCATTTGATCTTAAGCGAGTCATTAAATTAATGATTTAGATTCAAACAGTATTTTGATAAAGGAAAAATACTGCAACAACATCAATTTGTATAATTCGCTTGCAGTTTGGATAAACAAATATGAGAACTGTCATTGGTGTTTATACTTAATACACAAAATCATGCAGTCAACTTGCTTACTTGAGTAAAATAAACACATCATCAAATTAATGACAAATGGGTAATGCCAATTAATATTTGCATTCTATACAGTGCTACCAATATATTTAGCATTGGCAACTTGGCCTGCTTCTTTTAGACACCTCCAACAAGACTGTCTCCTCTCAACTCGCCCTTGAGCCAGTTGGATCTCAAATGGGTGTGTACACTGCTGTGACAAGCCAACCTGGCCATGTTTGTTCAATAATACACAGTGCGTCACAGCTTCATACAACAACTATGCCACTCATTTAAACACCAAAATATGTGGCTTCCTTTGTATAAACAACACTCAAACTGTTTGATGTTAGCTACATTGTGAAATAATGCATGCTTTTACCATTTTCATACACATGCGATATCACTGTCCCATGTCGTCCGCCATCTTTCATTCGGACATAAACACCGTAAAGCTAAATGGGGAAAATATTTTTAGTTATTGGCTGAATAGATAGCTGTAATTGATAATTTTACTCTTGTAATACACAAAGAAATCTTTTAAAATTAGCTAAACTTAAAAATACAGTGATATTAATATTTATCACGATTTTATAAGCCGGAAGGTGCTGCCACCTTTTGTAAATGAATTTTGAAGAAAAAAGGTTGCGTGGCAGCAAACCCCCCAAACTTGTTTGTAACACCTCAGAGCTCCTCGGGAGCAGTGACGAAAATGGGGGCCGGGGGGGGGGGGGATTGGGGAGCTGAGTTACTTGACACGAGTTCAATTGATCAAACAAGGTACAATCATTGCTCATTGAAGATCATTGATACAATTCCCCAAATTTTTCCCCTCTTTGCACTGCTTGCTTAGGGCCAATGCCCCCCCCCCTTAAATTAGCCACTGACAGCCCACTGTCTGCTGGCATGCCAGAATCAACCCATAATTGCCAGTAGGCCTCGTCTAATTGGTAAGGGCCCGAAAGGGGGACTTACAACTGCAAGGTTTTCCAACGAAATACGTCTTACTTGTAAGACAGAAAAAGGTAATCTCTTGAAGCAGGCTGGCCCCAGGCCCATAATTAACCTACTTTTCAATAGCCTTAAATTTAGATCAGAGAGTGCATGATTGAACAGGGATAATGGCTTTCAGGGACGGACACAGGGGGGGGGGGTGGGGGATGCATCCCCCACAAGACCAAAATTTTATTATTTTTACATGTTAATTTATCATCACTCGTTAGCGTTATGTCGCGAACTATATATGCGTTCCATGACGCGATAGCCCGATAGACCCCCTACCGGGATTTTCTGGATCATCCCCATGATGGCTTTAATTAGGGTGAGACCAATAAATTATCAAGGGGTGGGGGGGGGGGAGTTTTTGCCTTTTTTTTAATAAATAATTTCTTGCTAATTTTTGGTGAAATAAATAAATTCTTTCTGTGCAGTCTTGAGATAAATAATTTCTGGTGGGGGTATTTCTTGAGGTGTTGCATAATTTAAGTATAAATATTTAGGGGACTTGGCTCACTTGAAATAAATTATTATAGGACACTAAGGACAGCGAAATAAATATTTTTTTCTGCCAAAGAAAATCCAATGATTAATAATTAAATGGTCACCCCCTTAGTTTTTGGTGGTGGGGGGGGGGTTCAGCAATTTATATATGACATTAAATTAGATGTATGATGTATAGTCCTGTCCTACATTTATTTATGTAAAAACGCTTTTTCTCAGTAATTTTTGTTTGAGGGGAGGGGGTTAATTAAAATTGATTGATGCCCAGGGAGCAATCAACCAACACCCAGTCTTTAAAAATAATCACAATAAGTGAAATCATTGACATATTACCTTGGACATGTTACATGTCACATGTATATTGGATGACAATAATGTAATTTTTGGATGTAGATAGAGTCTGCTAGCTGAATGGTCCAGGCGGTGAAACGTCCTGCTATCCCAGAGCCAATACAAGAAAATAACAAATCAACACAATTAAACTTTTTTTGGTATTAAATGTTGAACAGAATAAGAAGTAAAACAGACAATTTTTATTTAAAGATTTTTTTCATTTTTAAGCCCCAAAAAGTTGATTTTTTTTTAACCATTTTATTTTGTATGCTCAATTTCAAAGTTGTCTTTAAGGCAAAAATAGGTATTGTATCAATTTGTATGCAAATGAAGATTATTTTGCTGCTCAAAGAAAGACTGCTGGGATTAATTGGGTATGATTCCAAAAAGTCCTTTTTCTGTCTTATAAATTATTCTTTATAGCACTCATATCCATGATAACAAGGAGCTCATTGAGTTTTTTCCTAGGAGGGTATAATTATAGGATCAGACTTGAGCTAAAAATAGCTCAGAGACTATTCTTGGTTGAGCAAAAGTTTAGCTTGCACGTGCTGTCATCTTGCGGATTGTGACCAACAAACCACATGACTTGCAAAGTGGTCGCTGATTGGCTGAGAGACGACGAGACCCCCTGCGCTGGTAGAATCACAACAAGGTTGTCGCTTGCAGCCATAATGGCGCAACCAAGGAAGTTCGCGGAGAAAATAGCCCTCCATAACCAAAAACAGGCGGAGGAAACGGCTGCCTTTGAGGCGATTATGAAGGAAGTGGTACGTATATAGTTTTGGGCGGGGGGCACGGTCGTAGGGCCCCCCGTTTGGCCGTGAGTACGTGATGTTTCGAGGCCAGCGCACTTTTTCGACCATTTACCTTCGTCGAATTAGATCACTGGTTTAAGATGTCACACGCAACAATTAAACGCCTCCTTTGATCTCGTGTTAAATGTCCAGAGGCAACTACTGGTTATTATGATAGTTTTGATGCGTACAGAGGCTGTCCTAATGCTATGTCTGTGTGTTTATTTGACAGGGATCAATCGCCAAATTACCCAAGAAGACTCATCTAAATACACAGCAAAATCTTGGAACATACATTGGAGGATCACTGCCTAATGTCAACCAGATTGGCTCAAGCAATGCCATTGATCTGCAGGTTAGTGTGTGAATTAATTGGTCACGTGTTTTAGAGTAAACTTTCGCTGCAACAATGAATCTGACAGCCTGGTATCCTTGACAGTTGTACCAGTCAATTTGTGTGTTTACATACTATGCATGTCATGTGTATTCTGTTTCTGGGTTAGCTCAAAACTGGGTTAACTGGTGAATGATCAGGAGCGAGGTCAGTGGCCCACATATTGTCAACCCCTTTTCACAGCTTCCATTTACATTACCCCTTCTGAGTTGAAACAGTTGCAAAGATCACAACTTAAATGCCCCTTAAGATCTAGTACCAAATGGCCATGACAGCAACATAATAATCATACATAGGCCTATGACAAACGTGTTGCATGCGAAATAGTTTCCCTGCAATATTCCAGTTAAATGATAAAAAGCGGACAAGAACAATGCATGTAGGGCCTATCATGTCAGTTTAATAATGACATACAATCATAACAATGCGCAAACTGTCAACAAACTAATACCCCAAATTCTCTATTTTACGGGTACCTCAATCAAGACACAGTTATTATAGCTAATACAAACAATGATTATTAATGAAGGCCTATATTGGTATTATAATAGATTAACTAGACATGTCTGCCATAAGTTATTAATTATACTTCTCATCCAGCTAATTGTAAACAGCATCAGCGATACTGCATTGTAAAGTCTGATATGATGAAGTTTACAATATACGGCAACTTGTTGTGTTGTATTTGTGATTGTGGTACAAGGTTATATAGGATTTTGTATCAATTCGATATTGATTTGAAGTCATAATTTGCTTGTTTTTCAAATGTGTATTGACAGTGTGTATTTGTTAAATTAATAGATACATTTTCTGTATAACACCAGAAATGAAAATTTGTAAATTATATGTTCAACTCACGAATGCGCTGCAGTGCAAGGTCTCATTTATAAATTGTAGTTCTAGAAAATAATTTTCTTGAAAAATTCTTATCCATGTTTTATAAAAACAAATAAATATTCATTCAACATTTGAAGATTATATAATAAGGAAATTAATATAGGTCCCCAAAATATTTACTCAGGGGTCTAAAGTAGCAAAGTTGTGCATTTTTATGCATGTATAGAAATCAAAAATTATCAATTGAAAGAAGTAAGCAATTATGATTTATAAATTGATAGAAGTATACTTACTCAGTCAAAATTGATAGATATTGAAAGTTCTCAGTTGATGAAAGGAAGCAAGCAATTGTAATATGAAGAGGTCGTTTTCAATTTTCCAAGATTTTTTTGATGTGCTGGTGTAGAGGTAGTTTCTGATTGACTTCGATAAGAATACCTGGTTTCTTTTGTTTCTTTATTTTATAAGTTAAACTTGTTTATAAGACAGGGATGTGTCTAGAAATGACCTGGGGGGGGGGGGAGCATAATAAGGCCTCGCATAATCCGGTAATTTTTGCTGTGGTCAGTCAGTACTGACGGTAGGCTGAAAAGAGATAAAAGCTGTAATTCTCAAGTTTTAATAGTGTCAGGTGAATGTATTTAATCAGTCAGGAAAATAACCGTCTGGCCAGGACAATCAATGTCCTCAGCCCCCAGGATTCTCACCCTAGCACTGTCTTCACCCTCCCATGACCCTATCAAGTGTCCTAGCCCAACCAGGACTTCGGCAGTGCTCATCTTTGACAGGCAATTAAAAAATAACCAGTGCTATTTTCACTGTCTAACTTGGCAGGGAGATGTATCAGGGTCTCAGCTGTCTCTGTAAATGTTGACAAGCTTCTCCATCACATAACAAAGAAATGAACCAGAAGGTTCTAGAGAAATTAGGGAACTGTCATCATCTGCTGATGACTTTGCAGTGTTTCGCGAAATGGGATAGAATAAGTCCTGCTGCTATCATGCTGCTGTGTGATGAGGATGGCTGCACAGAGATCAGACTTTCTTCTGACACCCAGCTGATCATCCCCACACACTCAATCATCCTGTCAGGGCCAGGACTCAGCTGGAATTGCAAGTGTCCTCGTTTGATGGTTATTTCCATGACAGAAAATTATGGGTAAAATGGGTAAAGTCAAAATTTTGACTCCATAGGCAGAAAATCTGTAGTATCGGGCAATCCGAGAAGCTAAAAATTGAGTATGTCCAGCCTAAACGGCAAATGAGCAGAAGTCTACAACTTACCATGTCTTTTCCATACCCCTAAATGGGGGGGGGAGGTGTTGGTCTAGTGATAGCGTGCTGGGCTGCCAATCGCTGGGTCCAGGGTTCGAATCCAGCTCTTGCCGGGTCACCTAGGCTTATGTGTTGGACGGCTGTTTCAATCATCTTTCGCCTTATTGCCGTGTCCTCCTCCTGTCCTAATTAGCCTACCAAGTGCATAAATACAGGACGTAAAGCCCCAATCATCCATCCAAGTGCATAAATACAGGACATGAAGCCCCAATCATCCATCCATCATCCATGCCCCTAAATACCTGCTTGATCATACTGTAAAAACGTTTGTAAAGAGCATGACTGTCAGACTGTCATGACATGATGTCTCTTTAAGCATTGTAACTCTTGAAGTTAAATTTGTACAACTTAATTGATTCAAGTAGCCTAATCAAATTGTTAGATCAATAGAATCATGGTGTTGAACTGTTGATTTGTCATGTTCATGATTTGGGGATTTATTTTACTTCCGAAATTAGTATCATCAGCTTATAAATAAGATCACCCTTTTAGTTTTAGATTTGTTAAAATAACTACAGTAGTACATGCTACCTATATGTACTCCAGCATGACAGCCCTATTTTAAGTTTTTAACAAGGGTAACTTGATACAGTTGATAGTTTAGAGTAATTCATCATATTCTTTATAGGACATGTTTTAACAGTTTTCCCAACATTTTCAGTCCTTCATGGATCAAGTAGATGCTGTAGACCATTTCTAATTTTATGGTGGTAGTTGTAATTGGTGCATAGCTGCTGTACATGAGATTTCAGATGTGCACTGATAACATGGTCTTCTTTATTCTCGACTGTCGTTAATTTTATTGCTGAATAAATTATATTTGCTTTCGTTATAATTTTATATGCAGCCTGCATGCATTATAACTATGATAAGTATTTTACTGTTTCTTGTCATATAATCATATTTACCCAAATAATTGCCTGCTGTCAGAGATTTCATGCAGCATATGAACCCTTTGAAGTTTTTTTTTCTTCCAGAATTGCAATCTTTTATTTAGAATTTTTTTTTCAGAGATAAAATCTTTTATTTTGAACATGAGATAGCTGCAGATAGAGGTGTATAGGCCTATGCCATTCAGTCTATTTATGAAAGAAAAACTTTTAAGAAAAAGAGAGGGGCTCTTTGTAAATGAACATAGTTTTATAATTTTAAAATTTCTTTCTTAATTATTATGCAAAACCCAAAGCAGACAGCTGCATAACCTCAAGCCGACTGATAGACACTGATCCTTGAAATAGATTACTCTGTTATAAGAGTTTCTGTGTCAGTTGTCAAATCTTGGTATGCTTGGCTGGTAATTTTGAAGAATCGAGGTCCCCTATTTTCTACAGCAGACGTTGTTGCGTCATTGCAACACAGTGCGAGTCTGTATGACGTTAAACTTTTATCATTCATCAAATTCAGATGGCTGGTTCCAACATGACATATCTGTAGCTCGGTTGACTAAAATGTTATATATACGAGCAATAAGCCCGTGCAATTACTCTGATGCAGAAGTATGGGTTTTCAAACTTAAAAAAATAAAGACATTTTTTTCTGCACACAACCCAAGAGGGCAGGGTTAGCTCAGTTAGTAGCGCACTGGGCCACCAGGGTCGCCAATCACTGGGTCCTGGATTCAATAAATGACCCAGGATCCCAGATTCCTGGTCGTCCTAGCCCGAGACACCCAGATTTTGGGAAGAACGCCCAGGTTTTGAGAAGGACGACCAGAGTTTGTATGAAACAATAAGCTGGGCTTCCACAATATGGGGAAGGACGTCTGGACCTATGATTGACGGCATTGTCAATCATCCTGCACCTCATTGCTCTCTCTCCCATCTCATCAATCAACCCTCGTGAGCGCCCAGAACTGGGCTTAGGGGGCTGTGCTTACCATATCTATCTATCTATCTATCTATCTATCTTCCTCTCCATCTTCCTCTTGTCCTTATTAGCTTACACAGTGCATAAATACAGAGCGTAAAGCCCCAGTCATCCATCCACCCATCAGCACACTTCACCGAAACATTTAGCTAGGGGTACCTGATTTCATAAATGCAAAATAAATTTCTATCTTCACTTCTCGCGAGAAAAAAGAAGTTCCTCCTTTGGGGGAAATAACCCGTAGCCTGAATGCGGAGTATTGCAACATCTTTGATTCTGACTCATTGCTGACTGTATCATCCTTCCTACTGCCTCCCTCTCCATTCTTCAAAGGCTTTTTTTTGCATTGATAAATACCCCTCCATTGAGATACTGTTACTCATAGGCTTGCAGGATGCTGCATGCAATCTGTGTATTAACCTAAAGATAAAACCTGGTTGTACTTCTGACATCGTTATTTGTCAATTTTAAGTACTTCAATAGGCTCTCTGCAAATATATTAAATGAGTGGCTTGCTTTAATAAAAGTATTTATTCCATACTTGAGGGCAACATATAAAACTACAATTGTCAATTGAGATAACTCAGTTAATGGTAGCAATGAGAATGCTATATTGCTTTAATATTAGATAGATATGGTAAGTGCTTAAAGTGAAGCCCTCTAAGCCCAGTTTTGGGTGCCCAAGCGAACTGATTGGTGAGATGGGGGGAGAGAGCCCGGAAGTGCTCAACATGTTGCAAATTTGACCCATGTGAGGGGTCTTTTACTTGCCCTGCACAGACACTGATACAAGGGGCTGCTAATATAATGTCTCATACTCTCATTGCTCATCCCAGCTGGGATTTTGCTCATGAAGGTCAGATGAAAAGTTTTGGGTTCCCCAATCCCCACCCGGGCTTCGAACCCATGCAAGTTAAGACCTCTGACATAAAATAAATGATTAACATAAAGTGGGAACGGGACTACTGGACCACTGTATGTTACAGTACGCAGTTAGTGAGTGGATCTAAAGCAGTTCATTCAAGTGGATTTGATGAGTTTGTTCGCCATACTTCACTTTTGGAGCCATGTTTTGACTGGATTTTGCATGTAAATAGACAGTCTTATTGATTCCTGGCAATTGTTCGGGACACAAAGAGAGCGTATGTATGTCAAACTGGATGTACATCAAATTTTGTCCATCTAAAATTTTGCATAAATTTAAACTGCTGTCAATACACATTACTTTAGTCCAAAGGGGATTTCCTTAGGACTCCTGACAATCAGAAAAAAGTTTATCTTTGCTTGAAATTGTAAATGGACGGCTCGTTCTGTGAGTGTCTGTGCCAGGCAAGATCCCGCATATGGTCATGGGGTAAATGTGTAACATGTTGTGGGCTCCCGCTCACTCTGGCAGGGGGGGGGGGGTGGTCTAGTGGTAGCGTGTTGGCCTGCCAATCGCTGGGTCCAGGGTTCGGATCCAGCTCTTGCTGGGTCACTGGCCTATGTTGAACGGCTGTTTCAATCATCCTTCACCTCCCCCTGTCCTAATTAGCCTATCAAGTGCAAAAATACAGGACGTAAAGCCCCAATCATCCATCAATCCATGTTGTGGACTGCCATTCAATCTGGCATCTCATAAGTCAACCCCTGTGATGTGAATGGCTGAAAAAAGTAGGGAATTTGGGCATTTTAAGTTCCAAATTTCTGACTTGGAAATAGTTGCTTGATTCACGGCCATTCATAAGAAATTTTGTCGTACTTAGTCGAATTGCCTGGAAATTCACAGTTTTTCTAGCCCTGATGATGTATGAGGCCTTACTTGACTTCAGAGGTCTGTACGATCTATACCTTCCTTCATGTAAGAATTGTGTATAGATCTACGAGTTACCAAAGTGAATAAACCAGCAGAATTGGCCTCTTCTGCATAACATGTGTGAAGGCCTGTTCATTGGTCAGGTTTGGGGGTGTGTCTGATATCCTCAATGAAGACTTTGCTGAAGTGCCCTGCCTAGGCTGCAGAGAGTGTTTAGTGTGACACTGTTGCAGAAGCATTTACATGATTTTGAGCTTTGTAGCTACTGATGAGAATGATAACCTCAAGTCCCTTGTTCAATTCTTGGCTGGGAAACAGTTTCACAGAAACAAATTTCAATTCATGAGTCATTCAGATGAGATGTTTCATTGTATGTATGTGTATGTAATTTTATTATGGTACCAGAGGAAGCAATATATGCTTATCGAGCTGGAACCAGATGCAAAATTAGTTACAATGCATTAAAAATTGTAATGTCAGAAATATGGATATAAAAAAATATTCAGGTTAGAATAACAATTGAACTTAAAAATATTAAATAGAAAATAAGCATTGGATGTATTAGTGCATTGAAATTATTAGTCAACATTTATTAATAAAATGTAAAATGATAATTAGTTATAAAAAATAAAATTCAAGAATTGATGGTCTCTTCTGTATTATAAGTTTCTTATAGAGCAAGGAATCCTCACAGTAAGATAAATGTGAAGCTGCTGAGGCTCTCGTCTTATCAGTTATCTGATGTCACCTCGGTCCACAGCATTCTAGGCTTCTCATTGCCTGATCCTGGGTACGTGAATGCTGAAAAACTTCCTATTTCCTATGTCTACTATCCGGTTCCCACTATCTGGTTCCTATCCGGGTCCTGGCAGTTGGTGTTGCTGGATTATCCGGTATCCGGCTATTTTACTATCCGTGCATCACTAAGTCATAGAGCTCAGATCATCCATCCATCCTTTCTAATGACATCAAAAATTTGTATGAGCAATAAAAGCTCCCCGATAGGAGGACTGCTGCGGCTGCACTAAGCCACTAACCACATCTATTATCTACTTTGTTGTTATTGTTTTAATCCATAAACAACATAATGGAGAATTTGTCAATAAAGCTGGCTCTGAAAAAAAGTATTTATTAATGCAAAACCCAAAAGAAAATGATATGCATTTGTGCTTCATATGCAAGTTTATTTAAAGTTAAAAAAAAAAGACAATGATTTTGAATTGTTGACCTAGTCTTGATAGTAGTGCAAAATAAATATGCATTATAGTGTTCAGTGGTTTACCATTATCAAATTAGTAGGAATGTATTGGAAATTTCAGCCTTCTGAAAGTATGGTCTCGCTGCTAATAACAGTTCCAGTTTCTCTTGAATAGCAGCCGGCACCTTTAGACACACAGGCCTACTTTGTTTGTATCAAGGGTCTTAGGTCAAAGGAAGTTTGTGATCTTCAACTAGGTGACACATGGGCTACGTTAATATAAGTTTCCTATCCTAGTTTTCCCTTAGACCAAAATACTAAAATAATTAGGTCAGGAAGAGCAGACTGCAATTTGGTGATGGATGAGAGTGAAACTGCCATACATCGGCCAAGGTAACCAAAACCGAGTTGGAACTGAGTCTTGGACCCACTGACGCGAAGCACATTGCCATAGAGCTACCAACACAAATAAATTCACACTAAGCTCCAAATAAGGGCAGTCCTGAGAGCATGCACCAAAACAGTAACCACCCTGATGAAACGTGAAACACCAATCCACTCCCACACCTTGCAAATATACATGATATAATTTCCTTATGAGAGTAAGTTTCTGATATTTGTCTTAATTTGTTGCAGAGCGCCCTCCACTGCCTGGAAGACATGAAACAGGGCACAGGCCGACAGTCCTTAGCGGAGAAGATCCACCAGAGGGACCGAGCGAGGCAACTGCACCGCCAGGGGCAGCAGATGTCTTTCGACAGAAGAGTATCCTTTCAAATGCATGAAAATTATTGCAGGTTTCTTGGGAGTTTACGAGGGGGGGGGGGGTAAGCTCAGTTGGAAGCATGGTAGGCTTCCAATCACTTGGTCCTTAGTTTGATTCTCTCTCTGGTTGGTTTACCTGGACCTGTGCTGCACAGCAGTTTCAATCATCCTTTCACCTCATTGCTGTGTCCTCCTCCTGAAGCATGTGAAGCCCCCAGTTATGAGTGATCAGATCAATCCATCCTTCCTTGAGCAGTGTTGAGTTTACACTTTACAGGTGGTCTCAATAGTACAGTGTGTATTATGTAGCTCCGTCAGAGTATAATTAGTCAATGGGCAATTGGGCACGTAGGTGAAGAAGCCACCTGCATTAAATTAGACAACCCGTGGGTTCTTGTTTTTGAAAAAGTAAAATTTGCTCTATTTTTTTAATACAATCAATGTCAATCATCAGTTAATCACCATGACTTACCAATGGTTAATTCTTATGCAGTCAAAATTTTAAAGCTTGGACCTACTATTGAAAGTCTGTGTCACTCCTGGCGCATCTCGAATATGGATCGGCAGGGGATTCCCCACTGTCCTTCAGCGTTGTGTCTTAATTGGTCCAGATACTGTGCGACCATGAAAGCGTTACATTGAATGTATTTGATTTGATGGCATGGATGCTTTACTGCACTATCTGATGCTGGGAGCCGCTATCCAATGTCTATTGAAGGAGAGTTGCAACACAATACTAGGTCGCAGTGACCTTTGAATGTAATAATTTACAATATTGATGGTTGTGGACTTAAGCTGTCTCGCAATACATTACATTTGCAACTATAAACAAAGAACTGGAGTGGTCGCTATGTTATGTTATGCAATCCTGGATGTTGTAACTTGCAAAACCAATGTATGATATGTAATTGCCTGCCTTCTGCACTATTTTGTGTTCTGAAAGAGATATGGGGGGGGGGGAGGTTGTGTTAAATAAAAGAAGTAGAAATGTGCTAAAATACAATTACTAATTTACTATTAAGGGAAGGTAAGATTAAATTATTTAAGTACAAGTTATAATGAGGGTTTACAAATTATACTGAGGACCACAGCTGCAGTTCTTTTTTTTACAGGCGTTCATGTATTGGGAGGATAGATAAAGCTATTGCAATACAAACTTAATTTCTTAAAAAAGTGTTATACTCAAAAACGTTTTTTTACGTGATTAAGGGAGGAGTTCAGATATCCCGTTTCTGTATCCCGGGACTGTTCACAGTAGACACTACACCCGGACTATAGACTGCACCCTCTCGGAAGACCATGACTGCAGGAGGACGGTCTTACAATGTGGGGGACTACAGAGATTACTACATATTGTTTAATAGACTGGTTTCAACTTGAGATGCATTTTCTGCATCATATTTGTAGTATAGCTGCTTATTGGGGATTCCCCTTAACTGGAGATCAAGTCTTTTGTCATTGAACCAATAGTCAATTCTGTACAGATCATTCTGTTACACTGCAATGCGAGGATAGTCAAAACTCCATTTCTGATACTCCCTACCCTGTGTATTTCTTGTGTTGTGATAAATTATTATAAATGTACTGTTTGCCAGTGTTTGTTGTATTTTGAAGCTATTTTTATCACTCATTGACCTGATTAATAACTTTTCCTTAATAGCGCCAGATCGACACTTCTCCATACAAAAGTGGAGCATACCTTTCGCCACCTCCCGATTCAAACTGGAGACGGTAAAGTGAAACTGTTGTCGTTAGATTGATTTTGTGAAATGAGATGCATTACGTTAAATTTTATTAGTCTGTTTCATCATTTTGATGATTTAGATATACAGCTGATATATGGTTTACTGCATAATACAATACATTGAGAAGGTAATTACTTGCAAATCTGACAGTTTTTCACGCAGTAAGGTTATATGGGATGTTAAGACAGACATAAACTTATTCAAGTGCAGAACTCAACGACAAGATCTTGAGATGTGTAGCAAATATTAACTTACCACAATTTTTTGCACAATCATCTGATATTGCAGGTCTTAGCGAGCATTTGCAAAAAAATTAAAAGTTGGAATCGTATTAATTTTTTGCAATTTGAAATTTTGCAAGCAATCTTAACTTTCTTCTTCTAATAATGATGAACTGACCTTTGTTGATGAAGAGCTGAGGGAAACACTGTTTGGAAAATTTATTAATGAAATCCTGGACTATTTAGCTGTTCTACAAGGTTTCTTTGCATATTTGTAATAATTCTTAACACACATTTGATGAATACTTGGAGAACGAAGCTCAAATTCATGTTTTATTTTACAACGTGCACTTTGAATACTAATGAACGTTGTAATAATTGATTGTTCTAGAGCGAACTCAGACTCAGCACTCCACGCCAGTGTCGTGGGTCAACCGACGTCAGCGGGGCAAGCCATACAAGGCACATCAACGCCCCCTACATACAGGAGAGGTAACTACATGTACTCACCGTTCTTAGGTATTTATCTTTCTTTTGCACTTCTCTTTAGTTGAATAATTTTAACGAAAGACAACCAGGTAATATTTGAGACGTTTATCGCATGGGTGTAACGCTGTAGTATAGTTAAAGCAATTAAAGAAATATATTTTAAAATATTAAATAATTTGGTTCTCGTAAATTTGGTGATTGGTCTATGCCTGGCTTGTCTTCATATATTGATTTGTAATTTTGTTGAATATTTATTTTGGTGCTGGTCCACGTACTTCACTGCATGAAAATATAACTGATATTAACACACTTTAGTTATTTGTAATCATTTATTTTATGCACCGATTTCTGTTCAGTCTGATATTTAACATTATATATTATTTCAATGGCATGGTTATATTATAACAGGGTTTTTGCACATGTATGAGTTCTTAAAATACCCATGATAATCCTGTGAATTATGAAAGTTAGACAAGCTGACATTCATAGAAGTTTCCCCTTAATTCCGTCAATGATCTGAAGGTGATAGGAGTGTTTATCAGACTCTAGAAGCCCTCTCTATTTCCCGACTCAACTCTCTGTGGCAATACAATGCTTGCACTACCTGATACGTGTAGGGATGTTGGCCCTCGGACCAGCGAGTGACTCTTTGGCCTAATGGTTAACATGCTGGCCTTCCACGCTGGGGAATCGGATTCGATTCCAGGCTGGACTTCCCCCTCGAAACATTGCATAAGTAAAGCAGTCTTGTGGAGACTGGATGTTCATACACATTGAGTTTAGTGCAAGCACTCTCTCTAGTCTGAACTCCCTGGCACCTAAGAGCTATAATGAAATTGATTATAAACCCTTCAATTTAATAATGAACCTTATGAGTATTTACTTTTGAAAGGGAATTCGTTTTTGAAATGTCATTTTTCAAAGAGATATTTCTGGGAAAAATCCTGAAAATTTTAGATATTCTTGAAAATTTCCATTGATTTGACTTTTGAATTGGAAATCGTTTTTGGTCAATAATATTTCTGAGAGAAACTTCTCATCTGGAAAAAAATCCTCATTATCCTGAAAATAGATAAATTTATAAGGCCCAAAAGGTGGCCAAAAATGTGATTTTCCTGAAAATTTCCATTTAAAATATCCACGGAGAACCCGCAATTTACTTAGGCTAGGATATGTCAAAACCCTGTTATACATATAAGTGTATCGGTTTGGTGCATGTCATCTGCATTGATTAGCAAGCTTGTTCTTTTGTAAACGCATGACGAATTCTATATTTGCATGGAAAAACGGAAATTTAGAAAAATTGGCCATCAGTATGCAGCTTGTTCTCGCTAACATAATATTGGCTAAATAGGCACTATCTATTGTTGGCTTACTGACTTATTTTGGTTTATTCCTGGCTTTTTGTTTTGATGACAAAGTAAACATAAACAGAAGCACATGTTGAATTGTTTATCGTGATAAGAAACCGTTGAGCATCATTTGAAGACGTCACTAAAATTTGCAAGTTGTTGCACAATTTTCTTTTTTCAATCTTTTTGGCATTCTTGCACTCTTTTACTTGATATTAATTGAATTAAAAGCTTGATAAAATTAAATTAATAGCCTGATAAATCAAGCGAGACTTATCACTTGAAGTTATCTGTTTGGGTGTCTGATATTTGAATTGAATAGAATGTGGATTATTTACGACTCTGCATCATGCATGACGTCTGCGGAGGAAAGTCTTTGATAACCATGCCCCCCACCCATCCCAAAAAAAGCCAGGTTAACCAAAAGATTAAAAAAATTGAGATAATGATTATAAAATGACTTCAATTGCTTTTCAGGTAATGAAGCTGGGAGTGAAAATATGCAGGTGTCACCCTCACATCTGCTTGACCCTAAAAAGGTATTGTTACGACTAAAGTTGTCTTAAAAAAATCAGGTATTGAATGGGCACGACTTAATGAAAAAAAAAACTTCAGGGCACACAACCGCTTATGACGTATTCGTACAGCAGCCCAATATTTATTTTGTTGATATTTCGTGAAATTTTTTCTAAAATCGTCTCCCTATCAGCTGGGATTAGATTTTGTATACGTAAAAATATACAAAATTTTTGACCCGAGGACCGAGGTCCAATTTCCCATGAATGCTGCTGCTTGAACACAATACTCGTAATTGGTGATAATCGATAAATTTTATTGTATTGCATAATAAGTTGATAAATTTAACTATTTATAGCTCTTAAAATGGAAATCAAATTAAAGGAGTGGCACAATTCATTGATAAACTTTTGTTAAGATAGCATAGGTATTTTTGCGTAAACGTAAAGAATTGTAAGATAAAGGAGGGCATTATTAATAGGCTTATCCATTGAGATTTATTGGCGTCAGAAGCAGTCTTATCTAGTATCTGTTCTTATCTGTTGTTTGATAACTTAGTTATTGTTTCCGTTTTGGGTCCTTTCAGCAACTGGGGCAAGGGCGACCTAGATCCTGCGAAGTCCCAGGAATCAAGTGAGTTTTCAATTTTCATGAAATTCTTCAGGAAAGGAAATTTCCTTTATTCAAACTTATTTTGCACGAAAAGTTTGTTATATCCCATTGAAATTTTTGAGGCTAAAAGTTTTTTTTTTTTAATCTATGAAATCTTAATACTTCTGAAGTCAAACTTGAGAGTAGGAAATTTTAGATTTTTTAGATAAATTTGTTTTCATGTAATAAATCAGAAGTGGTGAAATTAACAAATTCTCTCATTTGTTATGTGTTAGAATGACTCTAATAGCAGCCTTGGATAACGAAAGAGTCATAGTTGATCTGATGCTATTGTGTCACATACCACTGTAAACATGTTTTTAGACTTGTTTGACTTTATTAACTTCATGTGTCACATCAAATAACTCTACATCTATATACCCTGTAAAACAACCTTTTTACAAACCATTCATGATTCTCATAAAATCAAATCTCTTGCTATATTATGTAAGTTCTAAACAGTGTATTTCATACAGTCTGTAGCCCATTAATTGCTTAGTGTCTGGAAGGAAGGAAGGAGGTGTTTTATGAAAATTGTTCCCAAAAAAAAGAAAGACAGAAAATGTGGTAAATAGGAAAGAAATTGATTCATGAATGCTTTTTGTCGCAACAATTGAAAACACAGGTACAAATCCAATTTATCTGGAATGGGCGCTATATAAAATCATACTATATTATTATTATTACTATATTAAGTCTCATAGGAACTCACTGAGACCGGTAAGTAAGATGAGAGTTTGTCTATTGTGTTTACTCACAATATCGTTTATTTTTTGCAGCATTTTCCCTTCACCGGAACAGGAGGTGAACCAGGGCCAAGCAGCCAACCCAGCTCACAACCTCCCAATTTCAAACAACACCGGGTCCCTCCCCGACCTGACCAACCTGCAGTTCCAGTCTCCTCTCGTTCAGCCCCTCGACACGGAGGAGTCCACGGCAAACAACAACGCCGCATACCCTGCGGGAGCACTGTCTCCCACCACTGCACACCACCTGGCCAACAGAGCTACCGGCCAGAGTAACAGTCCTGCCCAGAGGCGGCGCCACCAGGCCAGCGCCCCCAGCCCCCTGGTGTTAAGTAGTAGTCCCACTCAGCATAATCGCCACAACGTCCCAATGCAGGTTAGTGTGTCTCTGATTTTTCGCACCGTTGTATTGTGATTCAGTGATTGGTGCTTTTGCTTGCATGCTATGATCCTTAGTACTAGGTGTTGTTAAATTGTTGTTGTTGTCATTGGCTTAAGAAGGCATCATTATGGCTACGGTTTGGAGATTAGAAATTGAATAAAGATTCTGAGCTAGCATGATCATACATTATCTGATTGGGTGGCCCGTCAATAATGGTCCGTCAATTGTACGGAGATCCAGATCCATTGTGTGTTTGCGAGGTAATCTTGTACCATTGATATATAGAAATCTATATGCACATATCATGCAGCTCTAGAAATAAATGAATCTGGATTTAATGTACTCTCAGTAACTAAATGAACCCTTTATCAGACTCCGCTGGTAAATTTAGAGAAAAAGAAGATAAAACTTTTGGCAATTTTGTTGTGTTATTTCACATAAAGTTTGGATAAATCTTTCAGTGTCGGTGCTAGACCAGAGTTTCTTTCGGCAATTGAAGTTTTAGAGAAAACAAAATTCAGGTTTAGGGCTATTACATTTAAAACTCTGGGGGGGGGGGGGATCGGGTTGGTTTTTTCTCTGTAAGATGTACATAGGGGGTTCCCGCAATTTTGGTTCAGATGTATGGGTGGTACATGAATCAGTTTAGATGAATGGGGGGTACCCGCAAAATTCGCTTTAGATGTATCGGGGCAGGACATTATCACTCCATGAAGGCTTACACATTGTAATAATAAAATTTTATCCGTTGCATGTGGGGTGGGTAAAAAATTCGCATTTAGTGCATGTAGGGTCTCCAAAATAATCGAAGTTGATGCATGGGGGGGGGGGGGGGTAAAAAAAATTCACTTTAGATGAATTGGGGGGTTGTCCTCATGTCAATTTTACAAATATTTAGAAATTTATACATTTACAAATCCATATGATGCCTTCTTGTCCTTTGGGCTTAAAATCTCAATTTTTTGTTAATTTTGTTAATTGTTATGTGATATTTTCTTTTGATTTGCGAATTACTTTTGAAATATTGTGATATATGGAGTTCTCCTGTTGTAACAGTTAACTTGTCTTAACAGTATGTAGATATTATAGTCCTTTTTGTACAAAATTATTATCTGTGAAATTCAGCCTGTCTTGCCAGTTCACTATTCAAAAGAGTAATAATGTTTTCAATAAATTTTATCGGAATTTTTTATTTTATTTTAGAGTCAAAGTGGTATCATACTAATAGATTCAATGCACTCCTGAATTTAAGCAATGACTCCTGTAAACTTGTATAGTGTCAGGTGGGTTAACTTGGTTGGCTCTGGGTGGCCAATCGCTGGATCCCGGATCCTAATGTGGCTCTGGCGTGGTCGCCTAGGTGGACCTCTGTTGAACAGCAGTTTCTGTCATCCATGCCCTGTGCATAAAGACAGGATGTAAAGCCCAAATCTTCCATCAGTCCTGTAAAGCGTCAATGACAAATGCCAAGTGTCAATGGGACAACTAATCGTGCAAAGTGTGTGCTACCCATGTAAAGTTGGGATGGCATTCTAAATTGTACCTGCGTCAGATTTCGAAAAGTTTATTCATTCAGTATTGGAACTGGCAAGATAGGTCTGAATTTCTCTTTAATAGATAACCTGTATACATAGCCTTGGTGTGTTTGTGATCTGTTGTCGTGTGTTGCATGAGATCATTTAGTTGTTCTCCCGTTTGTTTTGTGCCTCCTTTCATCCCTGACGTTTGATCCGATCCTGACGTCTGATCCACTCCTGACGTCTGATCCACTGTTGATGCTGGATGATCCTACTCTGATGTTTGATCCACTCTTGACGTTGTTCGATGTCCTGCTGTTCTGACGTCTGTCCTGCCGTTCACCCTGCGTACTGCTGTGTAGGGTTGTGTGTTAGATGGTCGTATAGTGAACTCGAATGACCCTCGGCACCAGCAGTTTCATCCGTACCACATCCACCATCAACAGCAACAACAGCAGCAACAACATCCGCAGCAGGCAGCAACACCTTCTCCCCCTCCTCCTCATCACCAACAACAACATCAACAGCAACATCAGCAACATCTTCCCCTCTCGCCACAACATTCTCCTCGGCACGCCCCCTCTCCACCCCAAGCTGTCCAAGCACTCCGGCAACGTCTGCACCCCCAAGTCAGTAGCATTAAAAACCAGGTGAGTCGGTATACATGGTATACGTATACTCAGTATACATAATATACTGCATATACTCAGTATACAAGGTGGTGGTGTTGATCTAAACATCTTTAAATGCAGCTAAGTATTACTTAATACTTACTTACTACCAAGGGCAGGTATTTTGGTGGTCTGTTTGCATCTAAGGTACAACTATCACTCATCTACTTCACCATTGAAGATGGAATATCAATTATCATTCAGGTATTACCGAAGATTTTGCACTAGCAGTAATGTCCCTCCGTTCTGTAACTCTGTAGTACATTAATTGGTACTTTGTGTCCTCGTATGTAATGTAAAATACCCCCTGCATGTTGTGATTTTTGTTGTTGTAGTTCTCACTAATTGTTTTAATTTAGTTACTTTAGTTCTCACAATTTCTAATAATGTGGCTTCAGCATCAGTTCAATTGATATTTTATATTTTACTACATTGTGGGTGTTATTTTGTGAAAGGCATAACGTTCTGAGAGCTTTGAGAATAATTTGTCTCACAAATATTCACAACTTCTTTTTGGTTATATACATTATCGTTCTCTTCAAAAATGAAGTTTATCACTGTTCTTTTGACAGCATGAATTTCATTGGATTTTTCAATTATAAGTGATAGTTACAATAGTTATAAAACTTTTGTTTTTCCATGAGGTGATTTGATATGTCTCATAAAGTGAGGAATTGATGCAAAATTCACATCAATTATACGTAAAGTAATAAATATTATAATTTTCACAAATATTTAAGTTTCGAAAACTGTGAGATTCGTACTGCATAAATAGATTGAAATACAAGAAAACCAGTTATCCGCATGAATGTGTATTTTCACAAACTAAGTAGAAAATAACATCACAAAGATTTTGAATGGTTTTCACATAACAAAAATATTTGCTGAAGAGCTTTCGTTGTCCATCCAAACTCCTTGATCAGTTCTTAGTGTTTGAATTTTGAGCGAAACACAAGATTATGTGCATAATTAGAATGTGGCCCCAGAATTGCCAGGGGAATCTTTCGATATTCCGTAGAGTTGATTAAATTGCCTATCATATATTTTTTACTCAAGATAAATAAAAAAAATAAAAAAAATCTGTATTCTAGCTATCAAGTGCATTAATATAATGTTTTTCCAATTTCTGTTTACAGCAGGGTGGGACGGTGTCGCAGTACCGGAACGGTCAGCCCGAGTGCCCCGCTTCACCTTCCTCGCCGATCTCACAACATTCCTACTCGCCTTCCCAGTCGCCCAACAACCTGTCCCCTAGTATGATCAGTGGCTCCCCCTTCAGTGAAGCGTACTACCTTCAGCAGCAGCAGCAGACCAATGCCCTGCAGCACCAGTTCGAACAGTTCTCTATGGTACGTTGACTAATTGACCTTCTTCAGATCAGTCCTGTCCTAATTAGCCTACCAGAAGCATAAATACAGGACGTAAAGCCCCAATCATCCATCCATCCATCTTCAGATCAGTCTGATCCAGTGATTTGGCTCTGCAATTGGTTTTTGGGGTCAAACAAGTAATTAAATCTATAAGGAAAACCCGTCTGTACCCCTCTACCATGTGACTTCCAATAACCAATGAGCATACTTCTTGCTCAAACTGGCAACAACCATATTGAAAATATTCTTCACAGCGCAACACAACATCAATTACTCGTCCTGTTATACCAATATTCAAAACTTATGAATCAGTTGTGTCTGTAATCCATTGATACTTAATTTGCTTTCCATATACATCAGAGCTTTATGCTTTTCAAATCCCGGTGTCCCCCCTTCAACTGCACAGTGCACAGTCAACATTGTATAGTAATTAGCCGTAGTTCACTTGATATGATGTTTCCTAATGTTTCGATGGAACCCAACCTTTTGGCCGACTGTGTTTGGTATTGCTTAGTGTGGATTCAAATTTAATTTCTTCCTTAGTGTGAAAATTGTTGCGCTGAGATCTTATCTTATTATATTTATTTGACATGCTTATATTCATGATGTTAAGATCTTGTAAAACAGAAAAAACCTGGTAAAATAGAACAAGTAAAAACCAGATTGCTGTTGGTACATGATTCCAGATGCAAAGATCTCTTTCAATAAAGAGAATAATGTACATTTAAAAAAAAAGTTTGATATTTTGAAAATTATCGGCCGCTAAATTGTTATAAGTTTTGAATACTAATACAGAGTTTATTCCCGCAGTTACCGGAGAACCAGAACTCAGCCACGACGGACGGGGTGTATATAACAAACTTGGGGCAGTTGTCCAATCTTCAGTTTAGTCAGGCGAACATGGAGGGCATAAGCGAGAGTCAGGAATTCAAGTCGCCCCCTCAGTACTCCTTCTCTTCCTCCCCTCAGTCGAATTCCGGGATGAGCACGAGTCATCCGACGAGCCCTACCACATCCCAGCAAAGTCCTTCGTCGCCACAGCAACCGCAGCAGCAGCCGGGACAACAGCAGCAGCAACAGCAGCAACAGAATCAGTCGTCGACGGGAGGCACCCCTACTCAGATGGCCCCAGAGCAACTCGCGGCTCTCTTACAACAGCAGTCCCAACAGCAGCAGCTCCAGCAAGGCAAGATCCCCGACATCATATTCACAGGTATGTTACGCTCCCACGAATCCTCTACTCATCATCAGCAGCTCATTCAGATCTCATTACCAAAGACCTTATAGTGGTAAGACGGGTTACTCCAGTACATACATAGCCTGCGTGAGAGTGCCACATCTAGGATGTGCCCCGTTTTGGAGTGACGCTTTCAAATTTTGCTACCTGTATGTCGAGTCAAAACTATGCAGCTTCGAAAATAAGGATAGATCGCAGTGATGCTCGAGACTGGCCCTGCTAGGCTAATTCAGATTCTAATTAATTAGCATGGTTTCACGGAAATGTCAATCTAAGACATGGTTCAAGATTTTTGCCAAAATTTAGACCAAAATTTTATTTTTGAATTTCGATCTTATCTTACGTAAAACTCCTCCGGAATCTGTCTCAATAAGAGCAAGAAATACAATATCACTGGGAAACTATACACAAGTGTTGCGTGGTGCATGCTGTACCTCTGCGGGGACCACAGTGATCTCTACAAAAGGGGGAAGCACTGCAGCAGAAGCAGCATGGCTCTTCCAGCTCTCACTGGTTGACCGGAGTGACTTATCTTACCAACATACGGTCTTTGGTCATTCATAGCTCTTACAGCTCTACTCTGCTCATACAAACTCATGTTAAGAAATGCGATGCAATTTATGGCGATGATCACTCGTTAAGAATTCACCTTCTGTTTCACAAAGCAAAAGGATGAATCTAAAGTAGATGTTGGCAGCGCTCGTTGTTTATTTCATTTACCAGTGCTGCCCCACGAAAGTTTGAATAACTGCACATATACATGATAATTATTATATTTATATATTTATTTATCTTGCCATTCTTTTCTTCACATTTAATCTAGTTCTACTTGCATTGTACAGTATTATTGACACATATCACTTCTTAAAATGGATGATATTCATATTTATCACACCAAAGAAATTAATAAGCACTTTGGCTGTCAAACAATCGTGAACTGAAGTTGTAACTAAAATATATTATAATACTTCATTCAGCTTTTGTAATTAAGAAAAATTGCTAAATTTTTATTTGGCCATTTTCATAGTAAACATTGCATGGTAAACGCCTAACATGTGAATGGTTATTAACACTTGAACTATTTAGTTTATAGGCTATTAGTCTTTTAAGTTTTGTTTAAACTGACTTTCTGTGGCAGGCAGCACTGGGCTATCCCTCGACCCTTACTGTGCCAGAAATGCTTGTTCAGTAAACAAGGATGTGGGATTATTGCAAATATCAATGGGGATTTGGGATATTATACATTGACAGCATTTAGGAGTTTGGTCATTAGATGATTGAGTTGTAATTGTTTAAAACTGTTTCTGTATGTCATCAATAAACAACGTAGTTTCATTCTCCATTTTCGTTTACAACAAATTTGGCATAAGCATGATTAGCTGACATAGCTACAATCCCACAGTCCCACAGTCCCACAGCCTAGTTCTGTCCCGTCCCTTCCCGCAGTGTTCACCAGTACGGGATCACACTCAAGACTCAAGAATTTTATTTTTCCACAAAATTTCATAATTATACAGTTTTGAACAATTAAACAAGGATTTGACAGAAGCTGCTCTAGTTGAAAACATGATGTATAATTAAGATTAATTATGTGGTACAGGATGACATATCTAAGACAGTTTCTTGTTGCTAGTGAGATGCCAATCTGGGAAGTATCCTGTCCTGCAATGACAATTTACAGTCCTGCCCCGTCCTGTCCACAAGAATTTCCCTCCCAGGGCTCTACACCTACCAAGTGCATAAATACAGGACGTACAGCCCCAATCATCCATCCATCATCCCAGGGCTCTCAAAGCTAGCCTGCTTGAGCAATAATTTTGCTCTTGAATGTTGGCCTCCATCAAACATAAATTTACGAATTGCTGAAAATTGTCTTTCATAATGTGCTTGATTGCCATCAATTAAGATGATAATGTTGGGGCTCCCTTTAGATATTAACCGATAACAGTATGACTTATTTGAGAAGAAAAATGCTTCTGTATTGTGTTGGGCATCTTTTTGACAACATGATTTCTTTCTGAAATTAGATGCCCTTCTTAGCACAGGTGTTTGAAAAATAAATTGATCATTTGAACTGTGCCTATGATAATATAAGACCAGGGGTAATGTCCGACTAATGCAAATATAGACTCATAAATGAAACAAAAATGAATTGATCATTTGAGTCTCTGTCTATGATAATATGATGCCAGGGGTAATATACGACTTGTGCAAAGATAGATGAGGGTTTCAATTGACAAGCATTTCTGGCGTGATAGGGTTTGCCGACTCACAGACCCGAGTAGTAAATAGTGTCATCCTTTTCCTTTGAAGGGGATGATTTAACCAATGCCTTTAATCTGTGGTGTGAATCAACACAAAATCAAGCTGAAGGTAAAATACAAACTCATATCTGTGCGTTAAATGTCTAGATGCCTAGTCACTCGTGGTCTTGTTATTATGGATTGATGTTTATTTAACTCTTAGTATATACTTAGCTGCGGCTGTACTACAAGCCTATACTGCAAACCTGTACTAGCAGCCTGTACTAGCAGCCTGTAGATTCGTTTTAATCACTGTTAATGGCTGTTGCTTGTTAAGTTGTTGTGCTGACTTAGGCAAGACTGTCATGATCTTAAATTTATGCATCTTCACAACTCACCCTTTCACTTTTCGTGCATTGAAATTTTTACATATTTTCTTCTCAGCATTTATCTTTTAATACATATCTTGTCTCTTACGAAGGCTTTCTTTTTGATTCAATGCCTTAATGGGCTTTTCAAGTTTTATATGTTGTTCAGATCTATCCTTCAGAGATGATTATATTTGGAAATGCCACTATAAGTATATTGAATGGCATACATTTGTCACCGTTCGTTGAGTGGCTAAAAATTATTTGAATAAAATTACTATTCTTCGAGACAAGTTTTTGGCCAGAAACCTTTACACGTAGCTGTCCTATATGAAGAAAATTTGGTTATAATCTCAAATTATGACCATACCGAATTATCAGAAGTAGACTGATTCCTTCAACCTTCAAATAGAATTTGCCCTGCACTAAATTTAACTATTGGTTAGCTGCTAAATTTAACAATTTTTATTAAATTTTCCTCTTATCTTTTCTTTTCTTTCTATGTTTCTGCCACTTATATGTCTTGCGCCTTGGCACCATACGCATTCCCACTGCTTGGTGATTCTGATCACTTTTTCTTTAGTTGATCGAGCATTTTGATTAATTTTGCTTTTAAGGTTCTTGATATCATGTTGATTTTATTAATTTCTTCACCTTTTCTTTATTTTTTTTCGTTGTATCACTTTCAATTTCAATGTATCAGATTCTGTTCGTAGTATCAGGGAATCTATCTGATTTTCAGCGAAACAAATTGATATAGAATTAAAGTGGACTGTGACACTGTGAAAATGGCACTTCGTGTGTCATCATGCTGATGATTTGTCATGATCAAACCCAATACTTTCAATGTTAATTTGATTGAAGGAGACTTATCCCACTTGTTGGTGACTGCCAAACGAAAGGATTATGCATCTGATTTCACTCTAAAATTTGTTATGAGAAGTCAAATGGCTTACTCTTGACTAATCAAACAGCCTCTATTACATATAAAATTACAAGAGGAAAAATGTAACAAATTGTCTGGTAAATTACAAAGTGCTGAGATCCCAGAACCTGACTTGGCAATGGGCAGGGGAATTATACCAAAACAAACCAGAGTCAGGTGTAAGGAGGTGTGAGACTTAGGACTCACATGTGATGTTAAGGCCTTTAAGGACGTTCAACCTTCCATCTCCTCCCACACCAGACCCTGGAATGGAAATCTAAGAACTAGAGCTTCTGGGTAGAGACTAGAGACCTGACGGTCACAAAACGAGTACTACATGCCATCACCGGAAGAGGAATCTCTTCTTTAATCTCTTCGATGGACTTTGCATATTTAATAAACACTGCTTCGTGTTTTTTGTAAACACTGCAAAGTTGTTTGCATAAAAACCTATATTTATATCCCTGCCTGAGGAGAGAACTATGTTTCCCATTTTGAAAGTAGAGAAGATGACACTTCATCGGCTATCATGAGTCACGAAGTGCCGTTTTCACAGTGCCACAGTCAACTTTAATTCTATATCGAAGTGTTTCACTGTAAGTTAAAACCTGGAAATGCCTGTTTTAATTTTATGGTTTTGATTTGTGGGGAGAGAACTTTGTAGTAACTGTGTTATATATTATTCAGAAATTCCTTGCCAGTTTAGCTTGGAATATCAATTCTGAATTTCAAAAGTTTTAATTTATTTGATGTCTTTGTCAATTTGATTGGGTTCTCTAAAAATATTCAGGCTACAGTTTCTTATTCGATTAATTTGATTTAATTTATGCACAAAGCCAGTCAAATTACATCCGTACTATAGGAGCACTCCTAAGATAATGATTTAATAAGTAGATTTAGAATCGGTAGAGTATAGTTCTAGGAAGTTAGAAATTTAATAGAACAGTCCTTGTAACATTAATTTACTTCTAATAAAAACTATTTTCTTGCTCATTCTTTCTGCAATCCCCTTGCTAAGTAAATGCATTAATTGCTAAAGATTTCTTGCTTTTATAATGAGTAATTGGTTATTGAAAAATGTTACGTTGATCATAAAGAAAAAATTATTGTTTAATAATCAGATTTTGATTACAAATTTTCTGAGGTAGATTGGTATTATTGCTTATTTTTCAAACCGTCTTTAATGGTTTTTGTGCCGAGGTTTTCAATTAGTCGAAGAAAAAAAAAATTATATTAGAGTAGTAAATCTAGAAGTTAAATATGAAAGTCGTTACAACTATAGAGAGGTGTTTGGCACTGTATATATTTTTTTCCTGCACCAATATTACATGGACTGTTTTGTGTAACCTCGAAGATAGTTGATAGTCTTCAGTAGAAATAACAAATTTCTAACTAAATGATTATTATTCGCAGAATTCTTGTAGCGTACTAGAATATATTACAGCTGTGTACTCATTTCTTCATTTCTATTTTAAGGAAATGTGGAAATTTGTGCGCACAATTCACTCCAAAAGGCCATTAAACGGTCTATCTCTAATTTTGTGATTTCTAACGAATTGTTTTTGGTTGGCAGGTGTGGATGACAGTTTCTCTCGCACGGACTTCGCGAAGGACATAGGAAATGCTATGGCAGGAATGTCGGATAGTTTCGTGGACACTGACTTTTTCGGAGCGGATGAAGCTCTTAAGATGGGACTGGACCCGCTAGACCTAGACGGTCTGCAAATGCTGACCGATTCTAGTTTAGTGACAGATCCAGCGACAGAGGACTCATTTCGACTTAATCGCTTATAGGGGTAACCCTCGAGCCCCCCTACCCGTCGTTTTTTCCCGGTCAATTCTTCCTTTGTGTTCCATGGATACTTTGGTGTTGTGCCCGTTGCATTATATTTTACATCCATATTATCTTCTCTCGACCTCTGTCCCTCACCTGGCCGACTCCTTCGACGGCTGCAGGATCTCATTAACCCTTGCAAGGCACTTCCTAGGGGGCGCTTGAGGTGCAAGTGGCGACACCTTTTGGCAACAACTACTGGCGACACCTTGTGGCACCGCCTGCTGGCATAACTTGCGCCACCTACTGGCAACAGGTGGCACCCACTTGCATTAATGACTGGCGACACGTGACTAGCTCCTTTGCTAGTCACTTCTAGCCTTTTTTCGCCACTGGCCAGCCATCACTAACGTGCACCTCTTGTTGCCTCCCTTCTCTTGCTGACCGGCTGCACTGCAGCTACTCGCACACATCTGCAGCGGACGGACTGAAGCTCCCGTGCTATGGGCGGACTTCTACGTTGGTCCGAGACTACAGGATTTCTCTTGAGATCTCACGAGACTTACTTGACTTTTCTCTGAGACTTCTAACTGCTCTGAGACTCCAGGATTTCTGAGACTTCTAGGAGATGACATTTCCTCAGGCCTCGGAGCTTACACATGTCTGTCTGGCACTCTCTATGTGGGTCTGTCCCTGCACAATTATTAATTACCACACGCATTCCAAGTGGGCAACTAGTTGTTTTTCAACCCGACATGTGGTACTGCATTTAAACAGACAGTACGGACAGTTCCTTTCAACGTCATACGCTTCATGTTATTCTACCATACTACACCTGTTTTATTTATTAGATATCGGTACTCCCGTTTTATATATCTGTGTAAAATCTGTGGCAATAATGGTGTGGTACAGCGCTGATGGATTTTAATGGAATTAGTACGCCCTGTTGATCCCAGGGGGCGCATTGCAGATGTCTAGACATATATTATGTGAGAGCAACTACATGGCATGTAGTCTATCTTACGCTCTGTATCTTATAAATTCATGGTTTTTTGGTGCTTTTAATAATATATATATATATCTGTCTATTGACTGATGTGGCCTCGGGGCTATACTGTGTGTGTTTGTCGAGAGTCTTTCCCAGTACAACTGCGTTGTGCAATGTTAAACGAAGTGTGGATAAGTGTGCTTCTAAAATAACATCCCAATAACAAAACACGTTTTGCTCACATAGTTGTTAGCCTGGATCGAGAGAGAGAGACTGTTACTTGTGAATGTGATAAATTTTGTAAATCCATTTTTAGGTTCTGGGAGATTGGCTGTGTGCTGCTACGTGAAACCTGACGTGACCGTGAAATGATGAAATCATACATTTGAAATATCGCACAAAACTCTTTCATAAATAGTTAGCAGTCGGTCCTATTGTAAACGACTGACTGATCAATCTGCTGTAAAGATTTGATGCTAGGGTTTTAGGGGCATAGTACTTTTGGAAGTAGGCTCAAAATTTTTTAAGTAGCGTATTTTTAAGTGGTGGTGAAATTTTTTAGAGGATCGTTCATTTTGAAATTACGTTTTTTGAAAAGCTTTGTATAAAAGATTACTGAGAAAGTCAAGGAGTATGCAATATTTACAAGTCATTTATCAGGTAGATGTAACACATACCTACAGCTTATAAACAAACTTATATATATAGTCTTGTACATCGTGTTGATGGTGGTGAACCTTTTCATTTTTCCGCTTTTTACCACACGCTGGATTCTTCCCAGACCTCTGCTAATTTCTATACAAAACACATTTGCTGACTTACAAATCTGAGCACAAAGTACAGGATCACTATTTTGTATTTCGTCATTAGATTTTAATTTCTGACTGCTGTCCCACTTCAGGTTAATTTGAATTTTATACTGAGGCAAACTTAATTTTGTATAGTACCAGGGATCGAAATAATACCGTTCCCCATTCTGATAAAGGTACATTTATGGGCCATTCTCAAATTTCGGGACAAAATGCCCTGGAAAATGTGGTAACGGAGGGGACTTATGATGCAAAAAACTTGCATTTTGAGCGATTTAAAAATAGAAAAAATAAATAAAAATATGTAATTCTTATTTTCATAAGTATTTCATCTCAGATCAATCGCATTTTTAATTAAATATCGATTTTTTGTGGTAACGGAGTGGACACGAATGGTAACGGAGTGGACAGGAACGGTTTGGTTTTCTCTTAATAGTGGTTTCTATTCGGGAGATAAAAAGTTTTGATTGCATTCTATTGAATACTGTCACCCTCAGCAATATATACATAAAATTTCCTTGAAAAGGTATCACTGGTAAGCTCGGAATTGGAGGTAACGGAGTGGACATTTCAGTGGACCAAAAAATGTTCCAATGAAAATTATGCCTTAACTTGTTGAATACCTGTTTAATGAAAATCTGCAAAGCTGTGGTAGTTTTGCGCATGTGCATCTTACGACATTGAGTGGAAATTGCTCATTAAAAACAATAGCGAGCCGAGCTATGCCTGGTAACGGAGGGGACAAAAAAATTAACATAAACTAGTGACGCGTCTTTTACATCAATTAATTCAATGAAATGAAACAAGAAAAAAGTTAAATATGATGTATATATTAATTCAAGTCTATATTCTCATGAATCATGCATAGAAACTTTGGAAATGATGGTACTTTAGGAGGAAAATTAACACTTGATTTTGTCGTGTCAGGTCCAGTGACAGGGAAAAACCACTGATTTGGCACGGATTACTGGACACAATGCACCAAAAAAAGGTCTAATAAATGACTTTTTGTTCCAAATGCAGTGGTTCTAAATAGAAATATGAATAACAGATGTTGAGTGACGCTTCAGATATCAATTGCATTCAAATCAGTGTCAGGGAACTGGAGTGACGCAAATTGTCCCGAAATTTGAGAATGACCCTTATTAGGAGTGGGAAATGAACATTTCTTAGCTTGCCATTCTGTACGTTCCCAAAAAAAGGCTATTTTTGTCAGTCTTTTTAGTCCTTAAATTTAAAGGAAAACAGGAGTGGAGGAGCTCCCTTCCTGTCGCCCGAATTGTATGGTGTTCAAATATATTTCGATTCCTGGTACTATTTATTCTTTCAGTCTATACTTTACCATACAATTTTACAAGATAGATATTTTGAAATGTTGAAAATGCACCTTTTTTACAGATGTCTTACACTGCAAAGAAATTTCTGAAATCCGTCAATTAGTTTTGCGAAATTTTTTGGTACAACTTTAATATTGTTATTCTTACAGTGGATTGCAGCTTAACTTAAAACACTTTTTCGCAAGTAACTTTCGAGTCCCTAAGGCTCTCTTCTTGTAAGATATTATTGTGAAATATGATGCAGCATTGAATGAGAAAAAGATAGTTCAATATCCTCGTTAAAATTCTCTGTACATAAAGTGTAAAATAGACTGTTTACAACTTTTAAACTCTATCACAAACTTACATTTTTCAACTAGGTGTACATAAACAGAACTGCATGACCATTCACACTGCCATGCACCTCACGAGGTGAACCTCAAGAGGTGATTATAGCACCTCTTGAGATATTCACCTCATCCATAGAGTCATGTACCTCAAAAGGTGTACCTCTTGAGGTGTATACTTTCGAGGTTTACCTCTTGAGGTGTATATTCTTGAGGTATTTACTCTTGAGGTGTATACTCTTGAGGTGTAAACTCATGAGGTGTATATCTCTAGACGTGTACCTCTTGGTGTGTACTTCAGGAGGTGACCCTCTTGAGGTGTACCTCACACTCCTCATGAGGTGATCCATGTACCTCACGAGGTATTCATTTTCTCCTCGTGAGGTGACCATTATCCATGTTGTTGAATTGTGTTATCTGATAATCTTTGTTGTTGAATCATTCTCTGTTGGTTACGATTGCTATGAATTGAATGCCTGTTTTTGTTGTGACAGTCATCTGTTGTGAATTGATTACTAATGTTATATTCGTTCCATGATTTTATTATTTTGTCTCAATTTCATCAGGTAAATTTAATCTTCCCTGCCATGGACTAAATATCCACTCAGCCGGTTGTTGATATCATTTGATGCCGTTACCTTTGATTTTATCTCTTCCGTATTCATGTTACGATATGGAGTCGTTATGGACGTTATTGTACAATTATTGTATCATATGATTATTGGTGTTGTAAATGGATGTTTGATATGTTTGCCGTTTTTCAATTACCACAGTTGATGTGCTTATTTAATGAGAAGAAGTTCCTGGGTCATTTCATGTTGTTTTCTGATTCATGACGAAAAGTTAGGCTCAGTTAGCCCGTCGTGAAGAACATAGAGAGAGGTAAAAGGTGAAGGTATATTTTCATTTCTTTACGTCCTTGGCTCGGAGTGACTCAGACCATCCTATTCATTGAAGTTAGTGTCTTTTTTTTATCAATTGGCAATTTCCACGGTGGCATTATAACTTAAGCTTGTCCTGTGGACGACCACGTTGGAATTAAATCAAGCTTTGTCTTCCGAACAACACACTGGTATGGCTGGCAAAATTCCTGATGCATCTGAGCGAATCAGTATTCTGTGAGTTCCAGTCCCTCCCCCTCCCCCTTAATTATTTTGATGTCTAGATTTATGATTTGTTGTGCAAGCAGTTTATTGCTCATTTCTTATGGCAGTCAGTAGTGTAAAGTGAAATTATAAAAAGAAAAGGAAACATTTCCTAAAATGATAATGCTTCTTGGCCATGTGGTCGATAGATTTCTGAATCATCAGCATTGACATAAAAATTATCACATTGAAATTATGTTATCATAGGTCCAAGTTATTGGCTGAAAATTGGTCCTAAGTTATCGAAATAAGTGATATGTCAGTGACATGTGCAGTTTGATTTATAATTTCTGAAGTTCCTGGAATATGGCATTATATTTCAATTTTAAATGTAACTCAATTTTCATTGGACGATTAGTGTTTTGAGAATTTTGTGTGCATTTTTGTGTTTAATGGCATATATTTGGGATACGATGTTGTTCATTTAAATCTGGATTTAGTGTTTAGTAACTGTTTATTAGTTTGTAATGCAGCCGATGAATGGTGTCTCGGCCTCAATTCGATTTCATGCAGTTAAATAGATCAGACGAATCACTTATTTGCGGCCGTGCCGACCAATCATTTACCTCGACCCAGATATTGCAGTGCACTGGAACAGAGGATCATATAATTGTCTTTTTTTAGCATAATAACTTTTCGTTCATTATCGGTGTCATTCGTATATCGTTTGTAAATCCACGTAAACCGATCCATTTGTTAAATTGTTATTTTTCCAGTTTTTCAATTTTGAATCATTAACAATTTATGGCTCGTCACTCGATGTTATTTTAACGTTATTTTAGCAACGTTTATGGATCCTGTTGTTGACTCCGTGGTTTGCACTATACAAATTAGTGCTAGGCCGTGCTCTCCTCGACTCCGTCACTCCTTTGGCTATTTATAATTGTCCCTTCTACTCCCTCAGCTCCACAAGTCCATTCTATTTCATTTCTTTCTGTGGCTCAATAGCTAAAACATTTTCAAGCATCTTTCTTTTGTGATATGTTGGAAAAAAGATGTTAGTTCAGTCAGTGGAGAACCCCTACTTAAGGAATATCCGAATATGCAATACGAACCTGAAATCCAAATGCGTATTTTTATACTAGTCATGAATTGCCTTACACAAGCATCCAATAAGTCAGTCACGTTTATTTCCTGCAATTTAGAATATCCCAACTAAGAGTAATATTTGATTTATATAATATTTTATATATTAAATTCTGTTATATTGTTGCAATAATGAATTTAGTAAAGTTAGCTTTTCGAACCCATGTTTACATAGGACTTAAACGGAGTCACTCCTCTGTGCTGGCATGGAAGCCACCTAGTGTTAATCGTCTGCATTACTTCAAGTGAGTTGTACATAATTATTGAATTTGAACGTTTTTCTCCCGTACAGAGCACCTGGCTGTGTCCGGTGGTCTTCGGAAAAACTTCTTGTTATATTATTGTAAATTATGTGTCAGAAAGAAATGTTGAAAACTATTTTTGTAAATATATCAGATTATAGAGATACAGATTAATGGAGTTAATTTTGTAAAAAGAAAAACATGATGGTGTTTATCAAAAAAGGCTGCTCTGTCTCGGCGGACTTCTCTATAATTCATCTGGAGCGGACGCGACTGGGCGATGACGGTGTGGTGTCTACTCTTAACATTGTAACACTACGCCACCCCGTTGTTCGTCAGTGGATCGTCATCCTTCTCCTCAATGTATATTGTCAAAGTTGTTCATAATCATGCAAACTGTTCTTTGGAGCTCCTCGGCTTAGGTGAATTTCATGTCATTGGGCCAGCCATCAGGGCGCTGGCTTGGTGGTCCCTCAACAGCCTGTTTATATTACTTTATGCCTATGTACAATCATGTCTAGACTAAATTTGACTATTTCTCATGTTTTGTAAACTGTTATAAAGTATCACATGATATTTTTCATTGGATTTATGGCTTGCGTTCTTCTTATTCTGAATGTGCCCTTTAGCTGCTCTTATTCAACAAAGCAGGCCACATGCCCAGCTTAGTGGTGACCTTGGACCCGGGTGCAATTTTTGGTCCTGGCATCCTATATCAGACAGATATTTCATCCATCCCTGCTAGCCTATCTGGTGGTGCCTTCTGAATAACCCAAGGGTGCGAAGCCCTTTTATCCCTAATTTGACAAGATAAGATTTCAGGCAGTGTCTGGTATGGTATTTTGTATTCCTCTGATTTTAATGGTGTTCTTGGGAAATTGAAACTCAAAGGTTTGAGTAATCCCAAATTTTGTATGTCGTCAGATTCACAAGCCTATCGGGCAAAACACAGCGAGGCTGCAGTCTGGTGAATTTGAAGTCAAACTGGCTTTTTTTGGTTCTTGCTATTGGGTCAAAGCTCCGTAGACCTGTCCAACCTCCAATTCAGCTTGAGGTAAAATGTGAAGCAACATTTCAGTTAGGGAGTGCAAGCCTCAAATAGATGCTTGTTCCTAATTGGAATGAGCTGGTACATGCTTGTAGGCTCATGCGCTGTGTGGCATTGTCAATCCATGCAACCAGAAGATTTTCCCGGACTTTCCACAAAATGAAACACTGTTCTGAAGATAGTTAACAAGTGCGGGCCCCAATGCCCATCTTTGTCTTGAAATAGGCTGAATTCAGATACATTTAATTATGGTCTCCACAAAATTAAAGCAAAGAGATTTCAGGTTGGTGACCTTTTTATTGAAAATCCACAAAACATTCTGGGATAAGCAGCACCAAGTAAAGCACGAATATAGTAAAGTGAACAAAGTTACATCAAATTTCACAAATAAGGAGCGCCAATAGGCTTATTTTCCTCTTGTACTACATGAAACCCAATAAGATCTACAAACTAGCTTAAACAACACCTAAATATGGCAGGAGCACATTCAGGCCCACATTTTCCACATCTAAAAGCTCAATAGATGTAAACTAATAAACTTGTCACAGTGCTGAATCAAATGGTCCATATTTGAGGCATACAGGTCGAGTATGAGACTCTAACATTACACAGAGATATTTCCATAAATTTATGTTTGATTATTGAATATTATATCCATGATAAACATCAAAATATTTGGCAATTTTAAATCCAAAGTAGCGAAAAGAACACGGTTAATCTCAAAACACCAGTCAATTCAGCACTGTGCAACAACTACTATATCACAGGGGCCTGCGAAGAAAAAGTACAAGCATCTTAACATCACAAGTTGCGAAAAAATGAGTATCTTTTTAGTATTAAGGTTTCGTTGAAGCAACACACCATCAACATATCAGCCTACATGTAAAGTGAACAAGCTATAAACACGTCATCAATTTGCAATACATAGAAATACACTTCAACCAAGAAGGCACTGCCAACATCAGTTTCAGTCTGGAAACTCCTACAATCTAAATCTGATTTTCACGGTTATGTAATGCCATGTAATGATCTTATTTATCGAGAGGAAAGTTATACAATTTGAATAGCTGAGAGAACAATGGAGACAGCATTTTTTTGATGTCTCGTAAAATCTGCTCGCTGATAGTCCACTGAATGTTGCTGGCAGAGACCTCTAAGGGCACACAACAAATTTAATCAACTCCTTAAGTTTATGAAAGACATGTTCAATAAGTGAACTAGCTACAAACAGTTAAACACAAACATGTTCCAAGGCCCATTAAATATTTTAACAAAATTTGAGAAACACTTGTCTATTGATGGAATTCAGGAGCATTAAACACATTCCATGCAAAAAATTAACATTATTGCATTGTTTGATAACAAATTTTCAAGTAGGATTCATTTTCTTAACCAGCACTCCGTGTAAATATTGGGCGGAGCCTTTCGGATGATGTTCTCGGAACTTCCTGAAATTTTGCAAAAAGTTTAACTTACCTAATTATAGCTCAGTGGCAGGGTCAAAATTGGTCCAAAAAAAATTTCCTTTTTGGGACTACCCATTGAAAAATGAATGTTTTTGCCCTTTTGACGGCCTAAATTTCATCAAAATTAACAAAAATTAAGGCATATTTTGTCCATCAAAATTTCACACTTATGATAAAGATAGGAACGCAAGTGATACATCATTTCAAAGGGATATTTCATGACATTGCAAAAGTGATGTCATAACAAAGAATGTTTTGGTTACTAAGCAGTGCCACCATGGCAACCGCATGCAAGTTTTGGAATTTTTTCATTGAGCTAAAATAGACCATTTTTCAAGGCCATATATCTCCCATGATAACACCTAAAAAATTTAGGTGAAAATATCATCAGAAAGCTCACCTCCTGTGCTATATTAAACAACAATAAAACAGCTCTGAAACAATGAACCCTTCTTTTTATAGCCATGGACATTTTTTGTTAATTTTCATGATTTTTTCGATTTTTTTACCGAAAATTGCCCTCTTAATCGCCTAAGACTGGGAAAACCATGCTCATTTCACTCAAAAAACAAAATGTTCATTATTGCAATTGGATGGAATTATTATTTAGAAAATAATAAACATCATTAGAAAGCAGAAAAAATGTTCTATATCGATGGTGAAAGTGCAAAACCTCATAAGTCAAAAAAAGCTGTTTTTCAGAAATTGAAAAAAACTGTCAAGTGTCTTTTTTTAAGGTAATGTTTATTAATAAGTGAGTTATGGCCAACTAGATACATAGAAAGTGACACCCTGTTGTATAAAATTTTTTGTCAGAGGTCGTTTACCCCTTGCATTGATGTTACCATCAGATGTGATTGAAAATGTCGACTTACGAGGTTTTGCACTTTCACTTTTTACCCGTGCAAAACCTTGTAACTCGATCATTTATCACACTTTATAGCAACTTGGAGCATTGAATATACGTTCAATCTATGTATATACAGTGAAAATTATAATTTGCCTATGACAGATTGCAATAACAAATTTTATTGAGTGGCTACAATGGCAAGAATGAGGAAAATGACAATTTTTTCAAATTTTCGTGCACTATCTTTTTCAATAGCCTACATCACCAAAACAAATATAGGGAGGTAATTTTTTTTTAATCAGGAAACTTGCTGGGAGTCATAAAAAAGTAACACAGTAATTGTTTTTCAAAAAAAGTTGAAATATCCCACAATATGTGCTTCAAAGTTCTGATTTGAGTTACAAGGTTTTGCACTTTCACTTTTTGAAACATATCGACATAGAAGGTTTGGTGAAATCATTCTGTTACCAGTGTGTTACAGCTTCCAAAAATAGCAAACTGGCAAGGTAATCAACTGACAACGTGTATTGGATATTAAAATAGTCATTCCACCAAAAATCTAAAAATGGCAAAATTTTGACATACGAGGTTTTGCACTTTCACCATCGATATGCAAATTATTACCGCCATTATTGAAAATTATAATTTTCTCAATATCTCGGCTAATATCCCACTCAGCAACAAAATTATGGTGTCTAACCCTATGTTTTAAGGGTCAAAGAATACTTTAGGACTATCTTGAAAGTCGTCAAATAAGTGTAGATAATATAATGTGACCTGGATCACAAGAATGAGTTCAAATGTGGCAATATCTGCTTCCACGAAACGAGTCAAGAGGGGTTCATTGTCGCTGATTTTGGGTGCATTGATTCCTAATTATTTGATTATAATAGGCTTCATTTGTGTGAAGAGGGATATTGGAGGCAAATTTGTTAAAAGAAAATAAATTGCGCCAGGCAACATATTCAGATCTGTTCATTTTACAACAACTTGGCCTATGCTTTTCAATAGAGAAGCATTTTCACAGATTCAACCAATATATATGTATCTTTAAAAGCACCATGGGAATCTGATAGTTATTTGCACCCAACTTGATAGGTTATATCATGCAGATTTTTTAGAACTCAACGTTCATATTGGGGTAATTTTGATTGAGAGAAGGTCTACAATAATAGTAAGAAAGTGTGGCGCTTCCAACAAACATTGTCAGAAATGTATTTTTTAATGGCTTAGCCTACAATGTGTCCCAAAAGTTCTTTTACCTCTTACTTAGCAATCTGTTCACTTTTAAAAATGTTTCATTTTTTGGGCATATTAAATATTCATTTTCAATACCAAACACTTTTATACAGTGCTTTTCCTTTGAATTTGCCATGGTTTTGAAATTTTGAAATATTATAACAAAACAACCCAAGTCAGGGTCACTGAGTAACAATATCACGAGCTGTTGTGTGAATTAATATCACTCGAGCCCGCAGGGCGAGAGTGATATTAATTCACACAACAGCGAGTGATATTGTACGAAGTGCCCTGACGCGTGGTTGTTTTGTTTTTATCACCTGGTTTTACCTCAAATTTTCAGTTATAAAGAGGGACTATTTTCTGCCATTACAAAAATGTTACGTCACCATGGAGCAACAATGGACATGACGTCACAATCCCATTATTCTGGCCCTTGTTTGGTTTGTGACATTATCAGGCAGCTGAAATGCTGGTGATGTCATAACCATTGTTAAGAAATATCGCCCTTGAAGGGTGGTATTTTTTACAATATCATAGGCCCTGATATTTTGACTGTAAACAGTGATATTCACAGCCAACCAGGTGATAAGAAGTAAATATTAGCCTCCTAATTCAGTAAAAAAGGTACTTTCCAACGCATATCGCTGGTTTTCAGCCATTTCTACTGGCAAATATACCACATCACAGTTTTGGAAACACTTGTTTTTCTTTGCATATTCATGAAAGTCTATTAAACTGGAAATTACATCACTTGTTGGGCATGAAATTTATATTTCACATTTGGAGAGAGCCGCTGTCTCCTGAGACGTATGTTACTAAAGTTTCGAGAGGATGCAGCCAATATTTTCGCTTTTTTGATGACATTACTTAATGAAGCCTGTTTTCAGCTTTGCAGTAGCATTTTAAACATGCCCAAATGAATTGGTTCCAGACATTATTGAGCTGCTTGAAATTTATCAAAATATATTCTATACCCTTTCTGAAGGTCTATAGAGGCACAGTGAGGTATTCACCAGGAATGACTAATTAGTCTGCTTGAGGTTTTTCTGAATGTCAATTGAGTGTGGCTTTGGTCTAGCTATCAATCTCTTAGTGGAGACCAAAAAATTGCGGCATGTCCACTTGAAGTCGTTGTCATTACGAACATGGTCCATTCGTCAACACTAAAATGACAATTGATGTCATCCAAACAATTTCTAATTACCATTATCATGTTTGTCGGGTAAACAGAAGTCCAGAGGTCAACCTTTAAAGGTATTATCCTTTTGAGACATCTCGTCTTGAAGATGCAGCAGCTTTGTGGCCAAGTGGCTTCGGTATCCGCCTGTTCCGCAGAAGGCAGGGTATAAAATAAGAAAATTTGATCACTGCGCATATTGCCTTGCGCGAACTATCGCCATTAATATTGATAACGAATAGGTGTTCTTAACGGATGGCATTGTGATACCAGGCATTACAAATTTCCAAAAGATGACCAATTGACCATCATCAGGCAGACAAAAGTATTAAATTGGTTGAAATACAAAGTGTATTGTGGAGATTCTGCAGTCCACCATAATTTAGTACATAAATGGTGTATTTGATCACTGCACAAATTCAGATTGATCACTGCACATTTCAGATTGATCACTGCACATTTTGGGATCGTTGCACGCTTATTTTATACCCTGGCAGAAGGTCTTTGCTTGCATGGGTTCGAACCCCGGATGGGGAACCCAAAATGTTCAGTGTACTTTCATGAGTAAAATCCCGGCTAGAAGTCTTTCGGATGAGACTTTAAATTGGCGGCCCCTTGCGTCAGTGTCTATGCTGGGCAAGTAAAAGACCCTCATGTGGAGCAAATGTGTAACATGTTGAGAACTCCAGCTCTCTCTCCCATCTTATCAATCAACCCTTGTGAGCATCCAGAACTGGGCTTAGAGGGCTGCACTTAGTGCCACTTACCATATCTATCTATCTATCTACAAGCAGAATTCTTGGAGGAAGTGAGGTGAACAAACTTTTGGGACATAGTGTAAGAAGCTGCTCATTATATGAATTTTGGGGTTTATTGGATCAAAAAATTCATAGCCGAGTTGGATTTGGTAATTTGACTGATTTTGGTCAACAGAATCTTGAATTGGCTGGGAAACAATTTTTTCTAAATTTCATGTGAATTTTATGAAATCATATCCCTCATCAAGCTAATTATTGTCAAGGACAGGTGATACAATTTGAATAATTCAGAGATCATTTTAGAAGTCATTTGAAAGGGCAACTGTCAGATCAATGAGTGTTGTTGTTTTGTATAGGCTACCGCTACATGTATAGCTAACACAGTGTCCCCACACTTTAAATATGCCATAGCAACCGTGAAGCATTTCATGTTTATATGATTCATGAGTCACAAAGTGCATTTTTCATAGTGAACTGGTCTGGTCTTCATTTTTTTCTATATCAAAGAGACAGAGTGTAAAAAAGCATGCTGGTAACTGAAGTATTCTTCCTGTCATTGATGTTATTTTGTGGCAAGTCAGCAAGCTACTACAGTTTTGTCATTCAAACTGTTCCTATGGCAATGTAACAATAACAACAAATTGCAAATCAACCTGAAACATCATTTCAAATACAAGGGAAGCTCTTTTGGTCAAATGTTACCAATTGCAGCAGACATACACAATGTAGTAGAAATTATGTACTAATTTATGAAAAAGGAAATGGTTGCCTTGACAACCATTTTTCATGGAGATAGACTCGGACTGGAGCGAAACGTATGCCATTTTCTGAAAAATCCGAACATTTGGCAAAAGGGCTGAATTCCATCTCGTTAACTTGCTGGTCCATTTTTGGCCCATCATACACCATAGGCCTACTACATTCGATCAAAACATTCTGTTCTTTCTCAGAGGTTTTAGAACAACAAAAGGCACAAATTGAGAACCCAGCACATGCTTCAACAAATTTTCATGACCTACATTTTGGGTTCCACCTGGAAAAACTAGAGGCAACATAAGATAAAGGGTCGCACATTGCATCGTAATTCTGTCCAAAGGGACGAAATTGCGCCGTTGATATGCAAGCTCAAAAAATAGGTTGTTTAGAGATCTGAATAGATAGGTTTTTTAGAGTGGAGTTCAAAGCCATCATACTCAACACAATATTTAAAGAACTAAAATGAAGAAATAATAAAATGTTATTTGCAGGTCAAATAATTTGCAAAGATCTTTTTCATTGCCACTGATAATGAATTGATTGGTATTGATAACCGATCTGATTACCATCATTGTGTGCCTTCAATGATTACCATCATTACCATCATTGATTGCCATGAATGATTGCCATCATTCATTGCCCCAAAGGTCCCTGTAGGGCTTCCCTTGCCATTGATTAGGGACAGTTAAACTGTCCCTGCATTGGTCATTGATCAAAGACACTATCTTAAAATGTTAAATTAATTGATTTTATGTAAACTTGTATTTATTTACTTAATTTACTTAACTTATTTAATAATTAATTAAATTTGCTATCTTGTATACTTGTGTTCAATGCACAAATAAATGATATACATATATATATTGATTTTCATTCATTGATTGTCAATCATTGATTGCCATTCATTGATTGCCATTCATTGACTGAATAATTGCCACTGACTGATTGCCACCATCGTCATTTATTGCCATAATTGACTTCCACCACAGCGTCCACGACGCGACGCAATAGAGCGTCCACGACGCGACGCAATCGAGCGTCCACGCCATGACCTGGTGTTCAAGTCCGAAACAGAGTAGCCGGCAAGATCTAACGATCTGGCCGGCGCCAACAAAAAAAGAATTCCCATTTTCCACAATTACTGGAAAAGTATCGGTACCATGTGAGCTTGACAAACCACAGGCACAACAAAACTGCAAGGTTTTTTTAAGCTGAGCAATGATGAACTGTTGATTGATGGTAACCTTGCCTCAAAGAAGTAAAACAACAGACAAAATATCCAGAATAATGCCATATTCAGATAATTCTGATAATGTAAATAATTATCAATATAGGTGACGTAAAACTATGTGACAATTCTAAGGTTAGTCTCGCTACATTCTTTGACCCTCAGAACAGAGAGTTAGACACCATAGCTGTAAAGCTAAGTGCAATATTTTCCAAGATATTAAGAAAATAAGATTCTCCAATTATGGCAGTACTAATATAGGTCTTTCTGCTTTCCAATTAGGCTAATTATTTTCTAAATATTTATTAAATATTATATACAATTTTTCAATATCTAGAGAAATTATTATACAAGAAACTTTTACCAACAGCTTAAAATTTCTAATTGATAAGTGAAATTGAACCCCTCTTGACTCATTTCGTGGAAGTAGACGTTGCTACACCTTCACTCAGAAATGCCGGAAATGACAAATTTAATGCTCATTTCAAAGGATTTACTTTTTTCTCACTGAATGTGATTTAAATATCTCGAGAAATTATTCAAGAACCTTCTACCAAGAGCTAAACATCACTAAAAATTAAGTGACAATGAACCCCTCTTGACTCATTTCGTGAAAGTAGATAGTGCCATGTTTGAAATAATTCTGGTGAACCAGGTCACATTATATTAATCTACACTTATTTGACACCTTTCAAGATAGTCCTAAAGTATTCTTTGACCCTTAAAACATAGGGTTAGACACCATAATTTTGTTGCTGAGTGGGATATTAGCCGAGATATTGAGAAAATTATAATTTTCAATAATGGTGGTACTAATTTGCATATAGAACATTTTTTCTGCTTTTTAATGATGTTTATTATTTTCTAAATAATATTTCCATCCAATTGCAATAATAAACATTTTGTTTTTTGAGTGAAATGAGCATGGTTTTCCCAGTCTTAGGTGATTAAGAGGGCAATTTTCGGTAAAAAAATCGAAAAAATCATGAAAATTAACAAAAAATGTCCATGGCTATAAAAAGAAGGGTTCATTGTTTCAGAGCTGTTTTATTGTTGTTTAACATAGCCCAGGAGGTGAGCTTTCTGGTGATATTTTCACCTAAATTTTTTAGGTGTTATCATGGGAGATATATGGCCTTGAAAAATGGTCTATTTTAGCTCAACGAAAAAATTTCAAAACTTGCATGCGGTTGCCATGGTGACACTGCTTAGCAACCAAAACATTCTTTGTTATGACATCACTTTTGCAATGTCATGAAATATCCCTTTAAAATGATGTATCACTTGTGTTCCTATCTTTATCATAAGTGTGAGATTTTGATGGACAAAATATGCCTTAATTTGTGTTAATTTTGATGAAATTAAGGCCGTCAAAAGGGCAAAAACATTCATTTTTCAATGGGTAGCCCCGACAAGGAAAATTTTTTTTGACCAATTTTGACCCTACCACTGAGCTATAATTAGGTAAGTTAAACTTTTTGCAAAATTTCAGGAAATTCCGAGAACATCATCCGAAAGGTGTTTTTCATTTTGCCCAATATTTACACGGAGTGCTGCTTAAGTTCTCAAGTTGGATACAATAGCGTATAGGCCGATATACAGGCCTAGACAAAGTACTCAGCAATACAAATAAAATTTAACTCCTTAATAAATTTAAGTAAATCTGCGGACAGCAGGGTCTTTTAAAATACAAACAAATCTGGTTAAGTAAATAGATATAAATATATATGCGAATAAATGGCAAGAAAAGAAAAGCACAAAAATAACACCAGGGCTACATCACTTATAAGCACAAAATAAAATCTATCCAACATGAGCTGGGCTCTAGACTAAAACAACTACTACAGTAACAATCAGAACACACTATCAACTGCCATTTTATGGGCGTACAATATCATTCATAGAAGGAGTATTCATCAAGTATTTTCAAAGTTCATTAGGCCGTCCTTCAAAAACAAATCTCATTCAATGTATAGGTCCAAGAAATCTTAATTTTGTGATTAAACCATCACAACGCATCTTGTAAATTTTGCCGTTTTTGTAGAAAATATTTTTAATATGATTTGAAACATAAAATCTTTAGTAGGAAATTTTTTCTTTTTTTTTTTAACAAATATAAATTGTGATTTTTATCATAACAAACATTACACACCTTCTAACTGTTGAGTTTTTAGCAAATCCTACTTGTGGTCCAGATCGTTGTACAAAAATCTTGTAAATCTTCACTAAATCATTACATAAAACACGCACCTCACTTTTAACAAATCTAACTTATGAATTGAATGTTGCATCAACATTGTTATAAATTTTGCAAATAGGACTATATTTATAGTTCAATAAACATTTTTCCAGATCTTTTTTAGATGAACACTGAGTGATATATAAGCCTTTTCAAAAGTTTCAAAATTTGGTCGGATGTGAAGTCGTGGACTTTTTTCGTCATGGAGGAGTCCAGATTAAAAATTAATCCAAAGGTCTGTTCTTAAGCGAATTGCGCTTGTTGTCCGTCAAATCTCACGTACGGAGGACCACCCTGGCCTAAACCTGAAAAGAGGCAAAAAAATGCAAATCAAAAATCAAAACTCCAGAGGAAATGAAGCGAAATTATATATATATGTATACATTAGTACTTTCTAACCACGTTATCTTTCCAAGGAATACCATCCTTTAAAAGGTCATAAACTCTTAAGCAAATCAAAGACCAAAACTCTAGATGAACTTCTTTCATTTTATACATTTTTTCTCTTTAACCATAATCTATTTCCCAGGATATACTATTTCCGACGAATATTATCCTTAGACAATGTTTTATTATAAAGTCTACGCAAATCAAAGATCAAAATTCCAGAGGAAATTATTGCATCATATTAAATACAATTTGTAAAATTTAATCATATTCTTTTTCAGTGGAATATCATCCCTTGACAATGTAAAACTCTTTCAAGTATAGGAGACATGATGCAGGTGACAAAAAAAGTTTAAAGTGCATAAAAATATTTGGTAATGAGCCCAGAAATTCTGATATAAATACTCTATCAGACTAAAAATGTCTGTTTGAAAATTTGAGTTGGTCAACTCGTTCAATCGACAATTGTGCAATGTCAGGGCTTCAACGACAACATGGACAAGTTCCACTTGTAGAAATAGTGCAAATAGTAAGTTTGTGTGAGGTGCTTAATAAGTCAATCAGGGTTCCCTCTCAAATTTGAAAAAGTTCTTACTTTTTCAAGATATTCCAGGATGAAAATAATCTAGCAACTTTATCTTCTGCAATAACTAGCCCTGCTTTGCTACTAAAGGCAGGTCAGTGTTAAATGTTACACTTCACACTTGCTAGATATTACACTTCTAAAGGAAAGTCAGTGCTAGATATTGCATGTCCACACTTGCTAGATATTACACTTAGGCAAGTCAGTGCCAGATATTGCATGTCCACACTTGCTAGATATTACACTTAGGCAAGTCAGTGCTAGATATTGCATGTCCACACTTGCTAGATATTACACTTAGGCAAGTCAGTGCTAGATATTGCATGTCCACACTTGCTAGATGTCACACTCAGATGTGATAGATATTGCACATCCATACATTAAAGATATTACTACACCTAGTCCTAGACTTGTAAGTCAGTGCTAGATATTGCACAAGATACAATTGCAACATCTTGCAATTAGTAAACATGAAATTATCAGCTTTCAAGGACTTTTTCAAGCGACATTTCTGAAACAATTTTCTCACTGTATTGATGTGTGTTTTAAGAACATTGGTCACGTAATCGACATCATCCAACTACAGAATTTCAAGGTCTTTCTCCAATCATTTGCAGTTTTTAAGAACTTTCCCAGGACTTTTCTAGTCGTACCACTTTTTAAAAGAATTTTTAAGGACTACGGGAACCCTGTAAGTGAGATTTAAGAAGAATAAGATGCTCTGGAACGCCAAAGAGCACGACGCCAAAGCTGCAGGACAAACAAATCCAAGTTGTAGATTGCAGCGATATGTGTGCACAGCAAGTTAAAAATGCCAAGTTACTCGACCAGGGATTCAAAGTTGGAGCTAAGCAATAAACTGCCACACGGAGAAGTAGCTCTTGAAAAAGATGTAGTGGTGCGCAACACATGGAAGTATGGCAGGGTGCCCACTGCCCACTCATCCAATATTTCCTATAATTCCTCTATTTTTTTTGGCCCCCCATAATTTCATATATTTTGGAAAACTTCCTATACATTCCTATATTTTTCGAGTTTATAAGATATTTCGCGCGGATATGCACATTTTTGATTGCAATACAAAGATTTTAGCATCTTTTTCCCTTCGATAACGTCTTAGGCACGTTTTTGGCTTATGATTGAAGCGATTCGGTGATTTGCCGATGGTTTCGCTGCCGAATAATGTTGGGTGGGCACCCTGGTAAAGTTACAACTTAGAAGTTTTTGGCCTTTATGACGAAAGATGATCATTCATCTCATCAGTTTCAGCATCACTTACACACATGGGAGCTTTCATTGACATCCTCCTGCTGCAGCACAGAAAAGAGGACAAAACTCACAAAAGCTGCAATGACCTCTCGTAAACAAGTGACCTTCAGCGCATGAATTAATTTCCCGATCTGACCAACACAGTTTTAATTGTGGTCACATGGCATCCCCTTGCTCTACTAGGATTTGGCTCTTTTCCGCTGAGATTTGTATGTTTCCAAAAATCAATATGTCAGATATTTACTTAGACTTCCTTCTCTCCTTACAGCACAGAACTCAGAAAAGAGCCCAAACGTTAATATTAAAGTCTATTCCTAAGATTACCATCGCTACTTCTTTCATTTAGCTCTCGAGAGAAATTTTGATAAAATTTCATATTCTACAGTTCCCGCTTTGCCTCAAGGGACGAATCAACATGGGCGTCAGTTTCATTTTAAAGTGGTGGGGCAAATTTAGTTGAAGCCTTCACGGAATAGAGTCCCATGGAAACCGCAAAATTTCTCCCTGCAGAACACTCATACTTTGGGCAAAAAGTGGTGGGGCATTTGCAAACTAAACAAGGTTATTCAAGGTCAAACTCTTACCAGGTCAATATATCAAATTAATGATGTCCGGTAATGTATTTCTATATTGGACAAAGGGCTATCTTTAGCAACGTCCTTGTGTCATGTGACCTTGAGAACTAGGTCAAGTTCATTGAAGGTGACGATAGTAAAAGAGGTTTTTGTGCGAGTGACCTCCACCAGTGCAACCTCCCAAAGTTCAGATTTAAATTCCATTCCATAAAGGTCATAAATGAGTATTAAATGAAACCTTAAAAAAAAAAAAAGATTTAAAACTGCCCGCAACCCAAAAATCTGATGAAGAAGAACCCTCACATTCTGCTTTGCTCTCCGGCGGCCTCAAGCCATATGTGTCATGCAATGGGTACCCTCCAGCTGTCATGCAATGGGTACCCTCCAGCTGAGTGGTCTATGCTATTGGGCATTGGAGAATATGTGACAACAGTCATACCTGGCTGGACCTGCTGGATAACGAATGGTTGTGGTTTCTTGTTACAGCAGCAGCAACAACAGCAGCAGCACAGGGCGATGAGGAGGACAAGTACGCCAGCGGGCACAGCAACAAGCCAGATCTTCACACTGAAACAAGCAAAATAGAGTTCAGTTTCATCATAACCAGTACCATAGAACAGGGTTAAAAATTTGGCTCGCTGGGGGAAAGTTTGCCACCTAATTTGCTCCACTTAATGGCTGACATTCTACCTTTCCTCACTAAAACAGTAGTCCAGTAAAAGTTTGCTGAAAATCAACTGAACCGTAACATGTAGTACGGACAAAATGTTTTGATTGATTTTGGGTAATTTGAGCGTGCTGATTTCAAATCTGACTGGTAATTGTTACGGTTCACTCAAGGTTCTATATTGGACTACAGGTGGCCAAATTCCAAAAGAAACCAGTATTAGTGAGGAAAGTTAGAATTTCTGCCATTAAGTGGGGCAACTTAAGTGGCCAACCAACTTTCCCTCCGCGAGCCAACTTTACCCTATTTAGGTAGTAATTGTTAGTAAAAGTTAATTGACCTCTTGACAACATAACAGATCTATATATTAAGATTCATACACTTAGCATTATAGATATTATGGTTAGCGACACCTAAGATATATACTTATTACTTACCAATAACCAGCAATTTTGAAACTGTCATCAGCACAACTGCCGGCAGAGCACAAGTCCGTCTGGCAGTAGCACACCTCTCCATCAACCTGCAGAGCAAGGTCTTAATATCAAAACACAAAAGTCGACAATTATCACAATCATCTACATCAATGTTTAAATTGGATATTGACAATGGATAAGCATTAGCGGTTCTGGACGCAGGGTGGCTCCTCTATGTTTAGATATTAAGTGAATAAGAAACATTTACTGAATGCAAGATTAGGCTCTGCAAGATGTATTTTACTGCAATGACGGTGAGGATAATCAAGTAAAAATTTAATGAAGTGAAATGCAAATATTTACTGATTACGTATTACATTTTTTCTGTGAAACAACATGACAAATTGACAATCCCCCTTGGAAAAACAGACTCTCCGAGAGGGCAATCTCCAGCTACAGAGGCCTAAAAAATTCATTAGTTCAAAGTTAGATTTCATACCTTGATATCAATAGTGGGTAGTTCATTCAATACGCTAAGAAGCACATTGGCAGCACTCTTAACTGCCCCAGGTCCTTCTTCGCAATGGTCAAAGAGAAACGCTTGAGATCCTTGAGGCATGCAGCCCCGTCCCACACTCTCAATTTTCACTTCTGAAACAGCAAAGGACATTTCTCAATTGTTCATTGACTGTTACAATTCCTCAATCATTGGCAGTGCATTTAATAATTATTAATTATTGGACGGCATGTTTATTCTCAGATTTACACAAGAAATTATTGATCGCAAGGCTGCATAGCGGGTGTTAGTGGAACTCTCCTTTTTCCAGCTCTCCTGTGTTGACGAGCAGAATAAAACTATTTCCGGAAACATCAGCCTGGGAATTTACAATGGAGCCGGGTTTCTAAGGTCCGTAACAAAGTCTAATCAGCCTGACAGTACTGGAATATGGTGGCAATCCATGCTAAACATTCCATTTAAGACTCGGCAATGCAAATCCGTAATGTTTTCAATGGATTAAAAGTGCCCTCGGGACTGGAATGCCAGCTTCACTGACTCAGCAATGGTACAAAATGCAGCTTGTTCCCGGAAATAGTTTTATTCTGCTCGTCAACACAGGAGAGCTGGAAAAGGGAGAGTTCCACTATCACGGCCTATTGAAAGACTTTTTTTATTTTTTCACCTGAAGTTTAGGCTAAACTTGCCAACAAATTATCTTACAAAATAGAATGAAATGGCAACCCCTTAAACAAAAACACCTTGCCAATACATTTAATTGTGGTATTACTATTAGTAATGCAAAAAGCTATTTAGAATTCATTTTATTTGCAGTTTTAGAAGATTGATTATACCTATGAACCATATAATAAATTCCTTGTTCAATACGTTTCTGATATTTCCCAGAATTTAAACCAGCCTAACTATACCAGACTTTTGGGAAGGATGTTGCCAGGCAGATGGAGAGCTCCTTCAATTAATTATTAAAGACAAAATCAGTTTCTCAGAAATTTGCACTAAATTTCCTGGAAAAAGCTTCATTCAGCATTCGATACGATATGATACATATTTACTGCCATAAATGGAATTTGTTTCAGAACAAGAACCCAGGGGTTCAAAATGGAGGTGGTGTAGTGTCCTAAGTAGGGCTTGGCAATATTGAGAAAAGTTGCGATATGCGATACTGCGAAAAATAGTTGCAATAATTTGTTGTGATATCGATATTAAATGAGATATCGATATTAAATGAGATATCAATAATTATTGCTACGTCAATATTGACTGACAACCCATCTTCAGCAACACAAAATCTGCTCAAGCCATCAAGGGCATAATTTCCTTTAAATTTGGGTCCCACCTACTCACTGAAGGACAAAGTACCTGGAGAGAAAATAATTTTGTTGATTTTCAAGAACATATAAAGGTGTATTTTATTTATGTTAAACATTGCATGCGATATATTGCCAAGTCCTAGTTGTAAGTTCATATCCCCTGAAAAATACTATTTCCCTGAGTGCACAGAACCAGCTGTTGCGAGAATCCAAAATTTGAGAAAAATATCAGAAATCCTCATTTTTTCCAGTTTTTTGGTTTTTATGAAAATTTCATAACATTGGCCCTCCAACTGAGTTAAGTCATTTAAAGAGGCATAATGTAGACATGGAAATGCAAAATAAATTGCAAGATTTCAACACAAATTTACTAGGAACAGTGATTTTTGAATTTTTTGACTGAGGCTGACCAACTAGGGAGAGGCAGGTTAGTTGAGACGCAAGGTTAGTTGATACGCCCCACCTCCTGGTCAGAGAAATGGTCATTTGAGAAAGTGTTGGCATTTGTAAGAAGCAGAATAAAAAAACACATCTTCTCATCTTGGTCAATGTAGAATCAGAATCAAGACTTTGGAGAAAAGTCAAAAAATTAAAAAATCACTGTTCCGAGTAAATTTGTGCTGAAATCTTGCAATTTTTTTTTCTCTCGCTATAGTGAAGGATGATTCAGAGTAACTCAGTATATGGATAAGGTTTGTGAAAAGGGTTATTTATAAGCCATCAAAGATGACCTAGGTTAACCTGTGGTCAAGAGACCTGCTGTTTTCTGACATAATCGAGTGGATGGGTTTGTTGATACAGCAGATTGGTTAGGTTTTGTTGGCTGGCCTGGTCAAAATAACAACCCTGACCTATTAGTACAATCATAATGCTAGGTGTTACTCAGTAGTTTACACGAAAAAGCTCTATAGATGAATCTTAGGTTGAAATAATCATGAGATCTCCCCTCCCAACAGGTCGACCATCAGATCCGACTCACAATGGTAGCAGATATGCATCCATGGGAACAGAAAGTAGATCGGTGAAGGCGTATGGTTTTATAGTATCCTACCAAGGCGGAATTATGTGACTTTTTCTTTGTATTGTCCATCAGGCTTTGGTGTATCAACTACCCTGCCTGGGTGCATCAACTAACCTTACCAGGTGGGTTAGTTGATACGTTTGACATGACCTATTTTGACGCCATCTGGGGTAAAAACTATCCAACAGAGAAAGTCAAGTTTCCCCATATATTTGAACAATGTATTTCCCCATGCACATGACTATTCGTCATTCCAATATCATCGTTCGTTTAGCTTGGAGGCGAGCTTTTCTGAAAAACGTCTCAACTAACCTGCCTCTCCCTACGGTGATGCCACCCGCAGTGGATCGAAGCAAGATAAAAAAGGAAGTCACGTGCTAATTACAACATGCCTGCTATTCATTCCTATGCCATATGCATGCTCTATAACCAAGTTAGTCTCGCTTCTTTTACTCCAAACATCTCCAAACAAAATGGCCAATTCAGGGCCAAAAAGACATACTGAAAATACTCTATTTCCCCCCCCCCCAAAAACATTCCATTCTGTTACTGTGACTACATTAATGGAGATGTGTACACTCCTCCATTAAAAATCCGCATCTGCTTATCTATCTATCTATCTATCTATCTATCTATCTATCTATCTATCTATCCATTTACATATCTATATATCTATATATCTATCTATGTAGCAATTTACCCATCCATATATCTGACTCAAATAGTTGGGAGATTTATATAATTATTGAAATCCCATCTTTTGTGACCTAGTATTATGATGACATAAATTTCCAGATGAGAAAACTGACCAATACACATCCTAGTGCCCCCATGACATAGTTCCAGCTCAGCTCATTTGCATACACAAAACACAATACACATAATTTTCAAAATGGTGGACAGCTCATTTGCATACGCACAATACACATAATTTTCAAGATGGTGGACTGTAACACCAAAAAAAAAACTCCAAACTATCAAATCATTAACGGACTACTTAGAATTATTTTAGGTCAATACAAGTAGGCTGCAATAATAGCCCTGCATCTCTAGTTGCGTGCAATTTTAAAATTAGGAAATATTTTGAAACATGCAAAGAGTAATTTCAGATTTTCTTCTAAAATTTTGAATTTCCCGCCTAAAGTTTACACTCACTCACTCACTCTCACTCACTCTTTCATCCACTTTTTCACGGACTACATAAATGGCGGTGTGTAAACACCTCCATTAAAAAGCATGATCCCAAATGCAGCATTACTACCCCATAACATAGCTGAGATTGCGATAAAGTATTGGGGCCTTACGTCCTGTTTTTATGCAATTGGTCAGCTAATTAGGACACAGCAATGAGGCTAAGGATGATTGAAACAGCTGTCCAACATAGGCCCAGGTGACCCGGCAAAAGCTGGATTTGAATTCTGGATCCAGCGATTGGCAGCCTAACACACTACCACTTGACCAACCTCCTCCCTCCCTGAAATTGTACGCAAAGAGTGAAAGAAAAAATATCTTACCACCACCAGTTAGTGTTTCTTTCAGCGTCAACGAGGCCCTCATGTCTCCACACACATGGTCGTCTCCACATTCACTGGTTGGGAGGTTTCCGATATCAAAAATTCCTGCTTCATCGCAAGCCTTGTCCTCTACTATGGCACCAGCACCTCCTGCCAAGAAAGATGCTAGGGAGCCGCTCTTGCTGGCAATCTTGCTACTTTGGCAGCTGTAACACTTCAAAGCCAGCCCTGCAAGAAATATTAAACAGATTATGCATACTCCACCCATACCGTAAGAGCGGGGGGGGGGGGGTATATGTCATCAGAAGGCCCATTAGTCAGAAGATAAATTATACATTTGCTAGATTTTTTTACTCTTTATTTTCTGACTGGTGGGCTTTCTGACTAGTGGGCCTTTTGACTAGCGGGCCTTCTGACCAGTGAGCCGACTCGTGGGCCTTCTTTTTTTCACTGTATATTTTCTGACTTGCGGGTCTTCTGACTTGTGGGCCTTCTGCATGACTTCCGGGCCTTCTGACTAGTGGGCCGTCTGACTCCAGGGCCTCCTGACTAGAAGGTGGTCACCCGTAAGAGAGCAGTTACCTCGATCTTTCCGGAGATATATATAGGTCGCAATTGTAAATTTTAGGTTTTTATATGTGTTTTTACGGTTTTTACAGTGTTATAACTGTTTTTATTAATGTTACGATTTCGGTGAGACTAGCTCTGTGAGCTAATGTTGATTGTTTTTGAAACCGAACTGAAATAAAACTTGTCTTATGTCTTATGTCTTATCTTGCTTGGGCAGCACGCGAGGAGCCCTACGTAATGCTTTGGAGCACAGACAGTCTCCAGTATTTGTGTGATTGTAGAGTCTGTATTCTACTGTACATCACCTAATTACTGGAGTTATTTGCCTCATGAGGATCAAAATCGCTCCGGAGGATCTCATTCGTATCTGTGCGGGGTGAAGCCACTGAAGGGGGTAGAAACTATACCATGGGTAGGCCAACATATTGTAGTTTAACTTTAACAGGCATATATAGACAGGTCTACATGTAGTATGACAAGTCTTGTCTAGACTACCAGTGCAGCAGTTAAAACAATGTCATGATTGATGATGAAGCTCATCACCATCACTGCATCATGCATCAGAGAAAATACCAGGAGAAAATACAGCTGATGATCATGTCTTTAAACTTTGAATTGAAAAGTTTAAGTGGCAATACAAACCTGCTGTCCACATGCTACAAAGGCATGTCATCATCAAAAGAACGTTCTGAAGCATTTTGAGAACTTTGAAGAGATCGCTGAGTCAAGTTGTCGGACACTTCTCACTTCTTCTTCAGCAACCACGCGGCTTTGTGGGGAAAGCCAGAAAGTAGAGATTCCCCAAAATGGCTATTTTTAGAACGCGTTAAAGTTGGAGCTGCGCGCCACCAATGCTCCGTGGCGAACCCCTGGGGCGGGAAAAGGGCTATAAATAGCATACACCTGGAGCAGTACACGGAGTCTGAGTCAGAGCTGTGATCTAAGATGTGATATGCCAGTGGGTGCAATTTACTTTCCTTACAATTAGTGCAAAAGCGCAATTAAGTTATATATGCATGATATGTGCCATCCGGGTTTATGATGGGGAGGGATGGGATTTTTTTTTCCCGACGGGGGATACTTACTTTTCACACTTGCTTCAAGGGGCTAATTTTTACATGTCTAAGTGGGGGGGGGGGGGAGTATGAAATTTGAACATGTGCATAATAATTTGTGTGCATTGCTTTGCACGTTTCGGGGAGGGGTGGTGCAAGAAACCTTTAATAGGGTGGGTGTCAATTTTTAACAACGAAAACTTCCGAAAAAATCAATAAATAGGGTTTTTTTAAAATGCAATATATATATATATTTTTTAAACATAATGACATTTTGGCAAAAACGCAAATTCTGTATATATATTCATGTTGACAGAAATATAATTGGATCTGCCATCAGGCTTTTGTCCAGAAATTCATCTAATTGAAACTTTAATATATTGGCCAATGGTGGATTTCCACCCGAATTTTAAAACTATTTTTGCAGTCTAATTTTAATTTACAATGCCGCCACATATTTTGGTGGGCAGCAACAACTTAACAGGCCAATATACAGTGCAAGACATTCTCTATTAATTACAGCTACTGTCTCTAAACATCACAGGCAACTGAATTGTTCCACGGAGAGAAAATGCAGCCACCTTCTCTCACAGCAATACCCAGCTGATCAATTTAATTGACCTTGTGCCTGCCTTAACCTTGAGGCAGCATATGCTTTTGTGAGTCTGCGGTGAGTTCGAAACATTAATTGACTGATTTAGTTCAGAACATTAATTGACTGATAAACATATTGTAGTTCAACAGTTGTTTGAAAAGTATAGTGATGTTCCTAAATAGTTATAAAACATTATCAATCATAACAAAAACATTAGTCCACATTATAATATATTGGTGTTATGCATTTTATTTTCCCAGATCTGAACAATGATATCACAAACAATACCAATCCTGTATTTTGGTAACAATTAATAAAACATATTCTCTTTGGGAAATGTTACTGAGCTTTATTGAAGGCTATTCCATCTAAAACTGAGAAATTCAGGGGCAGTCAGCATTATAGAAATTTTTTGGCCTTCCCTCAGGGTCCTGGTCTCTTGTAAACTTCAAATATTTTTCTTTTCTCAAGTTTTATGACTCCTGTGTTATGAGATCCTTAATATAACAAATTCCCTTACTGTTGGTTTTTTGCTAAGATCTATTATTCCAATTTACAAAGGTTTAAGTTGCATAAAAAAAGGAAATTGTGCAACCCTTTTTTATTTATTTACCAGACCAAAAGAACAACCCCCCCCCCCCCAGAGTTTCTAATAGAATAGCCCTGATGCCAAGGTTTGTATGTTATCAACAATATTTTTATAACTGCCTAATTCAGATACAACAATCATGTAGCCATTTAACTCATTACTAAACAAAAAATTACTAATGCTGTCATTTTAACACTAATTAACACTATTTACTATCTACGTACCACAGTCGTTCTTGTTTTTGGGAATCAAAATCAACAGCATTTTAAAATTTTCAACAAGCCCTGAAATGTCTTATTCAATAATGGAACGGGTCGTTCATATAAATATGACAGTATAAATACTTTATACAAACAATTTCAATCATGAAGCTAACAATAATAATACCTCATACAAATTCCACGAGCTATAACAGCCATATATAAATATATAATTATATACAGGTAAACAATAACATCTGCTGAACATTTATAAAATTATGATTCTTCTCGCTGTTGTTTCTCTAAGGAGTAGGCCAATAATGCGGTGTGTTGAACAACGGGGAGCAGAAGTCTGAATGCGTCCTGGATATATGTCTTACTGTTACTCGCCTGGAGGGAAAAAAAAGCAAATTATATGAGGAGAATAGTAAGTACATATTACAAGAAAGAATATTAAAACAACAAAGAAGTAACTGTCTTTTCTTTTACTCAAGTCACATGACCTGAGGCTATGTGGTTCAGCTACAGAATAAATTTAGTTTTTTGACCTATTTATACATACATGTATATAAATGTATATAAATATTAAATAATGTAACAATCTTACGAAAATATCTGACAAGTGAACCATCTGGAAAATAGATAACTTTCTAGCAATTTTATTTTGCCCAATAAATATTTAGGTTAGATGGTTAGGAATATCGTACTTCACAAATCATAATGTCATCTAACTTACTTCCAAATAAACGTTGGTCACCAACGGATTAATTTCAGCAGCAGCTTCGTTGTCTTCATTCTGTAATGAAAAAAAATAAACATTAAAAAATTGCAGTTATAGTAGGCTATTGAAATCTTCGTGCTTTAGTTTAAACCATGAACATTCAACCGCAAAAATCAAATGAGGAAAATATGTCCACTAACAAATTACAAATTCAAGTTCCAAATTTAACAAAATGTTGGGTTGATCGTAACTCTGGGTATTCCATATGAGATAATTATTATGGTTTCTCAAGAGTTGTTTGCTTACCAAACCTTTCAGCCACAACACTGAAGATATGGCTGGAAGCAAACATGTTAGACTATAATATTTATCGCAATTTATTAATATTTAATAATTATTTATGTACTCACAGGGAAGGAATTCAAACATGACGTGAACTTCACTGAGATGTACTCCACTTCGGTGCAGCAAATTTTGGTGAGTCTAGAACAAAAACCAAAGGAAAGTCAACATCTAATCCTTAGATCATTCTAAAAGGACTTTTTTCGACCCTGAAAGCTATCTTACCTATCAAACGATGTCTTGGAAGTCATGACATCTCCTGATGGAGTGCATAAAACATAAATACAGTGCCCAATCTACTTCCATTTTTTTTTTCACAGATCTTTTGCTCAAACAGTTAAGAGGGCTCTCAGAATATGGTTGTATCTCAATCACGTTTTGAACAGATGAAAAAATGAACTTTAAAAATCCACTTCAATGTAGATAAAAAGATTCTTCTATTTTTTTCAGATGTGCAACTAAAAACTTGCTTTAAAGTAAATTAATCTGAATTATAATTTGACAGAGGAACATATGCAATGGCGCAACGCATCACCTTTTAAGAGTGTCAATAGATAGTTCAAATATTTTCAACTTCATTTACCTGCTCAAACAGTCGGCCCTGTTCACATGGATACTGAGTGGTCCGTTCGCTGTCATTTGCAGAAGCTGCGAAACTTTGTGGAACTGCTGAACGCTGTTGGCTGTCAACTCAGCCATGGACTGGATTGCAACACGGTGAACCTCCTGGAAAAGACACCAAACGACTCGTTGATAGAATAATACGGCTAGATTGAATGAAGAATTTGGTCTGGGATTGTTTAGGCCTATCACTAAAGCAAGTGGTAAGTGAAATGATCAATCTCAACATTATAAATGAAGAGTATTTCACTTATTGGACAATCCCTTTTCTGTGGTAAACAAATTGCTAGTTACGCAAATACAAGGACTTGTTGTGCTTTGCCATACATCAATCTCTTTCTCAATTTGCAGTTCTGTACAAAATCTTTTAAATTGTCATTCCTTTGCTTTTTCTTTCTTCAAATTTAAAGACCGAAACCTCAGAAATAGCACATACATTTTTGGACAAAGAATTGGTAGTGATGCTGTGACTCTATATAAAATATAGGTTTTAATTTGCTAGATAGTTAATGTCTTTTCACTCTGATACTCAAAACAAGGGAGCAACGGACCTTAATCTGACTTGTTTTTTTCTCCATATAAGTGTGGCATTATCGGCACTGACACCAATACTGTCTGTGTTTCCCTTTATATAAAGAATGTATCTTTTCCATCCATACCCAAAAGCATCATCATACCTTAGGTGACATCTTGACTCCTTGCTGCATCTCCTCCTGGCAGTCCTTGAGCCAAGTACGGCAGCGGTCGAAGGACTGAGCAAGTCGGTCGGAGGTGAGAGGGAGCCCAAGTTCCACCATAATCTCTTTGCATTGCTCTCGGAAGGGGTGCTCAGCATCAGCCTCTGTGAATAGCACAATCATTTTCATTATAATTTTTTTTAATAGAATTTATTTGCCAGCCAATGAAGTGAATATAATGGTTCTCAATAGTTTGAATAGATAAAATATAAAATATCAGTCATTTTCATTATAATTTCATATCAATGAAAATGACTTTCCTTCACCTGATCATTTTTGACTAGGCAGTTAGCGAGCAACCACAAACTGCTTTGTTTCTTATGGATCTCTTCATTCATTTTAATGTATCATTCATTCCAGCTCATCTCTTGTCTCATAATTCATCAAATTGTAATTTTAATTTTTTTACAGCTGATAAAATAAAATAATATGTCTGGGAAGTCTGGCTATGTTTTTCAGATAAAAAGCTCTGGACTGACCAATTTTATAAACATAATTTTTTAACTATAAATTTCTGAAATATATGGCATACACACCGGATACAACATATAATGCTACTTCATTCTGGCATTTTTCCACTTATTTTAAATTCATGTATGACAGAACAGTTGTGCTTATCCCTCAACTCTCTTTCAATCAAAAAATCAGCTGTGATAGGTGTTGGACAACACAAAATTACTGTTTGACAAAATCTGAACTTACCGATTTCATCCTCATCATCACTTTCTTCGTCAATCTCAAACTTGTCTTTAATAGCAATCAGGTCCTTTCTCAAAGTGTTCAGATCACTGTGTGACATTGTTCCTAGTAGACTCTGCACTTTGCTGTCGCACTGTGTGGATACCTGCTCCAATGCTTCTAAGTGCACGAGGCCTAGATAGGTGAAAAGAATAGATTATGAGTAAATAATGGACATTAGGGTGTGGCTGGTGCCCATCAAATTGGAAAATTTTGGAGGAGACACCTGTACCATTTTTTGGTATTGTGGTTTGATCTGAGAGACATTCCTGCAAAGTTTCAAGAAATTTGAAGAACGTTTAACTTGAGCACAATGCAGTTGAAGTTTTCTCGTTTTTTATTAAAAACGGAAATCGCGGTTTCCCGTAACTTTGTCAATATACATAACACAACAATTAAATATGTACAGTTGGACAGGGCTCAATTAGACCTTCATTTTGAATACCAACTTCGATGGTATCAGATCATTTTAAGCAGCATATCAATTCATAATTTGACTGCAGTTCGGGCGATTACCTTCAGATTGTATGCAGCCTGCCATCGTCAGTGATTCATCACCCATTATAGTATCTTTTGAAGCAATGACAATGTTTAAATAAACTTTGATTTTAAAAAATAGGTATTTCGCAGATATTGAAAAGGCTGCACAGTTATAAGGTAACATATTTGTGGTTGACCCATACAGAAAATATGCGAAAACCAGCTATGCTCTAGAAATCTTTGGTGTACATCAGAAAAAGAAAACAAATATTACTTGTTGCTCTTATAAAATATATCAGTTTCAGGCAAAACGTTTACTAGACCTATAACTGTTTAAAAGCCTTATGTGAATCAGCCAAGGAAATTGTCAGTCCTGATCAATTCGAGGTGTAATTTAGTTTAAAAAAGTAAAACAATAAGGACATTAGCCAACCATTTGCTTTTTACACTAACCTTCTTTTTGAGTGCTTAAGGTGAATTTTTAAATCAAGGTTAACTGAGTAAAGGTAAACAAAGGCAATACTTCTGTTAGTATTACGTATTGTGAATTTATTTGGTTATATCTGAAAAAAAAAATAACGCAAATGTTATTCCTGTCTTTATTATCTGTGAATTATATTGCTACTCTTTATCACAATTCATTATTCAACTCAATTTTTAAAAACAAACAGCTGGCTATGCATTCATGCACATGCAGCCAAGAAGGTGTCTGACAGTGTGCTATTTTATTATAAGTTTGGATAGATGAATGATTGGGATTGATTGACGTGTTATAATTCATGCACTTGGAAGGCTAGTTGAGACGGGAGGATGCAATTGCAAATGAGGCAAAGGATTGTCAAAACTACTTCCCTGCATGGAGAGGCCTACAAGATCCAGGTGATCTGGCCATGAGAGCTTGAGCTGAATACAAGACGAAGTTTATGAAGCTGAATAGCCAATACCAAATGAGCTAATTTGGAAGTGATTCCCTCGAACCTCATAATGAGGTACACGACATACTTATAATCTCAGTTCTTGTGAATCGTTTAATGCAAATTATGTATATAATACTATATATGGCCTATGTTCTCACCAACCTCATGCCAACATAATAATTTACTTTTTTTCCTTTCTTCAAAGTAATAAGTTGTAGATATATATGTACCATTCTGAGTCGACATAGATATGGCTAAGAATTTGAAACTGCTATCGCGGACAACTCTACTGACTTTTAGGTACACGACAAGGTGTAACTACACTTCTATTTGGCCAATCTTTATGATTTAAACACCAGAGGAATAAGCAGAAAATCCCCTTTGTGCCAAATAAGAACAATGACATTATCAATATAAAGTATTTGGCAATGATGAGCTAAATGTTGTGTAACACCCCTATTTTAGCGCGACAAACTACCTTTCACCGTACAGAAAGATTTCAGAGCTCCTTGGCGAAAAAGTAATAGGTTTGGACCTCCAAAACTTGGTGTCATTTGAAAGAGCACCATCTGAATATTCTATATCTGTTTGCTGTTTTTTGTAGCCCTCATAGTTATTGGAAAATTCAGGTCGCAAAGAGGCCTACATAAGCGTTACACATTTTGACAAAATTACCAGTTTTTCAATGACCTCAAAATGAAAGAAAGAATGTGAATTTTCAGATGCTCTTTCTTTTTTTAACTTCAGCTTGCCAATCTACTTCATTTTCCTATACTTTTTTTGACCAATATACAGTATTTTTTTTACAGATCAGATAATGTGTTTTAATTTTGAGAGTTGTCCGCAATGGTTACATTTTTTAAACAGCTATAAATCTGCCTCTGAGACTGAATAAAACATCTGAAAGTGAATGAAATGTCAAAGGAAAGGAAATGGCAGTGGATTTTTGTATTTGTTGTCCGAAAATTGTCCACATAGAGCACCCTAAGACATGTTTTGTGGACAATCAAAATCATGTTGTCCTTGGATAATGGACAATGTAGCTTTTAGAAGTCTTCAGACAAATGCTGACTCTGGTCACCTCTGGGACAAGACTATTTATATTTCCAAGAATTCAATATTTGTAGGTATAATTTTAAAATCTCATGAATATTTTAATATGTTGTTGCCTGACGTGCGCATCTTCATAATTTTTCATTCATGTCGAGTAATAATTTTTAAGTTGGACAACTCAGATGATCAGTTGTCCACACTTATTCTTTTTCATAGGACAACTGTGAGATATTCTTTGAAAAATAAAAGCTGTGTAATATTTTGGCATGTTCTAAAGTATATATTTCATCAAATAATTAATCTACATATGACAATATTGCAGTAATGAACTCTCATTTGGACACCACTGTTTTTTGGGCATAATATTATGGCCTGTACGAATTGTCCTGCTGGCTTGTCGTTGAGGCAAAAAAGTGAAAATTGGACTCGGTTCAAGAGAAGTTGCTGCAAGATGATAGTTTGGAGGAGGGGGCTATGGATTTTACCCCCGGGAACAACTTTTCGACAGGAGAAGCAACGCTAACTATTTTTCACATGCAAAGGAGCGACAAACCTTTTTATTGCAATTTTGACATTAAACCTAATGGTATGATAGATGAACACCCTAAATGTGGAAACAAAAGTTTTTCTCCTGTGCTGATCAAGCTACTTTTGGTGTCATACATATATCAAACAATTTTTTTTTTAATCCGCTGTCCCCATCCAAGAATCATCTGGTCAGCCCACAATCGCACAACTTTGGATATATTATGATCATAAAGAATTTCAAACGCTTGGCACCATCATTATAATTAACATTTGATAGATAATGTAACCCTCAGCAAAACTACCTTGAAATGCTTGAAGTTTTATTGGTACAACTCTTACAACACATGGTCCATAGTATAGGCCTACAGTTGTTGGCATGTCTGTCCTGTTTGGTAAGGCATTCAAACCCTGCTCCGGCCATGTCCGGAGATTATTACCAGGGGGCGGGGATTCAGAAAATTCTGGTGGGGGGTCTATTGGGTTATTGCGTTTCGGAACTCATAGCCGAACATAATGTGACGCCGTGCCGATATGATTGGCATGTAAAAATATCATAAATTTCATCTGGTGCACCCCCCTATCCCCCCCAATGCGTCCATCCCTGGTTGTTACCAAAATGGAGATTGAGGAGAAGGAAGCTGATCAATGTAATAGGCCCATATATTTTAGCAAGTATATATACATCTGTCCTCATCATCTGTTATTTTTAATGAAACGTGTACTTGCTAAATGGTTAATTGTTCTACTAAAGAAATAGCTGAAGATGTATCTACATTCCAGTATCAGTGGTCGAAACAGGCCATGTCATTTGGGGGTGTCTCTCAGTTGCAAGGCTAGAAGGATAGAAGCCCTTGAGACGGAGGGCCGTCAGTGGGCCACCAGAAGCCTAATAGCTTTTCTTGATGCTCTAAAAATTAGTTTTAAAGGCATGTTTCATTTCAGAAAATTAGTTTTATAACCCTATTGCTGGTGAATATAAATCACAAGAAGTTGTTGTAAGCTGATAAGGCATTACTGGGGCTTCATGCTTATTCCTCGGAACAGATTCAGTATTTGGGGGGTTTTTTGAGGACCCCCTCTTGGTTCAAGTGTTGGAGTCCTCGAGTATTAAATATTTTTAATTTTCCTTCACTTATTGAGGTACCTTGACATTGAACATTGTTTCATGTAAATTTCAGCCATAATGATGCATGTTTAACATTTTTGTTTACATTTAACATGTTTAATGCAAGACACCTTATCCTTAACTTTACACACCAGAGTGTTTGACATATAACTCGACAAAACGAAATGGGACAACATTTTTGACAGAATCTCCTAACATGCATCCATGCCTCAAAAATATTCAGAATATCTTTGATATAACAGAAATATGCTACTGCCTAATAGATGGGAACAGAGAAGCACAGAGTATGTATCTATCTTGAAAGTGTAAGGAAACAGACAAGCAATTCAGTATTTAGAAAAAACGATGCCATTTGTTGTTCCATTCAAGCCGAGAAAGCTTAGTATAAATATTCTTTCCCAGCTGTGTTGAAATAAATTTCCGGTGGATGGCCTATCTCAGTCTCAGTGCAATGTTTGATTGAGAAGTAATAAAGGAAGTAATAAAGGTTTTCAGACACTCAAAACAAATTTGATCTTTGACTTTTTCTGTAAGAAATAAATTTATTCCCAGCGAGACGATTTACACGCCCTGTCCTTTAAAAATGCAATGATTGCCCCCCTTATTGTCTTCAGGTCAGTGTTTTTACTTGAGTGATTGAGTGAATCTTCAATTGCAATGTTATAGCCTTATTGTAAGTGATATGTCGATAATATATCAAGCTAAAATAGTTTGGCAGTCAACCATAATTTATGGTTAGCCGGCCTCGGTCTCGGTCTCGACAGCTGATGCCTTGGTCTTGGAGGGTCAATGCCTCGGTCTCGGTCTCAGATGCTCATGCCTCGGCCTCGGATGTCCTGGCCTCGACTCCAACACTGCTTGGTTCTTTTGAAAAATGTATTTGAGGGGGTCCCCTTGACCCCCCTTATTTCGAACACTGGTAGAGCTCGGAACCGCCGACATTTTGCGCCGCCGCGAGCTGATTTTGCTCTCAGCTGCAGTGAGCTGAAGTTGGTCAGTCTAGCAGCAGACTTTGCTTCAAGTCAGCCGAGATGAAAAGCCAGCTTGAAGCCAATTAAAGCCCTTAGCTCTATGGCAATTGAGGTTTAATTTACAGGAGAATCAATAGGACATTCGTAATTGCAATTAAGGAAGATGAGAAGTTCCCTGCTTTTATTTCTCATAATGGCAATTAGAGTTGGCAATCTGATTGCAATTCACAACTTCGACTTCCAGAAGAGTGAAAAGGCCATTACTTAGAAGTTTGATGCATGGGGTCATCCTAAGTTTGAGAATACAAGCCTGTTCATTGGCTAAATTTCATATAATATAACCATTATGCAAATAAATTGACCAAACCCAAATATTTAGCACAGTATTATTTAATTTGAATAATTCATTAGATAATTTTTTTTATGTTGAGTCCTGCACATAAATTGGAATTGATAGTATAATTTCAGCCGGCTACAATACTGTTTAACAAATGTCCATTGGGTTGTCTACATTGTCCTCTAAATAGTCTGCATTGTCCCCTAAATTGTCCGCATTGTCCTCTAAATTGTCCGCATTGTCCTCTAAATTGTCCGCATTGTCCCCTAAATTGTCCGCATTGTCCTCTAAATTGTCCGCATTGTCCTCGAAATTTTTCGCATTGTCCTCTAGTTGTCCTCACATGTTATAGCCTTATTGTAAGTGATATGTCGATAATATATCAAGCTAAAATAGTTTGGCAGTCAACCATAATTTATGTTCAGCCGGCCTCGGTCTCGATAGCTGATGCCTCGGTCTCGGAGGGTCAATGCCTCGGTCTTGGTCTCGGATGCTCATACCTCGGTCTTGGATGTCCTGGCCTCGACTCCAACACTGCTTGATTCTTTTGAAAAATGTATTTGAGGGGTCCCATGAGCATTGGGGGGGGGGTGTCAAAACCCCTTTGACCCCCCCTTATTTTGAACACTGGGGAGTATCTATGTTTCCCGACTCGAACCCCCCTGCTGCCTACACTGCCCTACAGGCTACGGTGCCATGGGTAGCCACACCATGCAATATGGATGGTACTAGATCTCAATAATTAATAAATATAATGAAAATGATCACTGATCAGCCTTGGTTTTTGTTCAAAGAGATAGCTCAGATTAGGCTGTCAGCCTACCCCTTGAAATATCTGTTAAATTTTCTGCAATGTCCATTGAGTTGTCTACATTGTCCTCTAAATAGTCTGCATCGTCCCCTAAATTGTCCGCATTGTCCTCTAAATTGTCCTCGAGATTTTTCGCATTGTCCTCTAGTTGTCCGCATTGTCCCTTGAGTTGTCCTCACAGTCCTCATGTAACATTTTGCGGACAACTGTGTGGACAACTAAAATCTCCATGTATCCTGAGAGATAAAAAAAAGGTCATGGAAGCTATGTAATGCTTCAGAAAATTGCCTCCCATTGTGGAAAAATGTATAAATTTCATCGGTTTGGTGCTGGCATAACTCGGACCCCAACTAAAGCTGGTTGAACAGCCAAAATTGTCCGGTAACACCCTGTTATATCGACGAACCATAAAAAATTATCCACTGATGCATTGTGGGTAATATTTTTTCCAGGTCACTAAGCTGTGGATACTCTTCATGCAAAAAAAAATTGTGCTGCTGGTTGCCATAGTTTTCCAGATACAGGCGGTCAAACGGTGAAAGTGGACAACTCTGTTACGCTTTTTTGAACACTTAAAATTAGGAAAAATAAAGTCACAAATTAATTTTTTGAGATCCATATTTTGGGAAATATAAGGCAAAAATGGGATGTATGAAATGGCATTAACTTAAAATATGTCAGCTGAAGTCGAAATTTATATGTCCATGGTAGCAGTTTCAAATTCTTAGCCATATAGAGGTGAATTCAGAAACTTTGGGAGCTCAGAGTGAACGACAGCGAGTGAGAAAGTTTTGTTGGTAATCAGGGTGATATAGCATGGCAGAAAGTTCCAAGGACAACATCTTGATATTTTGACGAAATTTTAATTATATCAGGATTTCTTAAGTTTGATGCACTAATGTTAAAAGTTACTCTTTCTTCTCTTTATCTTATCTGCAATTTATTTCCTGAACAGGCATGAATTACAACATTGTTATACCGCATATTATTGTGCGAGACCATTGAAGTTGGTATTCAAATTGAAGCTCTAATTGAGAGCTGTTCAACCATATAGGTGATATGACTGTAGGATTCATATTGACAAAGTTATACAATACCGCGGTTAGCGCTTTTAAAGATAAATCATCATTTTTCAACTGAATTGTGCTCAAGTCAAGCATGTTCCGATTTTCATGAAACTTTCCAGCAATGTTTAATTGACCAAGATGCAGTACCACAAAATGGTACAGTGGGATCTGACAACTTTGGGGCGCCAGCCACACCCTAATGGACAATAAAAAAACTTGATCATTGACAAATTATTGAATCCATACGAGAAAGTAATATGACTTTTTTCCAGTTTCTCATTAAATGAATGTTTTCCAGAAAAAATATTTATTATTTATTTAATTAGGGTAGCTTATTTAGCACTGTCAGAACTGGTCTTAGGTTCTCTATTTACCTTCACATAGAAAAAGTTTAAATAACTTTCAGTTTACATCAAACAAGACTATAATCATCATTTACGTTGATCGTCCTCTTGTCAATAGAACAGAACTCAAAAGTCATATCAATACAAAATAATTTTATTTACCATTATTCTCGTCAAACAATGCTCCAAAGTTAGCTTTCCTGGCTTCTTCATATTGTTCCATCATTTTTGATTTCTCTTCATGTTCAACCTTGGCATCCTTCAAAATCTAGATAAGGAATTACAGAATAAAAATTCAAAAGTTAGTCATTCAAGATGATTTTATACTTGTTCAGTGAATTGTAGTTCATGGGCAATACTGCAAAATTTAAAGGCTTATTTAATTTGACTAACAAGAATTTGCCATTCTGTAACTCTAAGTTTTTGCTAAAAATCGGATTTTTTCAATGTTTCTCATATTCCTTCAACATAAGCACTTCATGATAGGTTGAACCATGTAGATTTTTGTTGGTTGACTATGTTTATGAAGTTTTGGTCATATTTGAGTAATTTTGAAGGACAGAAGGTTAATTATGACTGTTGAATGAGGCCATGGTTTCGGACAAACTTCGTTAAATATGTGCTTTTCAATGGCTTGCGCTACAATGATGTTCAACACATGGATTTTAGGGTTTTATGGGCCAAGGAATCCATATCAGTGGTTAATTTGATGATTAGAAGTCTTGTGACTGAATAAATCACAAAGCAGTTCCTGACATTGCATGGAAGAGTGTTTTTCTTCAACTTACTGGCATTTTACCTGAAATGGTATCCTTCAACAAACTGATGATTGTCGGGGACAGACTATAGAATCTAATGAATTCAGATGTCATTTTAAAAGTCATCTGAGAGACCAACTCAATGTCATGAACCAATTATCGTAGTTGTTAATACTTGTTATGTAGAAATGGCAATAAGTCATTCGTTGAAGAAGATTTCATATTTTTGGATTTCCCCAATTCTCGGTTAAATTTTATGCCCTGTTGACCAAATGACGTCGTTATAATGCCCTTTGAGCCATTAATGTAACAAGCTACTGTACTGGTAGTATTTCATCAACACAAGGGATAAAACCTGAAACAATATGTGTGTGAGTAAAAAAGTCTTCATGTTGGATGTTGAAGTATTTGCAACAAATGACTCATTAAATATGGATTAAAGATTTTTTCCTTAATATCATGTTGTGTAGCATACAGCTAATGACATCATGTCATCATGGTTACAACCTCAAAGTTCATGAGTGAGCTATATTTTCTCTGAAAATACATTATATTGACGAGAGATTGTTTTCGATCCAATTCTGCTTTGAAACCCTCTCTTGTCAATTATGTTCTCTAGTACTGATGGTGTAGTGAGGTTTTTAAAGACATAGTGGCATTTAAATTATACTACACTTGGTTGCTGGAGTGTTTGGGTGGAAAATATGGAAGGATTATGTCATACATGTCTCCCTGATTTTAACTATTTACGTGATTTATCAAATAAATAATTTTCAATTTTCACAGAAGTTGATAGCAATAAATGAATGATATCACAGAAGGAGATTTAAAGCCTGTGAAAGTGCGAACAATAACAGTTGAAGCAATAAACGTAATAGGAAAATGGACGGTGTATACACAGGTTAACGTTTGGTTGGAGGAGGCAAAGTTACAAATTCCTTAAACAAAAGAATATAATATTGCAGCTGCTGTCACTCATGCAGTTGCCAAGAAGGCCAGAAGCAGTAGAAAAGGGTGGACATTTTATGCCTTTCCAAGATTGTAATTTGCATGTGAGCATGAAGATGCTCTGATGGAGTCAACTGGTAGTATGAGTATGCAACAAAACTCAAATATTTTACTGACTGGCGGAAATTTGTTGTGTTGTGCGTATTCAGAGCAACTGCTAGTCTCTTGCTAAATCATAGGATAACAACTTTTGTTCAGGCTAGATGAATGAATAAGCGGTTTTCATATTAAAGGAAGGCAATATAAAATATGAATTATTTGATACAAAATTGAAGGACTTCAGGGGATCTCAGGTGTTCATCAGTACTTCCATTTCAGATGGACTAGTTGCTAAAATATTCATATTCATCTGCCTCATTCAGCTACCATGCTTTAAATAAAATACAGACTACAGCCAGAAATCATTAGTCAATGCCTTCAGAAAGAATTTATACGCATATATTCACAGCTATGTTGCCTCGTCGGTAAAGATACTTATAAAAAATGTCGAAATTGCTCTGGAAGGCAGCAGGTTTAACTTGGCAATCAAGTTCTGTGAGACCTCCATGAGCATCATCACAGTCCAATAATATTGAGTTGATAGATTAAATTGGTGACTCTTGTAGACTTGATATTATTGTCATGAAAATGGTGACACATCTGCCTGTCAAAAGGTGGCCACAAAGGTTCACGACTAGTCACAAACCTTTGGTGGCTATAAATTGGCAAGCCTACTTATAACTTTTTTGAAAGTGGTCTGTGACTCTGACCAATAGTAAGCCAAGTAAAGAAGGCCTAGCCTATTATCTTAAAGGTTTTGAAATACAGATTCTGAAATTAAAAACAGTTATCTGAATGGCTTCCATTGATTTTGTTCTAGAAAAGCCACTGAACTGAACAATAACAGCAGGCAAGAAGAATCGAGTAAGTTATTTTGTTGTTTGCTGTAATACTGATGAACTGCAAGTAGCTTAGTAGCTCAAATAGAGGCATGTTTAGTTGTTAATTTGACATGATGACCACATCATTTGGTCAACAGAGTATTTACAAGCAAAGTTGCAAACCGGAAGTGAAGAACTACATGGAAATCTTTTCAAAGTGAGACTGTTAGCAATCTCTACAATAATTTTCTCATGCCATTGAGTTAGTGTCTCAGATTACATTTGAAATGACATCTGAATTCCTTAGATTCTATATTTTGTCTCTGACAATCATCAGTTTGTTGAAGGATAGTTACAGTTTCCCGAAACGCACGGTTAAGTTGAAGAAAAACACTCTTCCATAAGGAACCAATTTGTGATTTATTCTGTAACAAGTCTTCTAATCATCTAATTAACCCCAGATATGGATTCCTTGGCCCATAAAACCCTAAAATCCATGTGTTGAACATCATTGTAGCGCAAGCCATTGAAAAGCACATATTTAACGAAGTTTGTCCGAAACCATGGCCTCATTAACCTGCCATTATTAACCTTCTGTCCATCAAAATTACTCAAATATGACCAAAATTTCATAAACATAGTCAAGCAACAAAAATCTGCATGGTTCAACCTATCCATAATCGCTTATGTTGAAAGAATATGGGAAACATTGAAAAAATCCGATTTTTAGCAAAAACTGGCCGCCATCTTGGATTTTTGAGTCAGAAATGGGTCAAATCACCAAATACCCCAGATATGAATTCCTTGACCAAACAAACCCCAAAATTGATGTATTGCACATCACTGTAGCTCAAACCATTGAAAATTTCATTTCCGAAGGTGTCGGTGGCGGCCATTTTGGATTTAGGCCTCTCACGGAGTTAGCCCGCACTTTTGGGAGGGTCGCCCCCGCTCAATTTTTAGATAAACCTTTATAGATGACAAATCCATCATAAAACCTTACTTCGCTCTCAACGGTCACGGAATTGTGATATATGACCCAACTAATGATGTTATTTAATGGATAATGTCTAAATGAAAATGAGAGGATTTTTATTTTCTCGCTTAATAAAATATTTTTTGGCTAACTTGAACGCCTGAGAAGTTACAAGATTCAGCAAAACCAGCTACAAGGCTGACAATTAACCTTATATAATCAAGACCAAAATTTTTGAAATATAAGAATTCTATAAGAAATTGGTGTACCTGAGAGAGGTTAGGTTTCTGTCCAGTTTTCTTGATGGTACTCTTCAGTCCATGGTCTCCTTCGGCAATGACATTGTATGTTGTCTTTCCAATCGTCTCCAGAACATCTAATCCACCACTGACAAGATTCTTACTCTGAAAAAGAAAACAAATATAGAAATATTGACATTGTGAGATAGCAGCTGGGCATTATAATTACAATTTACATGGAGATTGTTGTTCAAATCAAAGTTCTGACACTTTAAATGTCAAATTTATCATGAATGATTGCCTGGCATTGATCTGCATATATATATATCTTTGTTTAAGATTGAAAACTTGGGCCTACCAGTAATCAATGAGAACTTGGTTGCAGTCCAATAATACATGATATGGGTCTTTCTCCGAGACCAAGTGACAAGTTGAACACTAGTCTTTTCACTCTATTAACTTTGACACTATTCAAGTGAAGAAATCAGAATCCAAAACAATAGTAACAACAAACAATGACTAAATGACACTCACAGTTTCTCCGACAGCCTTGGTGACCTCGCTGAGTCCCCATCCTCCCCAAGGAGCCCATCCGCTCGCTTCTTCCTTTTCAGCTTCGTCTTTAATTTCTTTCTCCTTATTTTCTTCGTTTTCATCATCTGGTCCCTCTGCAAGGAAACAAAATGTTTAATAAAATAATATCTGGTACCATTGCTAAGACTGGGGAGACATTTATGACTTCAGTTAGCCCTGAGCCATTCATGAACCTAAAGAGAAAGTAGCTCTACAAGTAACTTGCACAAAAATTTAAATAACTTACATCAATCTGCAAAGGAAATGATAACCACTTATGATTGTGTTTTTCCAAATTGTTTTAATAGTACCTATTGGAATAATTGCTATTGCTAACAGGCAAAGCAAAGAAAGAGTATTTTAAGGAGACATTTCTTGTGACAAGACTAAGAGAAGTATCTGCCCTACATTGTAAATTTGCAATATCAACATTATAAATTTTATAAATACCATTGCTGCACTCCGATCGTCCATTAGGTGTCTCGTCAGGCTCCTTGGCATCTCGTGCCATCCTGTCTTGTTTGGCCAGTTCGACAGGATCAGGAACTCCCAGGGTTGACTCAACAGTCTCCAGGACTGTGTTCAATCCCTCTCCTAAATATGGCAATTCGTGAATCATTTATTAGCACCTCCTTGTACAAAGCTGAGAATTATAGAGAGAAAATATTGAGAAAAAGTGAAGCTCAGCAAGGCCGCACATAATTGATTTTTAGCTTCTCGGAACTTTTTAGAAAGTCGGTCGCAACAAAGGTGATTTTTTTTTAATAGTCTCTATCGAGTAAATAAAATTTTAGGTTCACCTTTTTTTCCTCAGCAGAAAATTTTTTGGGTAGGTTGTTTTCAGAAGCTAAAAATCAATTTTGTCTGGCCTACATTTGACAAAATTATGTGAATTACTATTGTCAATTCATATTGTCAGATCACATTCTTTGAAATAAAAATATTTGCAATTGCAGGAATACAAATCAATTAGTACTCACCAACTTGATGCGTAAATGTTGATACAGAGTGAGTAGCTGTGGACAAAATGGACGAACCCCAACTGCTCCAGCCCCAGCCTCCACCAGATCCACTCTGTAATTAAAGCAAAAAAAAATCATTAATACTGCAACTTTTCTTCACAAATATAATTATTGTAAGAATTTTTAAAAAATCTTACAGGTCTGGCAGCATCCGAAAGCTTGCTGAGGATAGACTCATGTTGCTCCGTTGGTCTCTCAGGGCTTGAGGCTTCTACTTTTGGTAGTGTGCTAGGTTGCTCAGCAACAATGCCCCCACTAGCTTCCCCATTTTTCTCAGCACCAGATTCAGTCTCATTAGGTTTAGCAGGTTCAGTATTTTCAGGTTTTTTGGGCTGAGAGTCTTTTTTAGTTTCAGCTTTACAAGCTTCAGTCTCTTCTTTTACATCCTGTTTTGGGGTCTCTTGTGGGGTCGCTTTTGGGCTTGAGGGGTCAGCTTTCTTCTCTGTCTCTGTTACGCTAGAGTCTTGTGCCGTTGATTTAGTATCCTTCGCTGGACTTGATTTTGTTTTAGGAGTGTCATCTTTCTGTTTTGGATCATCCTTCTCTTTATTTGGCTCCGTGTCACCTTTTCCTTTGGTTAGACTGGGAGGTGCTGGTTCCTCCTTTTCCGCATTTTGGTTGCCCTTCTTCTTTCTGTTCCGTTTCTGTTGCTTCTTGCCCTTTCCAGGTGGAGCTGCTGCAGCTTGTTCTTTGGGTTTGGACTTCACCTGCGCGGCAGCGGCCTGACCTTCTCCCTCATCCGCACTTTGGAATGCTTCATCCTCCGAATCGGACATGGCGCACCCTGATTGTCACTGCAAGAAGAACATGTCACAATGAGCTTTTTTAATAATAACCGTTCACTCTGAAATTCTTCAATCAAAATGCCATATTGTAATGGCTCAATGGATATTAATATTTCGGAAAGATTTGCATGTGCAACATTGGGACACGTGTTGTGTTTGTTTCTGAACACGGCTAAATGTTGACAGCACCAGAACTGAAGATCTTTACTCGAACAGAATTCATATTGGCACCTTCCCAGCACCTTCTGGAAAACAGGAGGGTTAATTAAGCCTCACATGTTCGGAAACAAATCCTCATTACTTGTACCAGAGTTACCCATGCAATCTTTCGCGAAACGCTCTTTGACTTTTGGGACAATGAAGAATCTACTGTCAGCGGAGCCTCTAGAGGGGGGGGGGGATCATATATACTGATTTTCAATCATTACAGATTATTTTGACTACATTGGGATATAGTAGGTATTTGATGACCTACAGCCTGTGGCATAATCTATCTAATTGCACAGTTAGTTGGAATGACAGCTGTCATGTGTTTGGCAAGAGAAAGTGACAGCTGAATTCCTTGCAGAAGCACCTGTCAAACTTTATGTTGATTCACTTGATTGACAGTTGCCAGTAATTTAGAACGGCCTGTCATTTGGATCACTCACTGGTTAAAATATCTAAAACACGCAAGCCCAATGGAAATTACCTAGCAATGTCGTTGGAGTGTGTGAACACTGCAGTTAACAAAAGAAATCTTCAATGTTGACAACTCTGTAATGTTGACGTGCCACGCGCAAGCGTAAACAGAAAATGTCGCACCAAAAAGATGGGGACACAAAATATTTTGATGCGTAGTAAATTTAATCCGTCATAAATCTAACATTTTTCTCAATCAAAACAAACTATGGATTGCATTGATCATTATCGATATCAATTAAGAATTTGTGCAGTTCGTTAATTTTTTTTCAGTGGAGAATATTCTGATAAACACCACCAAAATAAAAGATGGCTGGAGTTTACGCAGGATCGGTAATAAATCCCCAAATTTCTTTAATTTACTACCCATTTAAACCTGATTTTAAGGGTTAAATGGCTTTAAGATAATCTTCACAATATAGTCACAAAATTTACGCTAAAGGTAGGCAGCAGAGGCCCTTAAGTTGACTAAATATGGGCTTGGTATGTGGAAGAAAAATGCAGAAACGTTTTGTCTACGTAAATTTGTGTATTGATTTGGCCAAGCCGTCTCACTGTGGCGTCTCTATGCCCCCCATATTAGACCTGAAGGAGGACCATTTAACAACCGGGGGGGGGGGTTGTTTTGGTGGAATAAATAAATTCGTTTTGGACAGTCTTGAAAATAAATAATGAGATTAGGCGTTGCTCGATTTGGGAATGAATATTCGGGGACTTCGCTCTTGAAATTAACAAAATACTGACGCCGTCATTGTAAAATAAATAATTTCTTGAGGAAAAGTCACAAGCCCCCCTGGAAATTAAACGGTCGCCTCCTTTGGTTAAATCGTATTGATTGGTACACCAATATATATTAGTACAGCAGGTGCCCCTCCAGAAATTAAATTGCGTTCCCCTTCTCCATTTGTGTAGTCCTTGTTTTCAACATTGACATATATTGTTTTTGTATATATCCATCAAATGACGGGTTAATTATGTTTTCTTTTGCAGAATATTGAAACCCACAGACGCAAGTGGGACAAAGATGAATTTGAGAAGCTCGCACGGGAAAGGCTCGATGAGGACGAGGAAGATGATGATCTCAAATCACTCAAAAAGGAGCCACCTATTAAACGAGACCTTCTTAAGCCTCGTGAATACAAGGTGTGTTGTGATACTTAACCAACATATGTGACTCCCAAATTTTACAGTGAATTTGTTCTATTTAGTTTATTACTTTTAAGGTCATGTTTCACTGTTTTCTCACTTTGCTATTACATTCTTTCCAGGTTGATCTCGACTCAAAATTAAACAAAACACAAGTCATTACCAAAACTACCCCAGCCTCCCAACAAGGAGGGTAAGTTCAGTTGTATTCTCTTTATATTTCTTTACATCTTTAGTGACTGATGGCTAAAATTTGGAGAAGCCGTTTCATCAAAAAGTTAATTTACTTTAATTATAAATGGTTTGTTTTCAGGTACTACTGCAATGTCTGTGATTGCGTTGTTAAGGATTCAATTAACTTCCTCGACCATATCAATGGCAAAAAACGTAAGTTCTCAAATCAATTGTTTCTTTTAGGTTATAAATAACCCAGGAAATCCACTAGTTTGTTATTTTTTCCAGTGTATCAAAAATTATATGATCTCCACCATTTATGAATCCTGTTTAAGCTTAGTCTCTGCCAATCGTCATTTAATTATTATGGAAAATACTGTTATTTTGACAGATCAAAGAAATCTTGGTATGTCCATGCGAGTGGAAAGATCAACTTTGGACCAAGTAAAGAAGAGGTTTGAAATGAACAAGAAGAAACAGGAGGAAAAGAGGAAGGAATATGACTTTGAAGAAAGGATGAAGGAGTTGAGAGAAGAGGTAAAGCAATATCTAGTTCTTCTAAGAGCTTTTTGCAGTTACACTGGTTTTACAGTTTCAAGATAAATTTACACATGGCCTGATCAGTATTCTGTACAAGGCCTATTTAATGTCATTTATGAATTAGTAGTTCTGATTTCCAATCATACTTCCAAAAAATCTCATAGGACTATGTTTTTCATTGATCGACTGCAACTGAACACTGAGGAACTTCGAAATTGAAACAATGACCAAAGCATTCAAATATCCATCTCTAAGAAGAGTGTCTTCCATTTGCCTTTTGGATTCTTACTCTTCTGATTTCCATTTCACTTCTGAACAACAAAGAGAACTTTTTTCAAACAATTGGATTCAATTTTGATTTTGAAAGAATTTGCAGATGGCCTTCCAAATTCATTAGACATTCTATATTTGATAAGAGCTCTGTCCTTTTTGATCCACACTCGACTGTTGCATTTCGCCATCATCTCAAATGCCAAGACGTAAATCGACTGAAAGAAAGAACTAAAAGCTACTAAAACCACCTCAGAAGATAAAAGTTATCGCCTTCCCTTAGCCACTAAGGTTCACTGCAACTTTAACCCACAGACACAACTTACATCACTTATACAGTTTCTCAACCAATATTAACTGTCTCATTTTATTTTAAACAGGAAGAAAAACAGAAAGCCTACAGACGAGAGAAGAGAAAAGACCGAAAAAGAAAAGCTCAGGGAGACGTAGACGATGTGGATCCAGACATGGCCGCAGTGATGGGATTCTCAGGGTTCGGAAGTACGAAGAAACACTGAATAAAGAAGGACTTTAAATATATATGAAAGACTGAAAACTATGTGCTGTGTGAGATATGAATGAGAGATCTGCTGTGTGGACTCTTTGAATATGTGTATGACTATGTTGTAGGGGGGAAATGATTACTATGAAGTGAACATATTTGGAAATGAAGGCAACATATAGGCCTATATATGTTCTCATCTATAGAGATAAACAATATATAATATGAAGAAGACGCAAGGTCAAATAACATAGAGCCATCACTGAAATAGTATGTAAGGACACCTGACCTTACAATCATCATGTATTTATAACTATAACACATTATTTTGTAATCAAAATTTCTATTTTTAAAGTGTACCTTTAAGGCTTCAACTGTACAACATAACAACTAAAATTATCATACAAATGTGTAACAATTTCGTGCAAAAGCATGTATTAAATGTATAACTTGTAAATTTTGTACAGAGTCATTGTGTTAGTAAAATAAATTACAACATAATTTTTGCTACAGCATTCATTTGTCTTTGAACAAGAATTACATATTAAATTTCTGATTGGATCTGATATTACATAGTATTATAATTTATATAAATAATAAATAATAATGAGAGTATTGAACTCAATTCGGTTGATAAACCTAATGCCAGACATGAGGAGAGGTTGATCATTAATTTGTAAATGCAACTTTATACAATTATGGACTTTGGTTGAGGTCAATATCAGGTTTTACTGACCTGACCAGTGATATTCATCAAAGCCAAAGGCTGAGGTGAATATCATCAAGTCTGTGAAACCTGATATCGACAGAAACTACAGTCCACAATTGTTTTTTTTCCATGACTACTAAACATAAATTGCAGTTTTTCTGAAAACTGAACTTTGTACTTTCCAAACTTAGTTTGTGTTTCTTCTGTTTTAAGTAACTCGTCATAAATCAGTAACTAGCAGACTCCCACAAATAATTTTTACGTTTTTGGAATCTAGAAGTGTAAACCGGGATGATGAGTTCATTAAATTATTTCTTTCTGATATTTTATATCAGACTTTACAAACTTGTAAACACAGCAAAGTCATCAAAAAACTTAATGAGTACCATGAAGGAATTAATAATTTACATTAATTTAAATGTATTCAAATTCAATAATAAAATTCTGCAACTTTTGACATTATACTCAGTTTTCCACCTTCAAGTTCAATACTTGACAGGATATTGATTTTTCTACAAACAGTAAAATACAATTTCAAAAGCTGTTATTGACTGACCGGACAATAACATGTTATTGATATCCATGTCACACATAGGTGAACATTACAAATGCATCAGGCAGCTTGTTACATAGGGTCATGGAACAAATTAAGTTATTAAGCACTTTGTACTTGATCCTGTAGATAAACGGTTTATCATAATTATTTTACAATCATTGAGGTCAGTTTGTGAACGCACAATTAAATATTTGATGTCAAATTGGATAATGGAGATACGTTGATATTATGCTTGGTTCAGTAATTAAAGGAATATGTCCGTGTCCTCCTTTCCCTTCAGAAATTGTTCAAAACTGTTCTTTGAACTCTCTCCGCAGCTCTTCAGTACCCTGCAAATAAACCAGAAAATACAATCAAAATTTCCAGAAAATTAATGTGTCCAATGGTTTGATTTACGTTGCAGGATTCAGTCCTTGTCAGAAAGTGGCTACGTTTGAAAATATACAGAAGACTTGTAACTGTAGATGGAATTGTATCATGCCCTGCCATTGGACAGGTTGAAATGCAATCAAAATGTATTCTCAGTATCCTGCCCTTCTTTAGGGGCTAACTGGCTATAGACACAACCTGACAAGTTCTGGTCTGTGATTCAACAGACACGTAGACCTTCCTAAGGTGTAAGGCTGGTGTTTCGCCAGTTTATCAATCAATCTGAATCATCGTTTCAATTTTCCAAACTTCAGCTTACATTGGCTTTTTTTTTAGAGTATTGAAATGGATATTTTAAATTATTTTCCAGAAATAGTGCTTGAAAGCTTTCCAAGCCTTGTTTAGACTTGACTTTTTATGTCGAAATGTGCTGAAAACTCATCGTCACAAATGTCATGTTATCCTATAAACCATCAATACATTTGTTGGTCAGTAAGATTTGCCAAAGTCCTATGTTCGGCCCAGGTGTCCAAAAGTACATACCGTCTTCGCACTGGTTGTTTCGAAGGGGGTGTCAGATCAACAAATAAATTGCACAAGAAGTCCTCACGAAGTTTCTGGAAAAGTAGAGCAAAATCTTGCATGAGCCATTGATATTTGATATTTCAATCAGAAATAATTATGTTCATGCAGAACAAGTCTTGGCTTAGAATTGTTCTTTTTGACCAGCGTTAAGTTCAAATTGTTGCATAAAAGCAAATGACTTTTTGTCATAATTACAAGAAATTAGCGACTTATAATCTTTAATATTTTTTTGTCACAATTAGAGGTGAAAAGTGACTCATAAGTCCCAACTGTCTTCTTAGATATTAAAACATTAAGTTAAACAGGACTTCAGCAAGAAAGCAATGCTGTACCTTTGACATAGCACTGGCGCTGGGTCCAATTTGTGGCCCACTCATATTCAGGTATTCATCGTCTTCAGTCACTATCAGTTGTGGCGTCAACGGTGGTTTCGGCAGAGCTTTGGGCGGAGCTTGAGCTTTCTTGGGGGATTTCGTTCTAGAGGCAGATCTATTCCTTCTTCCGGTTGAGTTAGGTTCTCTCGCTGTAGACCACGACAGACTTCTGGGAGTGGATCTGGGAGTGGCGACCCTTGTAGGTGATCGAGGTTTACGGGTGCCCCTGACAGTTACGTTGTTCGACAATCCAACTCCGTCTAGCAAGTTGTTGGAGCTCTTAGACGTCACGTTTTTGCTGAAGATAATCTCCGGGTCGTAGCTTTCTGAGGAGTCTCCACTTGCAGCGCTTGTAACGCTACTCGCGTCAGAAAACTGAAATAAAGTCAAAACGAATATTATTATTTTTAACATGATTAAGTTGATTAGGTTTAATACTATTGATGACATAGCCTAGGCTAATATGAATCATCATTCATTGCAGTTAGTTCCAGTTACAGCCCAGAGTATGAAGATACCATTAATCAAGTTATGTCCTTATTTTAAGAAATTGAGCTTTATATCTGCAGTGCATTTGTTTTAAAAGTTTTACAATTTGATGCATTGTCGGTTATCTAAACTTAACTTTAACTTTATTAAATTGGGTAAATATCTATTTTCCAGCCGAATTAACTCTACCAAGGATTGCTTTTAGTACCGTGCTTTAAGATTCAAATGAACATAAAAGCCATGTGTAAATAGCCTTCATCATAGACATGGATGAGAAAGTTAAACATTTACCTGGCTTGATCCGCTGGGAGTCTTTGCTCCTGCCAGTAGGTCAGCGATTTCTTGGGATGGTTCAATGTGGACGACGCTCCTCATTCTCTGCACAGCATCATTCACTGCACTCCAGCCGTTGTCTTTCTTGCTTCCTTTGCTTTTTGATGACCACACCGAGTTATTATTGAGATGATCCTTCTTATCTGAGAGTGCTGGTACGCTCGTCGACTTCCTGGGACTGCTTCTGACGGGAAGTTTAGGACTGCTTGGCACCGGTCGCCGAGGACTGCTTGGCACAGGTCGCCTAGGACTGCTCCTTATAGCATTAAAGGTCGGAGAGGGAGGACATTCAAGTTTTGCTGAAGGTAGTTTGTTTTCCGATTGCATAGCATTCATGTTAGCACTGAGGCTGGCCAATCCATTGCTTCTGGAAAGCGTTTTGGTTTTGCTGCTGGTTGGAGTCTGCTGCTGAACGCTGCTGCCCTGAGGTGCACTGGGGTTGACAATCAAATTGGAATTCAAATCGTGGACATCTTCGTTATTTTCACTGGTTTCGTTAAAGCTCTCTCGCCTGGTTCTGGCCGTCACACGACGTCTGCTCGACCGCGACGGAGTGAGGCTCAGGTTGGAAGTAGCAGGGGTCAATGCCGATGTTGAATTACTGTCTCTCACTGTGGGCTTACTCACTCCGCCGTTTCTGACTCGAGAAACATTCCTCTTCACACTGCTTGGCGGAGGCTTCCCTACGACCCCTTTTTGCAACGAGTCTTGCAGTGAATCGAACACCAGCGTTCTGAATGGCGTCCGAGAAGAAAGTGACTTAGAAGATGAAGGTCTGGTTGGCGTTGTGTCCAATCCAGAATTTCTGCTGCCTGGTTTTGAAGAGCTACTCAGTGGACTGAAGCTGCCATTCCTGGGGGACATCCTTTGCGGCTGTGTGCCATTCGACTCGTGATTCGAGCCATCCTCTGAATCACCAGACTCTGACTTCGAGCTGGCCACTGATACGACATCGTCTGACTTGTTGTCTTCGACATCGTCAGACTTTTTGTCTTGCGACGCCTGCGAGCTACGCGAGGGTGACATGAAGCCAAAAAGAGTCTCATAGAGTCTTGTCATTTCAGTTGAAACCTTTTTCACCAAAAATGAAGGCAGAGGTTCTCTTGTCAGTTTTGGAGACATGGTAATGTTATTTTGAACCTCGTTCTCTTCGGAGAAATCGACCTTCCTGATAGCTCCAGATGAGAAAGATTTTTTCTGACTCTTTGCCATGCTGGCCGTCTTCTCGATGTCACTGTTGGGTGATTTTCTTTTCACTGGAGATTTCTTGACGTCTTGGTAGATGGGATTTTCATGAGAGTTGTATCCCTGAGATGAAGCGTTCTCTACATTAACGTCACTGGTAGTAAGACTAGAACTGGTCGAACTCGTCGGACTGTTTGATTTGGGAAGCACCGAAAGTGCCGGGGTGAGTCCAGCGAGCATCACCCTGGGACTCAAAGACAGATCAACCTGAGGAGTGCAAGGGGCGAAGTGAGGAAGCCCGGTTTTGTCGACTTTATGTACAGTACCAGCAGCTGATTGGCTCTTGGCAGGACTGGACCCTTCTGATCGTGGCGACCCATCTGTTTGGCGGTATTTCAACAGCACGCTGTCTCTCACGTCATCATCCTCACTGCTGTTTGACGCACACGACACTGGGGACGTCACTTTGAGAACAGGGGTGTCCTGTTGTTGCGAACGCTTGAGCACTTTCTGGATCCTGGCTCTTTCTTCGGCCGAGAACGTGAACACTTTGTGGCTAGGGGGCGTTCCTGGAGACATGGCTGGGTAGTGGTGAGTCACGGCCATGTCGAAGAAACTTACTGAGCATTTGATCTTCTTCTTCTCATCCTCGGGCTTGTTGCTGCAAAAAGACAAATACAAAATAAGAATATCAGGAACGTCAGTAATACTCAGAATAATCTTTTAAACAAAAGACTCCTAGGGCGTCCGTGGTATTCTGAAAGACAATTGGGGCTGTACAATCAATCGCAAATTTATCGTTTATCGAGAAATCAAGTAGTGCAATAAATTTATCACAGAAAGTGCAATAAAATAATTTAATAATTTTCAGTATTTTTCACAAGAAATTCCATTCATTTTTACAAAATTCTAATTTTAAGGACAAATTAGCAAATTTTTAGGTCAATCACTTGTCAATGAATTCTTCGCATGATTTATCGACATCACGATATGACACTTATATCACATCTCAGCCTATTACAGTAGGGTGGCCCTTAAAAGCATAGTAAAAAATAAAAATTTAAAATATTGGTGGGCCACCCCCTAAAATGATGCCTATTATGGAAAAAATGATGCATGCAAATTTTTAGGCAAATCGGTTAATATTTAGAGGTGGCCCACCGCCCTTGAAGCTTTTATGTTTCTAGCGTAATTCTCTACTTTTGTCAAATCGCGGTTGTGTATAATTTAGCCAATTCAAATGATAGACCAATACAAATGGCATGATTGAACTGGTCTTGATTAGAGCTTCATTTTGAGTACCAACTTGGATGGTCTGTGATAATTTGATATTTCGAATGTTCAACTGCAAATTTGCTGAAAACCTCATGTTCGCTTGATTTTCCTTAAACATCAGATGATTTGTCCTTTGGGCAGATTAAAATTAACGGATTGTTGTTGGGTGCAAGAGAGCAAATGCAGAGAGTTTTAGCCTTAGATTGAAATACTTTAATGATATAATAATTAGGGCTTTGTATCCCACATTTATGTAGCTGGTAGGCTAATTATTAGGACAGGCTAGGTGTGAACAGCTTGATTGAAACTGCCGTAAAAAATTAATATGGGTTCAGTTGACTGCCAATGTTGGATCAAACTCAGTGTTTGGAAGTCCAGGGCACTCCCAACTGATCTAACAACACTCCTCCAATGCATCCTTAGGGAATTATATCAAAGTCACTCTTTTAAATTTTTGCTGCAACAATGCCGTTGTTAATGAATTTGCCTTTTTGTATAATATGTGAATAATTTCATGTCAGAATATCTTGCAAATATTTGGTAGACCTGAACAATGCCTATATGCCACTCACTGGTCAAGCAGTTTTTATGGTACCTACAACCTGACAAGGGACTTGACAGTCAGGAGTAATGAACAACCAGATTCAAATCAGTACCAAATTTGTGAAAAAAACGACAACAAGAAATGCTGTTAAATCTGACACAGAACTAACCCTCCTGACCCCATGGGACAAGAATTCCCAACTGTCCTGTTGGGAAATCATACAATTTTGATAAAAGAATATGGGAAAATTAGATCTTGCTGTGATTTTTTGGTGAAAACCAACACATTGACAATTGACACATTGACACCTTACGTAAATTTTTCAAAATCATCACGGCTTTCATGAAATTATTCCTACCCCAGACCATGAAAGGCTTTTTTTATTATTTTCCATAAACAGTGATCAGAACAAGCAGCTGTCCTCATTGGTAATCCATTTTACATTGTCTGGTTAAGAATTATTGCCTCCAGATTGAATTCGGAGACATCATATATCGAAACAAACAATTTTGAAAAGAACTCATGATGTATGGCTCTTGGGGCTCATGAAGAATTGTCATAGACCATCCAAGTTGGTATTCAAAATGAAGCTCTCATTCAGCCCTGTTCAAAAAATCTAATTATATTGTTGTATGATTTGAAATGGCTTAGTTATCCAATACCGCGAATCGGCGAACGTAAGGAATCATGACTGAAATGCAAGAATTTCAAGGCTCGTGGGCCACCTCTAAATGTCATCCGATTTGAATGAGATTTTGCACAGCCTGTTTTTACCATAATAGGCATCATTTGAGGGGGTGGCCCATATAAATTTCAAACTTTTTTTTTAAGGGCCACCCTACTATTACCGTGCAGCCTTAAAGACAATACATAATATTAAATAAGTAAAGTTCTGTTAACCTGTTACTAATATTCAATTTCGGACATGAAAACAATCAAAACATTCAAACTAGTCCAAGAAACCAAAATTTTGGAATGGAGATCTATACAACTTGAATTAATTTTAAAACTCAGTTGTCCCTCATACATTAGAATCAAGACAACTTTATAACCAAATCAGGGGCACTGACTTGAACAAGTCCACAAATCAATAAATTGTTTGAACTTTTTATGATCAATTTAAGACATTTTGCAGTATACTTACTTCATAAGTATGCCCTGCTGATTGTGCCAGGGCTCATCTTCGATGATTTGAGGGGCCTTCTTCTGAGTGGCCCTGTGCTGGCCGCCATAGCCCCTCCTCGTTGCCACCCCTGATTGCATGGTGGCGCTGCTATCCCACTCCTTCCAGGGAACTAGCAAGTCCCACTTGGTCTCCTCCTGTGCTCCGTCAGCTTCGGGACATCCCTCCGCATCATGGGACGCAAAAGAAGTTGATTTCGGACTCAATGACTTCTGGCGAGGTCTTGTGGTCTTCTTGATTCCAACGTCAGGTAAGCTGCCCGTACTGCTGTATTTCCGGATTTTCTCTCTGCAGCATGAAAATAATACTGCATCAATATTATTTCTATATTTATAATTATTTTAAAACACGACATGAATTTTAACAGAATGGCCATGCATGTTTGAGGTCGGGTTGACTTGAACGGGGTTTATGCCCTGTATTTATACAGAGATTACAGGGGAAGTAGTACGAGCACTTTTGACATACATCCCTCTTGATTTAAATTAATGGTTACATGGACAGCGAATCGAACTCAACCCATGCAAGTCTCAGAGGTATAGCACTATCTTCGCGTGGTCCAGGCAGGAGTACAGGGGAAAAATTAAACAATCTACAAGATTGACACCAATACGCATACCCCCTCGATCAGCTCTTCGCAAGCTGTACTACATGTAACATGTGATAAATTGCAATTATGCAACTGGTTTCTATAGGTAGTATGCATATGATGGCACAGAATGCACATCATTTTGTTCGATGAACCACCTTGCAGCATGAGTATTCAACAGTTGGACACAAATGTGAAACCCAGGAAGCCCTATGAGCTCATATGAGGCTTGCAACTGTATGATGGTCTGTACATTGATAATGCATCTGAATGACACAAGTTCTTCTATAATTATAACCAATTAATAAAAAGACCCCAGGGCAGCATGGTCCCTTCAGGAGGGTGAATTCACAACCCTTACTATGAGGGTACTAGGGTCAATGACCCCAGGAGTTGAGCAGCAAAAACCGACAGGGGCCCTAAATCTAGTCAATTAAGGTTCTTTGAATCAAAATATATGGGGTGGACATTCAATAGGAGTTAATTAGCTCAATATCAGTTAGATGACAGTAATCATAACCCCTAATGGCTCAGAATTTACAAATTACTAAGTCATGCCTTTGGCAATTTGAACAAATCAGCACAGAAGTTTTGAATGGAAACCTACACAGTTTGAATTGAGGTGGTTAGAAGATAACTGTTGCAAACTCAGTACACACAGCCTGTTCAACAATAACACAAAGGATTATAGGCACACTTAAGCAGCTTTAGAAACACCATACCTGTTCAGTGATCAACAAAACTCGATAAAAAATGTAAACAGTGAATCATGAGAGTCCTGTTCATCGAGCTGAAATCAGCGATTCATAACACTGAGTCAAAATTTAAAGCTCTCCGCCCTGATTGGTCCATTGCCTCAGAGGTCAGCTGCCTCAGCCAATGGCAGGGGCTATGCATAATGCAGTTCATGACCCATTTTAGAGACATGTTCAGGGACCTACTTCTAGAGGGCAGCAGGTGCTAGTTGGCAGAAGACTGACCCGCACTCTGTTGGAACTTGGAAATAACATGAGATATACACAGACAACTTCACATGATTTCGCTTTTGAGCTCTATGTACATGACTATGAGCCTCCAATGTCTTTACTCAGGAACAACACAAGAAAAAAAAAAAAAAAGCAACATGGCTTTTCTCAGATGCAGCTACAGTGGTTACTAAAGTTTTTCAATGATGATTAAAATTAAGATTATATAAATAAAATCCTCACACTTTTCCCATCTTACCAGTGACATTTTCTTACCAGGAGAACGAAATGATTAAAAAAAAATTCCAGCAAAGTATTAATTTACTATTAAAACGTAAAAAGGGTTAAAAAGCATTTAAAAAATTTCATTCCCAAAATGTTAAAAATTAATTGTGTAGGTAGGTAGTCTACATGACGGCAGTTTGCGACATTGTGAAACAAAAGAGAACATTTCAAACTACCAATATACACAGTGCATTAATTTATATAAAATAATATAAAAAAGTTTTCAGAAATATACCTTGGTTGAGTCATCCCAATGGTAGGACTTGGTGGCATCTTTTTTTCAGTTTTTGAAGATGGTTTGCCGGACTTTTCTGTCTTTTCCTTTCTCCTGTAAAGGACATTCCACTGTTCGTTGGCCTTGTTTTGCAGTTGTTTGGCAGAGAGGAAAGGATATTTCCGTGATAATATCTTCTTTTGGCTGTCCATGAAAAGGTGATAAGCCTTGGTGTTCTTGCTTTTGTTGCCCTTGTTCATTGTGCTGATTCTTGAATTGCGACTCCAAAGATAATATGGTGAAGTGTCACTTGATTTTGGGAATGTGATGGTGTCTTAGAGGATGTCTTACTAGAGTTCGATTTACCAGACGACAAATTTCTGGAAATTAAAATAATCAATTAATCAAACAACAAATCATTTATATGTATAAATATACTACTTGGTCTGAGTTAATTATGAGGATTGACTATATTTGAGGGGGCAACCATTTATTTATATAAGAAGTCCAGTGGAGGGGGCCCTGGAGTTGTTGTGATAATAAATGATTTCTTGCCCAGTTTTAGTGAAATAAAGAAATTCTTTCTGGGAAAAATTCTGGTCAGTCTAAATAAATTCTGGAGGGGCCTCGGGGGTATGAAACGGTCACATACTTGTCGCTCCTTCACACAGGAAAATATATAGCTTTTTGTGCAGAAAAAAATTCTTGTATTGAGGTTTAATAAGAGCAGCACTTTTTAAGTTGACGCGTAAAGATTCACAGACTTTATGAGCATACAAAGGTGCAAATAATCTAAATGAACTATAGATTTAATAACTGTTTTATCATAGAAGTAGTACACTTCCATGGTTTTATCATCATGTTTTGATAGACGGGACAGAGCCACCAGCTCACCGAGCGAAGCGAGGTGTCTCGTCCCTTATGACAAACATGAGAGGAGTGAACCAGCCAGATGGTTCAATCAAAAAGTGATTCAGACATCCCATAATATGATCCTGGCACTTTTTTCTCATCACACATGACTACCGTAAATGTTCGAAAAAAAAAAAATTAGGCCTACCAAAAATGTTCGAAATTTTTTTTTTTTTAATTTTCGAAAATAAACAAGTTCCCAAAAATGTTCGAAAAAAAAAATTACCGAATACGTTCGAAGAAAAAAAATTTTCCAAAAAAAAAAAAATTACCGTAGGCCAAAAAATGTTTGAAAAAAAAAAATTTCCAAAAAAAAATTACCGTAAAATGTTCGAAAAAAAAGAAATTACCGTGAAAGGTTAAAAAAAAAAGGGCCAAAAATGTTCGAAAAAAAAAAAACTAAAAATCACCGTAACAAAATGTTAAAAAAAATTACCAAAATGTTCGGGAAAAAAAAAAAAATTGCAAAAAATTTTTGAAAAAAAAGGTTACATTTTTTAAACATTTTCTTTTTTAAATTTCTTTTTTGCGTTAAGGTAGTCCCGTCTTTATGCTTTGGCATTTACATATTATGACCTTTGGTTTTTTCTTTTAAAATTCAATACCGTAGAGGGGCCTATTATCGACACGTTTATAGGGATTCCTCTCCACGGACTGTCGATGACGTCACAACGTCGTCCCCCTGGCGGAAAATCGTAAAACTACCCAAAATAGAAACTTCCACCAGAGGACAGCACGATCCAGTGCATGGCCACTGAGCTATAATGGGAATACTAAAATTTGCTTTGGAGGGTATTTTCGACATAGGGAGGGTATTATCGACACCTGGATGGCATTTTAAACAGTTTGGTGTAGCAGCATGGTCAAAACTGCTTAATACTGCAGCCAAGGAACCCATTTTGGAAAGAATATTTTCTCACCAGGTGGGACCACTAGTCACTCATTCCCTGTCACAGCACAACTCAGGCCTGCTTGCCTTTTTGTGCTGCTAATAGGACAGAAATGTGAAATGTGCTGGTAACTATGATTGTTGCATGATGTTACCAAATGCAGCACATGCATAATTTTTTTCTGGTGGGACACCAATCACTTGATGCTACAGTACGACCCAGGCCACAGGTCTCCCTGTGCTGCCAATGAAAAAGACAAATAATAAATTTTTGAGGGTGTGATCATGCATGCATGGGAAACACACAATTTCTGCAAAATGCCATAACATTGCACACAATATTGCAAAGGCTGGTCAGATACAGACTCTACGAGTCCTCTGAGTTGGGCGATGGCATGCAACGCCAGAGGGACTCTCGGATCTGGTGGGTAGGGGTGTGGCTTATCTTTTAGGGGTATCTTTTAGCTGGTTGCAGTGTCGGCTGTAGCTGGCCAAGTGAGCTGTATGTCAGCTGTAGCTGGTCACCTGACCCGTGTCATCACTGAGAATCTAGAGACCCAGCAATGCTGCTCATTGCTGCCTGAATCTAGTCTTGTAGAGATTGTGTCAGATAATAGGTCAATGGCAAGGTCTTAAATTTTACACTGATTACTGAAGAGGGTTTGTGAGTGTTCGTATGCATGTGTATTGTATTAGGAAAAGAGGCATTTGACAAAGTAGCCCTATGTCGTTGAGTGATATTTTCTGAAGACCATGTTAAGGGTGATTCAAATGGATGTGAATGGTCGAGATCCAGCGGGGGAGCCCAGAGGTATTTTTTCTGAGTTAGTGCATTTTACATACAATCGAAGGATGATTAGGGCTTCCAAGTCTCATCCTGTATTTATGTTTGGGCCTGGTTGGCTGATCAGGACAGGGGGAGGACACAACAATAAAGCGAAGGATGAGTGAAACTGCAGTATGGCAGTCACAGGATCACTTTCCAAAACTTCACATTCATGTAGTCTGTGGGTCACCTAACCGCATGCACCTACAGCCCTACACCTAACCTTGACTTGCCTCACCCAGCGTTTGTGTTCCCGTACTTGGCCCTAATTCCGAGAAGTAGTATATTTCTTTCTGCAGTTCTGCAGTTTTGTAGCAATTCTGTAGAATTCTATGGGAAACCGCAGAATTATGTTTGAATATTTTTTTTTGTAGGAGTTCTGTACTTCGCTGCAGGATTTGCTATTTCCTGCAGCTGTCTGCAATGCAGCTGCAAGTTCAGATCTCTATGCAGCTTGGCAGGTTTTGTGCACTTCTGCAGGACTAGAAGCTGCAGCATTCTGCAAGAACTGTAACATTCTGCACTTCTGCAGGAAGCCGAATTGTGCAGCTTCCAGTAGAGCTGCATAACGCCTCCCGAGCTGCGTAAGTCCTACAAAAGTAAATAGTGTGCTGTAGAAACTTTTCAGAAATGCTTCATTGACAGTGGACCACCAAAAAAGTGCAAAATCCCTCAGAGAAGTACAGAGCTTCTGCAAACATTTCAGAGCTGCAAAATTCTCCAGCTTCCTGTAGAACTGCGGAATCTAACAGCCTTCTGTAGAATTGTGCAGCTTCAAGCAGACCTGTAGAATGTCTTGCTTTTTGCAGGTGATGGAAGAAGTTTAAATGTACTGCCAATTCTCCTCAACAACCCTCAGCTTGCCTCATCCATCCTTTTTAATCCTCAGGCAATGCATGCTCCAACACTATGGCAGCAATCCCAATTCCCACTCCACCTATCCTCATCTATTTTCGGTTGCCTCATCTTAAAACAATGACTTCCCCATGGGTGACCGAATGTGTAACATTCATGTGGTTTCTCCTGAGTGTTGGGTTTTCTTGAATTTGTAGTTGTCCCTTTTTCTCTTGCACATTTTCTCACACACAGAACATTCACGTGGCTTTTCTCCAGTGTGTATTCTCATAATTTCAATTCAATTTCGATTCATTTTATTTCAGTGACTGCAATTTGGCAAACCACATGCATAGGCTTACCATTACTTCAAAATACAAGAGTTCTGGACAGGTGGCAGTTAAAAAAATATACAAATAGCTCTGGAGACACTCATTTAAATACAAAAAGTTGTATGTATGCTTTATCATATCTTTCAAAATATAATTTTTAAGCTGGACATAAGACAAGCATTTCCAGAGATCATAGGCATAGCCTACGGGATGACTGTTTCACGGGAGACTATTTTGCTCTGCTATTTTAACATGCAGCGGATTTAACCAGGGCTACTGCCCTGATATTGGTCAAGATTTGCCCTGATTTGCCATTTGCCCTGATGCCAGGGGGGTTGCAGCCCCCCTAACCACCTGCAAAATACTCCTATGCCACAGACCATATTTTCTGCACAAGTTTACAGGACTATATGAAAGGATGGATGTATGGATGATTGGGGCTTTACATCCTGTATCCTATATGAGAGGTGATCTAGACTAGGACTTGAAGATGGATGATTGGGGCTTTATGTCCTATATTTATGCACTTGGTTGGCTAATTAGACAGGAAGAAGACACGGCAATGAGGCAAGGATGATTGAAACAGCCATCCAACATAGGCCGGGGTGACTCGGCCAGAGCTCGATTTTAATCCTGGACCCAGCAATTGGCAGCCTAGCACACCAGCACTAGACCAACCCTCCATTCTGAAGAGGTCTTTGTTTTAAATAGGCCTACCTCAGCATGGATGTCACTGAGAGTTTCTTATATATTTGACTTGAACCACTATAATAAGGTGTTTCTGCAGTGCTGCCTGTGGATGTACGGATTCCTAGACCTGACTCACACCCAGTGAGATGAGGACAACAGTAGAAGTTTCATGATGACTGTTAATTTATCCATGCAGTTAAATAAAAATGGGTTAGACAAGATTTGAAGAAAAATTGTGAATAACATTTAGACTGTCATCAATTTGATGCATGTGAATTTTGTAAAAGCATCGGACATTCATAATATCCTGCATATAGGCCTATATGTCTTGCATTTCATTATGTTATGGTAGTGAGTGACTGTTGGTATCAATACCATTTCGCTACAGGGACAGAAATCACAGAACTGCCATATTCTGGGCTGCATTGCTAAATGGCATCAAAATCTACTTCGACGTGAGGATTTTTAGCTTTCCCAGCGTGACAAAGTTTCAGAAGTATGCCAGGTATTGCATATCTAACAAATCTGATTCCAGAATAACAGATGCCACCCATTGTGATCCGTGGTGCTACTGCTACTCTTGCGCAGCTGGACTTAAAAGAGTGTCTAACTAAGACTTACAAAAGGTGTCAAACATGCATGGCAGTGTTGTGGAGGAGTTTAGGCCTACATCAGAACAATGCAGCCAAAACTGTCTGTTTTGAGACTGGTATAAAATTAATTGTTGTTATGTATTGCATCAAGTTATTAAGGGTTGTGATTGTCATCCTAAAACTGAAATGCGTAATTTCTCCAATGACACGATGCACCTAACAATATGGAGGATACTTCCACAATGCACATTACTGAGAGAGTACATGATAGCCTATAGGCTCCTGTACTTCATTGGAAGAAGAAGAGGAAGAAGAGAGGGCTTGTATTGGTAGAAACATGGAATCACTCTACCCTCAAATGTTATTAGGTATACGTGCATCAAGAGCAGCAGTGCGATGACATCCACAAATACCCAGGTTTTGAATCCTTGGATTCTTGTGCGATTTTACATAGACATTCTTACTAAATGCCACTCAACAGTGGAATCACGTGGACCTACCTATATTTGACCATCTGCAGCATTGCCGGCCTGTAGGTATCCAGTTTATGGGCATGCATGCATACATTGGCCTAATATGCTTTGGAATTGCATGGAATGCATGCATCAATAAAATACATTAATTGAAGGTTTTTTTACAGCCTTAGCAGCTAACTGAAACTTTTCTTGTACACTCCACCTGTGCACTGGCAACCCATGGGTTCTTCCTTGACAAAATTGCTCACCTGGGGGACTGCATTCCCACTGCATTGTGCTGCCACCTGGAATTTTTGACAGGACCCAAGAAATTATGAAATTTGTGATGGAGGAAGGTTGAAGTGTCGGTAATACCCTCCATTAATCATTTTTGGAGTGTAATTTCGACACCCACCCTATTCTGATATTGCTGTATCCAATGACTCTAAATTTGGCAAAAATACAATCTCAGAACTGCAGACGAAACTTTTGATCTACTTCCTGTGCCCCACTTCCTGTTTTGGTTGAATGGTCAGTCAAGAAAGTAAACTTGTTCATTAATCAGGGGACTTAAAAACGACGTTTTTGCAAAGTGTGGAGTAGTTTATTGTCCCTAATGAAGTGATCTGAGCATTTTTAGCCACTTGCTTAGGCTGAAATGACGGCCGAAAGTCCGTAAGTATTGCCTCATGAATATTAATGAGTTTCAGCTCCAAGACTTTCATGATTGCTTGTGAAATCCACCAATAACTACAAGGGGGTGTCGGTAATACCCCCTGTCGATAATAGGCCCCTCTGCGGTACTTCCCGGGAAATAATTATTAGATCCTCCAGTAAACTCTCAGCTGCCCCAATCATAAATTCTGAAAGGATTCTTACAGTTAGTAACAGCAAGGACACTGTAGTGTCCTTGAGTAACAGTAGCTTCCACTTCTGGCCACTAAAACTGTCAAAGAATTTTTTGCAAGTTGACCTTTTCTTTCAAAACAAAATATTGTCATTCAACTCATTGTGACAAAATTGCCACCTCCCAACATTTGATAGCTAGTTGTTCACAAACGATTTACAGTATCCCTGGTACCATTGGTAGTTTAAGTCATAAAGACATTGTTAAAGTGTTGGCAAAAACATACTTCACACTTTAGAAGGACCAACTGACAATCATTCAATAATAAACTGTGAGAAACAGCAAGCAGACGACGAGTGCAGACAACTGATTTTTTCTCTGACGCGCCATTTTCTTCTCGTCCAACTTCTCGTGCAGGTGCCCGTCTCGCGAGATTTGGCCGTTGTTTGGGAAACTCACGTAAACATTGCGGTGCATTCCGCGTGTCAGCTCAGCTCTTTTCATGTTATGACAATCCAGTTGGTGAAATACTCGATGTAGGGGCTTCCTTTCACCCCAAAAATCATGTCCACCAGAGGCAAGAACTCAGCGGATAACATAGACTTTGATTTCTTTGATGACGGACCAAATGACAGGCAGCAAAGTCGACCGTCCAGGCCAAAATCCAGCCTCAGCAATCAGAAACAGCAGAGAGGGACACCTGTCAAAATTGACAGCAGGGCTAGGAGTCGTCATCGCTCCTCCAGCTCAAGTGACAGTGGTGAATCTCACACCAGACATAGTGTCAAAATAGCTGCCAATGTTCCAAGAGTTGAGGTTGAAGATTCTGACTCCGATGACTCGAATCATTCCGCAAGAGGAAAATCCAATCGTTCTGATGACCGTGGCCCGGTTGCACACAGCTCCAAATCTGGAGACAGAAGTCGCTCCACATCGAGGAGTTCGACTAGTCGTTCAAGGTCGCGCAGTGCCAGCAGCACCGATTCCGCCAGTACGACAGACGACCAAAGTGGATCTGACAGCGACATGACAGATGTCTCCCCACTCCATTCTCCAAAGGAGAAGAAAGCTCCGAATGGCAAAAAGAAAGTGGGTATAGATGACACAGTCTACGACATGGAATCTAAGCTACCAACTGGAGGTAGAAGTCGTCCAACTAGCGGAAAAAGCAACGCATCAAGTGCCTCAGCATTCGACCGACTCATGTCGGGTGATAGAGACTCTCTCAACCTGGATTTGTTAATGCAAGCCATAATGGAGATGGAAGAAGATCGGAACAAAACACATACTAAAATTGTCCAAGAAGGTGTTCAGAAACAAAATCCCACTTCTATAAATAGAAGAAACATGTCTTTCAGCAATGACAGAGTCAAAGAAATCGACCGCGAAAACCAGAGACTCATGAGAAATATTTTGAAAAATGCGACAATGGTCCAAAAGTCAAAAAAGCAACCTGCCAAAAAGAATAAACCTGTAGCAGCTAGCCATGCACCATCTGCAGTAAATCGACTGAGGGAACAAAAGCGGATTGAACAAGAAAACTACGTAAGTAACAAGAATCTGACGATTCAATGTCTGACAGAGTGACACATATTTTCATAGGAGTTAAATTAAATTTCATATAATGTTTGTCTGTTCAAATTGGCTCCTTGACATTTGAAGTGATCACTGATCAATGTGATCATCCTCTGCAATTTTTACCTTTTTCTTTACAATATCTCTTGACACTCTTCTCCGATTAATATTTCAGGCTTTGCTCAGGAGGTTACACTCTGCCAAGGCGGACCCCACTTTGCAAAGAGAGCGGCAGATAGACAGCTTCAACAACAGTAAACTTTACGGAGTGCCCATGAAGGCGGTCCATCCTTCCAATGATGGGCTAAAGTCAGCCAGTTACAGCAGTCTCGATGCTCAATTTTCCACACACACCAGATCTCGACCGAGCAGTGCTACAGCAATAGGAGCAGCCCGTCCGCCCAGCGCTAAACTCACAGGCAGCAGACCAACTAGTGCTAAGTCCGTGCAGAGCAGACCAACGAGTGCTAAACAGACACGTAGTCGCCCAACCAGTGCTAAATCTGATAGACCGTCAAGTGTTAATTATGTGGAACGACCGTTAAGTGGCAAACGCAAGCCACGACCTGCCTGGGATGAACGCTGGTAGATTTGCAAGATATCCGAACAATTTTACAGTCAACTTGATATTATATATCCTCTTTTGTAAGAGTAATTATAAGCTACATTGAAGTTAGCCTCATCCGATATAGGCCTAGGTTTTCTTTGTCAAATTTAACTTTGAATGAATATCGTAAACGTTAACATTCCCTGTGTTGCACTGTTGTGTAGAATTTACAGCCTCCACTTTTACCTTGACCGATTGCTTGAAATATTTATTATGTGTTCGTCATTATTCATTTGTTTTTTCACTCACAATAACAGTCAAGATAGTGCACACTATTTCACGAACTCCGTCCACAATTAATGCACTTAATTTTCATGTGAATCTCTTTCAGTAACAAGTACATCGGAGAATATCATTCTCCAGAAAGATCAATTCATTTTCAGCATTATGTAGTACCATGTACTGTTGAAGACTTGTTGCTATGAAATACCTTATAACACAATATGTAAATTTCCAATTGATAAATTTATTCTCGATATATATATAATATATATATGTCCATATATTATTTATGCATTGTGTCAGTGTATAATATATACATCCTTACAAAAATCACACTGGGATGACAATAAATGATGACATGAAGCCATTGGATTGTGATATATAAACAGGACAATTTAACAAAATACACACTCTGTACAATTATAAACTACTACTTAGGCCTTACCTTTTAGATTCAATGTTTGACAAAATTCCAGACATCCTTGCTTAAGTCAAAACTAAAGTACAAAACGGACAATTTCTGAACAATCAAATCTACACCTTCTATTTCAGTGAAGCGATTTCTAAAATTTGTCTCAGTGATGCAATTCAAAATTTGACTTTCAAATTCCTTACGTTACAGGAGACTAGTTTTTTTGTAAACCTGACTAGGCCAAGGAAATAATAAATTTTATACTCATTAAGCCTGACCGAAATTTGTCAAACACAGAATGAAAAAGATACGGCCTAACATTTGAAAACAAAAAACATTTTCGGACATGACGTCTATCACATTATATTAGCTCTAAATATGATTACCGGTTGTGACATGGCACTTGATTGCCGTAAATGGCAATTCCTTCGTATGGCAATTTCTTATGTGTGGCATTGGTTACTGGCAAGCACACATGACAGTATGAAATTTAGTAAATAGCATTTTCCAATCTGAAGAGAAATTAATTGACTAGTGCGAAAAATATGCTGAAGAGCAAAAATCATTTTAAATCAAAGAGAAAAATTAATCACAAAAGTGCATTAATAGCATTTGGCCTGTCAATCATTGATAATAATTATCAAAAGTTAGAAATAATTGAACAGTCATAACAATCACACCAAGGCGTCATGAATTAAGCCCATATAAAGAGAGCCTCGTGCCTTGTATATCTAGTAATTTGTCATTTTTCTCTCTGTACAGAATTTTTAATTAATCCCCAAAAGATTTTCAATCACAGTCAAAACTGATACTGTAATCCGATAATCCCACTGATATGGGTAATAGTTGGTTGGCGAAAAGATACAATTCTGTGTAAATATAAACGCTTTATATAAATATAAGCATGCAGAATTTAAATTTTCTCAATCAATTAAGAGTTTCTCTACTCGCTACCATATAGGCCTATATATTAATATTTTTTTTATAAATAACTTTAGAATATGAAAGGGAACTTATAAATATGAACATTGTCTTATAGAATTATTAGTTACACCAGTATGGAATGTATGTCTGTAAAAGTAACTTTCTCAACAACAATATAATGAAAAAAGTTTAACTGCACATAGAAATACTTTTAGTTTGACGTGCATTTAAGTGTGTACACGTGATTAGAATTAAAGCAACAAAAAATAAATTTACTTGGATCAGAATAACCAGGGAGCCTATCAATTAACAACAGCAGCAGTATTTTTGGTAATTCTGCTTATAATGCCACTTAGAACTGCATGAAATTATCAAGATTTTTGTGAATACAAATACATTGAAGCTAACTAAGATATTTGTGATAACTGCAACACTGTGTGGACATGTAGTAACTGACGTTAAAGGTCCACCTTCCACCTTTGCAGAATTTTATACTCTATCAATTAAAACTATAGCTCTACCTTATTGTGATTTTAAGGGCAATAAAATTTATTATTACAAACTTCACAGGACAGCCGTTTACGATATTACAGGGTTCCCACCGGACAGGGAAAACAGGGAAATGTCAGGGAATATGAAATGTGGCCTCAAATTCAGGGGAAATACAGGGAATTTGATTTTATATGAGTCTTGATGCATGAAACAAGCCCTCTATTTTAAGCAAAAATCTGTAAAATTGATACTTTTTGGTATCCAATTAATGGCATTAGTACAATGATAAGCCGAAATACCGTATATTGTATAAGGCTTAGTATGTACAGGTGTTATCCAGCCTTAAAAGATGTCTTTTACACTTTTTTCGGAGAGAAATTTTTCCTGGAATTTTGTAGTAAAGCAACAACCTAATTAAAGTTGCATTATTATTAAAAGGGCACCCAAGTACAGGCCCACATTTATTTATTTATTTGATTCATTAAGGACTTGTGGTATACAATTATATCAAATACTACAAATACCTTCATGATGGGATTAATGGGTGTTGGTTGATAGCGGCTTTACGTCCCATATTTGTGTGAACTAATAGCAATTTCATAAAGTCAGGTTTGATGGATATCTGTGGACCTTTAAGTGACAGTCGTTATGCCATTATAAATTAGACATATTACATATACCTGGAATGATACTCAACAATATATATTTTGTGGATGATTCTAACATATATATACAAATTGAACACGGAACAATCATATAGAAAGGAACCCCCATTGTGATATGTCTTCAGTTCATTGCAAATGCAGTTTTTACAACCCTAAGTCTTCTCCTGAACAGTATTTTGATATTAGCTGACAATTTAGATTATCAGAACAAGAACCTTGTGATTCCATAGTTGAAAAATATTCTTAGGGAGTGTTTTCCTGAATATTATTTTGATATCAGCTGAAAAATTCAGAAAAAACTTCTCACAAATACTAAAAAACATTTTGATATTCAGCCTATTAAAAAAATCAATCACAGCTAACAAATGGAAAAAATATATATCCTTGAAAGTAATTTCTGCTCAATAATATTTTGATATTGGCTGAAAAGACATTGAATTCAAATCGCAACTAATGCATCAATTAGCAGTTAATGTCCATCACAAAATTTTCACTAGAAAATAAATATGAAATTTGTTGATAAATTATCCCTGTAATTGTAAAACGAATAGTAAATATTTTTAGAAAACAAATCTTGTGTCTCCTGGCACAATACAGCATCATTTTGGTGGGAATGAAGGGAAAGTTTTGATTTCCATGAATGACATACAAAAAATACCCATCCCTCACGCTTAAAGTAATACCCTTAATTTTTGCTCGGCACAAGCTTAACACCTGGATTATATATAAACCAAACCAGTTAACAAAAAGCGTATTGAAGTGAATTTAACAATCTCCAAGCTTTGACTTTGATAAAGCTGTACAATAAAGTCATTCAAGCCAGCAATGCTTACAAAATGAGTTGAGCGTCCCCTGGGTATTTAATATGAAATTAATATTATCTGAGTAAGAAATATCAGATTATGAAACATTGGAATATGAAACATTGTCAACGGGAAAGTCTGCTGCCCCCAGAGGGCGACACAAGTACTACGACCATATCAGTAACGAATGTGATGTCACAAGCCTTAGGACTCCCATTGTTCAAATTACAATTTTTTTACGAGGTGACATCACACTAATACAGCAGCTTTTCACAGAAGGTTTAACCCAACAAATGGCTGAAGGAGAATGCTTCAATCTTACTGGATGATGATTAAAATTCCCATCTAACTGTTCGAGGCCAATGTGATAATTCAAAGACGGGCCTGCTCATAGTATTTTAACACATTTTTAAGAGGCTCAGGGTTAGGCCTACTATCTTGGTGATTATATAGAATGAATTTAGAAAGTAATACTTTTAGATCTATTCAAAATATGAACATTTCCTAAGCATGAAAATAATACTAAAATGTATTTACTTCCAAAAATGTTAACGATCTTGGGCCAAGTAAGCCACTCTCCAGCAGAGATTCGATTACCTTGGGCAACATTATGTAAATTCTGCGATCTGATCGGATCAAAGATAAATGGGCATCACATTGGGATAGTGACATCATGCCCTGGCAGCTAGTCAACTGTTGGTAGGGAAGAGTCTTTAAGTTACTGATGTGGTCGCAGCGCCCTCTTGAGGACAGGAAACTAATTAATGTGCATCTGCTGATTCGCGTATTAAGAAACCTCCACAAGAAACTTCTTAATTGTAAGAACTTCTTTGAGGAAGTCACTTCAAAACGTGCTGGCTACGTGGTCATGAAAGGCTGCAGGACTGAACAGCAGAGTCAAGCCAATCTGGTTCCTCCGGTCGTCACCAGGGTCCCGGCTGGTCCTCGTTGCTAAGCAGGTTGTCCGGGAGGTGAACAGGAGGACGACTGCACTTCTCAGCCAAGTCATGGTATGATCCTCTGTGCAAGAAACAGACGAGGACCACCGTCATGTTGTCGCAACCCAATCCTCCCATCTGGCAGTCCGGGGCCAGGCAGCGCGTCATCAGTTCTTCACAGATCTACAAGCAATTAGGTTTAGGTAAAGTTCGGCAAACTGTAAAGATTTCTAAAGTCAGGAACTGGTGATGGCAATCAGTTGAATTTCTGTAATATAATTGATCATCTGTCAATCAGAAGACCCATGATAGTCAAATTTTTCTCCAAACTCCACAATGACACTTTAGTCAAAGAAAAAGAAAAGTCTGCATGCGCAACACAAAAATAACTATTTGCAACACTCAAACCAAAACTTCACAAACATAGTGATGGTCTCAGCATTTTCTACAGAAATTGACAGATGTCACAAAATTTAATTAATGCCCGAATTCGAAGAGGTCATAAGTAAAACTACACACACTGAAAACCTCCAACTCTCCTTTGTAGAATTTGTCACATCATTCAAGAAAGTAAGTGAGTTAGTGTTTTATGCCCACCAGTGTGGGCAATGTAGAGGCAAACATCATTCGAGAAAAGATAAGCATGGGCTGGACCTATGTCTCCAGACTATATAATTCAGGGTTCCCACTAAACCTTGAAAACCTGGAGTTTTGGGTTGTGGTTTTCCCGGCCCTGGAAAAACCTGGAAAATATGATATTTTCACCAAAAACCTGGAAAAAGTCTGGAATTTGGGGTTCTCTTGCCAAAATTGAAACGGTGCAACAAATTGTGGACTTCGACGACTGTCCGGGGCGCAAAATTCAAGATTATCCCGATAGTCGGGATTCTTGAAGAGAATACTTACCTAAGCCCTGTATACTATAACAATAGGATTCCTCTAACTACCTCCGAATATTCACTGCTCCCTCAAAATAATGGACGCTCCCCGCGCTCCCCGTCACATCCGGGTCATCGCGCATGCGCCGTCAGTTTCTTCCTAAGCACCTGTCCTAACCAAAAGAACTAGTGTGCATGGGTGGAAGGGAGGGGCAATGCCCAGGGCTTAGGTAAGTATTCTCTTCAAGAATCCCGACTATCGGGATAATCTTGAATTCTTAGTCGTTCATACTTACCTAAGCCCTGTATACTATAACAATAGGATAGACTCCCAAAGCAGTACGCAGGAGGGTGGATAATACACTAGTTCAGGTAAAATCCAATCCTATAAGGATTCCAACCCAAATTTGAGGTCCTTACCTCAGGGAGGTGGGTGGGAAAACCCAAGACAAAGTCAATTCAGCCCAAATTTGAGGTCCTTACCTCAGGGAGGTGGGTGGGAAACCCAAGACAAAGTCAGTTCACTTCCAAATTTGAGGTCCTTACCTCAGGGAGGTGGGTGGGTAACACAGAACCTAGAACACCAGCAAAGGAAATTTGAGGTCCTTACCTCACTGCTTAGATAGCAGGCCCAAAGCCAGAAACAAACTTCTGAACCAGACCCGCTGGCGAGGTGATCTTGGAAAGACACCAGAGCGATTAAAAGTAGAACAAGCCGACTGTCATGAGAACAGAGGGAATTGAAAACACATGGAAGCACAGCACTAGCAGTAGGCTGAGGCCACATAGACAGAGACCCATTGAGGGGCGAATGCAAGACCTAACCATAGGTGTAGCTGCCTTGAGCACTCAAGCTATGCCGACAGCAAGGGCCATGCAAGGAAAGGAACCTAGACGAGGAGGCCTATACTAAATAAGGTGAACCAGTGACGTTCGCCAAAGAACGGGAAAAACAAGTCACACCAGGAACAACTGTGGATAACACAGCGTGAGAGTGATGGAAGATTGCGGAGAAGCCTGCCAAGCAAGGGAGGAACCGCAGGAAAAGGTATCCCAACAAGCAATAACCAAGGGCATATAAGCCGGGTGAAACATGAGAAGCGAAGTTCCATGGCGGCACCAACAGAGCACTGCAAGTGATGGAGGGTGACTGGGAACAAGAGGTCCAGGAGAGGACTGTGTGTGAAACAACAAGGGTCTCACAAAAGAAAGCCAGGCAGAAGCCGCAAGCAAAACCACTCGGCAGAATGACACATTCAGCTGGTGGTGTGGAAGACTTAGCCATACACAGCCAGGGAGGCAATGAACATGGCTGACCTGTACAAAGGGACATGTCAGAAACTCAGGTCACTGTGAATATAGTGGCAAAGGCCGATATTTTCAGACAGGTGGCCAACAAGGTACACTGCTGAGAAAGACAAGATAGCAAAGAGACTGATTGGTCATGGCAACTGCATACAAGCAGGGCTAAGGAAACTCGGAGCCCCGACCACAGGCCGGACATGGCAGTCCACTATGGGAAAGGCGACACCCAAGCAGGGACGGAGCCATCCATAGGGAAAAAGCAAGGGCACCTGCAAGCATGTTGAGAGCCACTGCAGGATCCAGAAAGGCTGAAAACCCCACCAAAGGGGTGTCAGAAGGATCAAGAAAGCAACAAGTCACGCAAGACAGACCACACTGAGGAAGTGCAAGAAAGCAGCTCCTCAAGGGAGAGAGACTGATCAGTGCATATATGAAGCCGGGGCGACCGCGGGTCGGCTGCACAAGGAAGACCAAGCTTCCGTTGGTAATGGAGAAAGAACAGAGAGTCGCCCAACAATGGGAGACTACAAAGAAAGGCTCCAGAGCACATTGCCGGCAATGCCAGGAAGAATGATCAGAGACTAGACTGAAGAAGTCAAAACTTGCCCACAGGGCACGAGTGACTCGCTGCCAAGAGTAGGGAAGAGGAGACAACTGCCAGAGTGTCACCGTTTGATCACCAGGAATGGAGTCATGGCAGGGTGAAGACGTAGCACAGGAGACTGGTGGGAGCCCTGGGTCAATGACAAACCAGAAAGACATAACCATGTCAAGGTGACCAGGAACCGGAAAGGCCAAAGATGGGCCACCGCCTGGTAAGGGAAAGCAAAATACACCTGGGAAAAACCATGGCAGGAACGACCATGGGTGCCAGGGGAAAGCCCGAAACACATCATGAGACATGGGGCACCATTGCAGTTGAGGCATCTCAAACATGTTCCCAGCAAGGCATGCGCAGAACATGAATCACCAAGTAATGTCGGTTGACTGCCTGAATGGCAAAGCGTGGCATGGCGCACCATCGCAGTGGAGGCAGCAACGGTTCCATGAAAAGACTGTCCTCAAGGTCTCGCAAGGGCGTTGCCACTGAGATAAGAGGAAAGAGTATGGCCGGAGCACAGGCATATCGGTAATAGCAATGAAGCCTGGAAACCATAAGGCACACTAAGGTCCGTGCTGGGCTGCGACAGCGCAGCCAGCAATACGGAAGAGAATAAGAAAAGTGGTGGAACACGACAGGCGCAATGCCTGTAGCCATGTTCAACAGAAACTCCGGTGACATCGGCATTCGGACGAAAGGCACAGTCAACACAGGAAGGAAAAGGAGACAACGAAGGGGCACAAGTATAGTGGTCCTTCATACAAGCTACTAATTAATCAGCATTCCAGATGCCAGCCAGAGGGGTGCATGGGGAATACATGTAAAGGCAAATACAAGACAGACAGTGAGTACCGTAAGTGTTGCATGCAGAGCGGTGGCACAGACGGCCATGGATATACGGCAGTAGCTGCCAGCAGTAACCCAGCAAGAATGGCAATACAATTGCCAGACTGCGAAACAGAATAAGCCCAGGATATTGGCTTGAGAAGGGCACATCCAACAGGCAATTGTGTCCCATATATATAGGCAAGAGCAACGTACAGGACTGCCAGAAAGGCGGTCCCATGAGAAGCAGAACCGGCACATCGGTGAGAATGGTCATGACAGAGTACATTAGAAGATACAGCTGACCAAGGGAAGACAAAGCCACCGACAGACCCTAGGGGGTCGGGGTGCATGAGAGGTGGAATGATGCATAAACGGGATCAGACATAAATTGTCAGAAACAGTGCAACATGCCAGAGACATAGCAAAGAAAGAGCTGAGCCTGATGCATGCAACATCTTGCCAAGAGATGTGACGCATGTCAAGCAAAACAAGCCAGGGCCAAGTCCCGCCAGAGGGGGGGGGGGCCCAAGACCAGAGGCAACAGCAAGGGAAGCCATCCGGCACTGACACAAGGTGGCAGACATGGAAATAAAAGCTACAATTGCTGCCATCAAACCATGACACAGACAAGCTGGATCAAGGGAAGGCAGTATGCATGTCATCTGGTAGAAACAAAGGTCTACCAAGATACACAGCAAAAGTTTAAATAAAACCATCTGGAGTAGGCATGTCCAGGGCAAAGATGGCAATTACAAATGCAGGCCACTCTATCCGGAGAGGGGACCAACAGAAACCAACACCAACGTTGCAGGCACCAGCAGCCCAGGGGCATGAGGGACAAGCCGCAAATCAACTCAAGGTTGGCGAATAGTCTGGATGTAGCGCAGAATGATGCGGGACAAATAGACAATGAAGTGGTCAAACTGTATGGTGCATAACCACAAGAACGCAGAACATCAGAGTGATGAAAAAACTGCCATGTTCAAACAGACCACAGTAAACAGTGTGAAGCAGATTCACCACAGAACAGCAAATGCAGAAATCCTGGTGAATGAAACACCTGCATGGTTCCACAACGATCAAGTTGGGAACACCAGCCAGTTCCAGCATGGCCAAATTGGCCACAGAACAGTATCAGGTCAAGAATGACATGCAATCACAACTCCACAGCAGTACCAAGGATAGTGCTGAGATGTGTGCCAAGAAGCAACATGACGGGAAGGAACATTCCGTGGAATGTGCTAAAACGCCAGTAGCGCAGGTCCCAACACAGAGTGCGGGCCACGACAAACCACTACAACTGTGAGGATACTCCCCGTAGAACAGTTTGTAGAAGCAAGGAGAATATGTGACATTCTAGGAATGTACCAGAGCTCCAGACAAAGTAGCAAAAAGGCAAGGTGCACTACCACAGCAGTCACCATATTGCAACACTAGTCATGTCAAAAAATAAAATAAAGCCACAACCTCTGTAGTATACCCCAGCATATACAGTGTGTGTAAGCAAGGAGATGTACCATGTCCAAGTATGTACTAGAGCTCCAAACCAAAAGCTAAAGGCGTTGGGCAACCACCACAGTTGCCACCAAATTGCCACACTTCAAGAAATGCAATCCACAACACCTGCAATATACGCCAGTATAAAGACAGTGTGTAGAAGCAAGGAGGATACGTAGCATTCGCCAGAATGTACTAGAGCTCCAAAGGCAAAGGGAACTGCCACAGCAGCCGCCATAGTGCAACAATTCCATGAATATGAAAAAGTAAAGCCACAACTGCGGTAGTATACCTCAGTATATACAGCGTGTGGAAGCAAGGAGGATGAGTAGCATTCTCACTGAATGCACCAGAGCTCCAAGAGCAAAGGAGGACTGCCACAGCAGCTACCAGATTGCCCAGAAAAACAGTGCAGTTGCACATGCGCACCTGCATCAAAAATGGCATGGCAGACATGACCAATGTCTGAGATGAACCAAGGGTGGGAGACCCAATGTAAATGAAAACCATTTTTAAAAGGGCCAAAAACCCCACAACGTACCACCAAACCAGCGTAAATCAACCAGAAATGATCAGCCGGTCAGAAGGGTAGGTGAACGAAGTCTGTACGACCAATAGAACCAGAGATACATGTCAAACCTGTCAACATGTGACTGGAAATGGTCAATCGAAAAATCGCAAATAAATCGAAGAAAAATACCTGGAGAAACGGAAAAACGGACCGCTGAAACAGCGCGAACGTCCGCCGCGGATATCCAGACGTTGTCAATGCAATAAACAGCATTAAATACATCGTTTAATAGTGCCAAACAGCACAAATTCGGAGGCGTGTCCGCACGCAAAGCGTGCTTAGAAGAAACTGACGGCGCATGCGCGATGACCCGGATGTGACGGGGAGCGCGGGGAGCGTCCATTATTTTGAGGGAGCAGTGAATATTCGGAGGTAGTTAGAGGAATCCTATTGTTATAGTATACAGGGCTTAGGTAAGTATGAACGACTAAGAATCAGTTTGAAAGATTTGCATGTTTACGCCTTGAAAATTGGTTTTGGCAACCTTGAAAAACCTTGAATTTGAAACGGGTAAAATAGTGGGAACCCTGTATATTGCGCACTTTCACAGAGTAACTATGTCACAGATAAACGTAAAATAGAACCCACCACTTCAGGCTGCATCTCTTGAGCGACCCTTGCTCTGATGAATTCCACGACTTCTTCGTTTGTCAACACGTCCCAGATCCCGTCACAGGCCAGCAGCATGAACTCGTGCTCCTCCGTCAAATCTTCTACGATTATATCTGGGTCAGCTGGGAAAATGACAGAAATGCAAATTAAGACCCCAATTACTAAATATAATCTTGATGCAATCTTGATATATGCTGCAGCATTCTCAAAATTGAAATTACAACGTTTTGTATTTTTTAAGACAAATTTTTTTTCTCAGCCAAATAATCATTTTTTCATGAAGAAACTTAACTAGATAAAGATTTTGCATGACCTTACTATGATGTAGGACTTGGGGAAACCCTGCTTGAGAGTTATAACAGGGCCAATGTAAATCCCTCATCATCTGAAAGAACTCGGGACTACAACATTAAATGTTCTGAAGAACACTTCAAAGCACCAACCTGTGACTATCTGTTCCTCCGCAGGCTTCTTGGCATTCTTCTTAAATACAAAATCCCCTAATGCCCGAGATAAAGCCAGATTGCCTGAAACGAGTAATAGAAAAATATGAATAAGCTTACCTGGTCAACTTAATAAGATAAATTACCATTAACTACTAGTCAATAGGAACACACTTTAACAAAAGACTTTGTAAGAGAATACTTTACCATTCACCCTGTTGAATTCTACCCATCCCCCAGCGGCAATGATACGCTGCGTTTCAGTTTCGTTGCTGGGTTTGTGGTCGTAAGAGAGGGTCTGTACACGACCTTTGACACTGCATATTACCCTCGAGTCACCCACATTGCCCTGCAAAAAAGAAATACAAGTTCAAGTTCTGTAGTATATGATGGAAAAGACTACTGCAGGGTGCCCACCGAACAGTCTTTGCGAAGATCCAAAATGCAGTGCCGGACATTCGGTCCTGCAAGTTGGGAAGTTTGGCCGGACCGAAAGGAATTCAGCCGGACCGAATAAATGCGTTCGCGGCGATGCAATTTTAAATTTCAGTGTTTACAAACTAGTACCAGTAAAATTGCTTCAAAGTTATCAATTATTTAATTGATATGAAAAAATACAGCCTATATATATATATATATATCTAATGGTCTTGTCTATTTTGGTCAATGATCAAATGCCATAACCATACTTATTAAGAATTGCTTATTCAGATTCTCTTTAAAAAACAAGCATGTGCAACTGGGCACCTAAGTGTATTGGTACATTTGAGAAGGTCTGTAGGCTAAATTATGTGAAGAGGAACTAAGATGTTGATTTCTTTGAAATCGTGGTTTTTTTCTGATGCATCTAGACGTTTAAATCGTTGGAATAGACCAATATTTAAGGAATCTGGAGTTAAATCGCACTAGGGATCTGCATTTTACGCACTTTAACCGCAACCGCTAGCCCGCAATTGCTGCCCGCATTTCACATACGACGTAATGGCGGACGCTGTGGAATCGTGGTGGGCTTGCTGCTCGCAAATAAAACGATTTTTGTGTGTTATTTCTGTTATTTGGCACTGTGAACCCTCGGACATTCGGACCGGGAGTTAAGGAAGGTTTGTCGGACCCTGGTGAAAACTATCGGACAGGTCCGGCGGACCGGCAATCTTCGCAAAGACTGCCACCGAACATCGCATAAAATATAGGAATATAGGAATTTTTTACCGTAAAATATAGGAGGTTTTTGCTTGTTTTAATAGTACAATATAGGTAATATTCGACAGCGAAACCATCGGCAAATCACGGGATTGCTTCCACAATAAGCCGAAAACTTCTTGTCGTGGCAAAAACGTGTCTAAAATCATATATTTGGGGGGAATTTCGCTTAAACTTTGTATCCCAGACAAAAAACATGTATAAACGCGCGAAATATCTTGAAATCTTGAAAAATATAGGAATTTTCCCCAAAATATAGGAAATTATAGGAGGCCTTAAAAAATATAGGAATTATAGGAAATATAGGAGGAGTGGGCACCCTGCTACTGAAATGGAGTTTGAACAATATCAAAGACAAAATATAGCTCAACATTGATAAAGGTCCAGCAAGAATTTCATTGAGCTGCGACACAGAAATAGTCGCAATGTGTGAGAAACTCTCAATGAGGAGTCAGCATACTTGAATAAGTCAGAATTTTCAATCCGACAGAGTAACCAGAACTCCTTTCAAGCAGAAAACAACAAACCTCACATCTTAGACAGTTTTTCCATTATTTTGACGCCGTGTTTTGGATGCAATTTAGGAGTAATAGATTTACAGAAATCAAAGTAACTGGCTTTGAGTTGGTTATTGCTTGGCAGAACAGAAGGTGCCAAGCATAGAGCTAATATCTACACAGTTACGGAGAATACACATGATATCCTTAATACAGTGAATCAGTGATACCTAGTATTACCAAGTAATACCGACGCAAGAAGTTATAAGCAAACAATGCAGCATATAAACTGGTATACATACACAATAAATCTTCTTGTTCTTAATAATTGCCACCACAGCAGTTGACCCGGCCAAATCATCCTTCAGGTCTTCATCTAAAAACAAATTATAAATATTTTATTGTAAAATTATGTTAAATCACCATGTGCTGTGGCGAATGTTCTGAGTTTGATGCTAGGGTTCCTGGGACCAAAACATTTCTAAATTACTTTCTCGGTTTGTTTGTTTGTTTGTTTGTGTTTTACGCCTCTGCAGTACCTTAAGTGGGCTATATCGAGGCGGGCGACCGCCGTATGATGATGATGAGATGAGAAGACTGAGAGTCTGGCACATACCCTATTAATTCAGGGATGCCCAGGGTCTTTCAGTTGCCCCAGCATAGAATACTGGATACAACCCGCCTCCATTTAATGTCCCATGGGCTCGGACTAAAGTGAGTTCCCGGGCTGAGATTTGAACCCACGCCCTAAAAGCCAGTTGACAAGCGCACTTACCAATTAGGCCACGGGGGAACTAATTACTTTCTCAGTATTTATGATGCTAAATGGCTAGTGATGAGATATAATATATTATTCCAATATATTGATAGATTTCATGTGTGACTGATCTTGTGAGATGACGGAAGGATGGATGACTGGGGCTTTATGGCCTGTATTTATGCAGTTGGTGGGCTAATAGGGACAGGAGGACGACATGGCAATTTAAAAGCGAAGGACGATTGAAACTGCCTACCAATATAGGCCCAGGTGACCTGGTAAGAGCTGTATTTGAACTCTGGACCCAGTGATTGGCAGCCCAGTACGCTACCACTGAGCTAACCCTCCCTCCAACAGACTTAGTGAGAAAAGCATCATGAACTTACCGAGAAGCATGTCTTCGTCCAACTGCAAGAACCCATCTTTGATAGCAGTTTCTATGTTCCCTTGACCTAGAAAATGAGATACAAATGCAACCAGTGTGAATATGTAGCGACATTTAATTTATTATTATATTAGTGATTACCAGAGAATCATGACAAAAAGAGAAGGATAAAACCATCACCCTACAGATGCCTCTGAGTTATATCATGAGGAAGCTAATTGCATTCATGTAAGCCTTATAGGATCAATTGGAGCATTTTACAACATAATCTCTCACTCTAATTACAAAAGTAGTAATTTCATGTCATGATTCATGAAATCATACATGTTTGAATCTGTGACTGAAATCACCTTGATTTAAATCAATTAACCCTGGTAGTTTATAATATTTAAGAACACAATTTAAGGACACATCATTCACCTTTGTCTATTAAAAATTGATTATGGGTGTTTGGGGCTTTACGTCCTATATTTATGCACTTGGTAGGCTAATTAGGACAGGAGGAGGACACGGCAATGAGACGAAAGATGATTGAAAAAGCCGCCCCAACATAATCCCAGGTCACCCGGCAAGAGCTGGATTCGAACCTTGGACCCAGCGATTGGCAGTCCAGCACGCTACCAGTGGACCAACCCTCCCCCCCCCCCCGAAAATTGATTATGAAAAAATACTGGAATGACCCACACGAGATCAAAACTTACTGTATTCTGAATGTGAGATGATCTTCTTGTGGAGATTGTTTCCAGCATACTGTGCAACTTTAGCACCTAAAATCAAGGAATAGAAAATTCAAGAATCAACAAAAAACTGAAAAAAGTAAACACAGGGCTCCTGTGTTTCTGCAGGTGCAACAGATTTGAGAATAGATCATACCATGCTGACATGAGAAGTTATTATATGACCATCAACTCAGTTATTAACAGATCAAACCATGTTCAACTGACATAATTTGACAATCATCCTTGAAATTTCCAAGATGATTTGTGCCCATGTCTTGAAAGGAATTTTTTTTTCAGGAAAAAGATCCAATTCTGTCCCGAGTCACCCTATATTACAGTACATCAGTTTTCTGGACTCCTCATAGTCTTTCACTGATTACGGATGTAGATATTTGTGAATCATTCCAAGTAGTCATCTCTGAAAGCCCATTTTTTCAACAATGGCCTAACTTCTGATAAGGACCATTCCATTTAAAACTATCAGGGGGGGGGTTAATTTCTTTCGTCGTAAGATGGATGGGCGAAAATTCGCTTCAGATGTATGGTGGGATGGAAAGGAAATTGATTTAGATGTATGGAGGGGACCCAAAAAATTAGCTTTAGATGCATGTAGGGGATGGAGGGGACTCTCCATACCTGGAATATACTAGAAATATATCTGTAACAGCCTGCCCAATGCCGCAAGTTGAACAGCGTTACATTCGTGCATGCACAGACAGGAATACATATGGCTGACAAAGAGATGAGAAAGAGTCAGCCGCGGCAGGATTATCGTTGTTAATCACACTGTTTAAAAAATCGCTTTAGATGCATGTGGGGTGGGTAAAAAATTTGCATGTAGGGCCTCAAAAAAAATCTAAGTAGTAATGTATTGGGGGGGGGTCTGAAAAAATTCACTTTAGATGCATGGAGGGGATCAAAAACGTAACAATAGTTTTAAATGGAATAGCCCTAAGTAGAGCCAGACCATTAGACTTATTAAGTCCATGCAATACCCAATGGAAACCCTCTAACAAGTTGAAAATAATAAAGAATTGGATAGAGTAATACTTACCTCCATGGCCATCAAATACTCCAAAAAATGCTGTTTCTTCGTCCTCTGGCATAGATAGCATGTGGGTATGAGCATCTTCCATGTCTGTTATCTTGTTAAAGAAAACTTTTTGAGACTCAGTACAATTAATTAGAGTAATTAGTGCACCAGGAGAGTTAAAAAGACAAATATATATCAACACTCTGGATGGCAAACATACTAGGGATGTCATCGAAAACAAAATTTTTCCGATCCGATAATCGACAAAAATGTTTCCGATGCATCGCATGTATCGATACCTTTTCACGCACCCAAAAAATGGTAAAATCCAAGTTTTATTGTTGTGTTTCACCAAAAAAATCACAAGAACTCAGAATTTTCGTCATCCGCGTCGGCCATATTGAATCTCGTGGTCTCGTTTGCGAGATTTCAGACGAGAACAGAGCAATGATGGCGCGATTTTCATGTAAACAACGTGGATTCTACTGGATTTCTTGCAAAATTTTCCAATAAATATGCCGAATGTGATGGAAATTATGTATTCGATACTTGCCATGTTGTATCGATACAGTATCGATATGGACAAACTTTCCGATGCATCGATTTTGGCCGTATCGATGACAGTCCTAAAGCATAACATACCGAAGCTCACATTAGGTGCAGGAAACAAATGTCAATTGCGGATAAGAACCCTTTGGCCTAAACTAAGTCATACAGTTTTATATTACCATTATAAATAACACCCCCAATTATGTTAATACAACAGGAATGTAATATTCAGCGTCGCAGCCGGGATTTACCACAGGGGGAGGCAAGCAGCTTTTTGAGGGGGGAGGGAGGGGGCAGACAGGCGATCGAAAATTTAGAAAATTTTAATGCAAAAATGTACAGTATAAAACACAATATTAACAGAAACATTGCATCATTGTGAATGTGTATCATTGTGCAGAATGAGACAGAAAACATGAAAATAATATTCAGGAAAGTGTGTGCACATGCAGTGTTGGCAAAGAAATTGAGAATTGCCAAATACTATGATTTCTCACACTCACAGGGATGGCTGGAGGGGAGAGGGGGGCACTTGTCCTGCCCAACCCACTAGCTACGCCACTGGTTACAGTCACTCATACTCAAATGTGTTTCAAATTGTTTAATATTTTAGAAAAGGATACTTATTCTCCAGCCCTGCATGCTGGACGAACCAACTTTGTAGTCCTCATTTTGACAGCTGGTTGTCTCCTTGGCTGTGACGGGTTCTGACAGAGTTTGGCCCATGGTGGTTTATGGTTTAAAACTGTGACAAAAAAAAAACAACTGATATGTAGTGATGTATCATAAATGCAAGAATTTCTCCATAATGATAGGTTAAAAACATGTCATAAAGGACACAGTTTAAGATTTGTCCACACACACAGGAGTATGTACACAATAATCACAACTCACAACCTTAATTAAACCAATAGGTTGCTATCTTGAGTACTCACCACTGTGAACATTATTATTGATCACATGAGTACTCAGTAATGGACACAGATCTCCCAATCAATACAATAACAACCAAGTGAGAACAAGTGACAACCTGGCAAAGTGTGCAACAAACCGTGTCACCCCTGTTAGGAAATACTAAAATATACTACAATCCACATAAACTAGTACAGTTTTGCATTTGACATTTGTCAGCATGAATAATCAAGTGACAAAAAAACAACAACAGAAAACAACTTCTGACAGAGCACCTCTTTGCCAATCAGTAGACCCAGTATTACCATTGGGGCTCAGACTGTGGACTGTCACTGACATATGAGTGTTAATTACAACGCGACATTTGATCCCCTGAACTTGTGCCATAACCTCATCATACCATAACAAGTCAAGGATGTCCTCAAATTCTGTATTATCACCCGTTCTCAGGACAAGATAATTTTGCTCACAAAAAACTCCATATTCCGAGAACGACAGCCCATAAAAACGCATGGTTTCGTTAGATAACATATTCTTAGACACCAATAGGCCTTAATGTATACCTTATTTATCTAAGACAGCAACAGTTTACATTGTTTGAACAAATATTGGTTGCCCTTTCTCTGCGGAAACTCAAGTCGAACTTCTTCCAATATTGGTCATTTTCGATTTATGAATCCTTGGGGTCAGTGTAAAATGCGGACCATGCGGGCCATGCGGACCATGCGGACCAGCCCTTAAACAAACAATCGTGGCTTCATTTCCAGGGAAGCTACAGTCTATCAGTCTGGTACAACACTGGGGTAAAGGATGCGGACCAAATGCGGACCAAGTAGCTGCAGACCAAATTTATGCGGACCAGACAGACTGAAGACAAAATAGGCCTATATATATGATTCAATTAAATACTAGGAAATTACTTGACAGTATATGGCCTTCAGAATAATGTCCTCCCAAATTTAATTTAATATTTTTTGATCAGCATGATAGGAATTTTGGTCTGCATTTGGTCTGCATGATAGAAATTTTGGTCTGCATGATAGAAATTTTGGTCTGCATTTGGTCTGCATTTGGTCTGCATGATAGAAATTTTGGTCTGCATTTGGTCTGCATGATAGAAATGTTGGTCTGCATGGCAGAAATTTTGGTCTGCATTTGGCCTGCATGATGGAATTTTGGTCTGCATTTGGTCTGCATGATAGAAATTTTGGTCTGCATTTGGTCTGCATGATAGAATTTTGGTCTGCATGATAGAAATTTTGGTCTGCATACTAGAAATTTTGGTCTGCATTTGGTCTGCATGATAGAAATTTTGGTCTGCATTTGGTCTGCATGATAGAAATTTTGGTCTGCATGGCAGAAATTTTGGTCTGCATTTGGTCTGCATGATGGAATTTTGGTCTGCATTTGGTCTGCATGATAGAATTTTGGTCTGCATTTGGTCTGCATGATAGAAATTTTGGTCTGCATGATAGAAATTTTGGTCTGCATGATAGAAATTTTGGTCTGCATGATAGAAATTTTGGTCTGCATGATAGAAATTTTGGTCTGCATTGGTCTGCATCATGGAAATAATGGTCTGCATGATAGAAAATGTTCACTAACCTGTAATCTGGCACATGCATGGTACTCCAAGGAACAAAATTGTTAATAAAAGTAAATCCTAATATTTTTTTTATTGGCCGATTAGTTAAGGTAATCCCATCAGCCAATAGGAACAGATTGAGTTTCAACCAATAGGAGAGCCAGGATCATCTTTCATTAATATTCAGACTAAAAGTCCAAAAGAACTGTCACACCTTGCAGCAAATATACTGTGATCAAGAAATGAAAGGAGGGCAATTATATTCAAAAGACATGAATTAAAGTGCAATTAAATTCAAAATCTGGCAGTCAGTGCCTTGTAATCAATGGATTACAGAGAGTGCCATTTTTTGGCTTGGATCAAATGCAATTGAAAATACACATTCAATTGAATGGCGCCTCCATATTTCAATTCATGGCTTTTTGAAGTGATTAATTGTCTTGACAATAAAGAAAAATATTTTATTTTATTACAAAGATAGAATGAAAATGAATTACTTCAAATGAAAAGAAAAGAAGAACAAATCCTCCAGAAAACTAAATTGGCTGCAGAAACTCCCTTTTACATTGTCAGTTAATTTAATTGTTTAATTCTGAAATTGTTTTTAATTCTGAATCTCTGAGTCTGAGACATGGTCTGCATTCTGGTCCGCATCCTGGTCTGCATTTGGCCCGCATGGTGTTATATCAACAATTAGCAGTAGCTTCATGGTGTTGTATTAGCAATTAGCAGTAGCTTCTTTGTTTGTCTAACCTCTCTGTCTGTTGGTTTTACTGGGGGTCCGCATGGTCCGCATGGCCCGCATGGTCCGCATTTTACACTGACCCGAATCCTTGTGACATAATTGAAGTACAGACCATGATGCCATGAAAAGCACCTTTACACCATAGAATCTGGCTATTTATAGTAGGTGTTAACACCAATGAAATTAGATTTGACTGTCTGTAGGCAAACTGTCAAGTTAAAGCTCGATTTTATATACAATTTGTTTCTATTTCACCAGTAGTCGCGAGTATTTTCATTTACCAAATCGAATAGCACCTGTTCATCCAATTAACGCGTGGTGGCGCACCTGCCATCCGAGCCGCCACATTGCGAGAAATATCTGAAGCAATCAAATCAAGATGGAAGTTGATGAAGAAGGTGCTGATGATTCCCAAATTTTAGAAGAAAAGAACAAGGCCTACACTCTCTTGTCGGATGCATGTTGTGTGTACATATGTTGGCTACTTATTGTAGACTTGAGTGATATTCATTTAAAGTCGGATAAAGTAAAACTTGCCCTGATTTATGTCTCAAGAAAATTTGAAGATAATCTTGCGCCTTTCTAAAAGTTCAAGAGAGCACGTGGTCCAGGGTCTGGGGACCTGGTTTGGTAATTACTCAGCAAATTGTGATGTTGCTCTTTAATGGTTCAATTAATAAGACTAGGGTCTGCTGTTGCTTAACAAAAACTGGATCTCACATTGATCCTACTGAGTAAGTTTGTTAAAAAAGAATTTGGTAAAATACTAAATTACTAAATTTGAAGCCTTTAGACCTGTAAGCCAGCCAATGGCTGAAAAATCGGCTGGCTGGTGAAATTGGCAGGTGGCTAGCTGCTGATAGCTGCTCAGCCGGAAACTTTGGTAGAGGTGGCTGACTGAATTCTATACCGGCTGGTAGCAGCTGGCTAGCAGCTGGCTGTGAGATGTTTTTACAAGGATCTCATTGAAATTCTTTTTTTGAAATACTTTTATGCCTTTCAAAATGGCAGTACCTTAGTCATGATCATAAATACTTTAAAGTGTCATTGAACTTCAACTGAGAAATTCTATATTTCCTTGACAACTGGAAATTGCAATAGGCCTGGGATTGGGGATATTTGAGTTATTCCTTTTGACTGAGTGATCTGTGATAAGTAGGCTTAAAGTCACTGATCCAGGACAAAATTTAAGAGCTAGGCCTACCTTGAAACAAAGAGTCTTGTTTCTCAAACTATTTTGCTGTTTTGCAATTGCAAAGGTTCAAAATGACCTCCCCATAAAGATCCCTTGTCTTCAACTTGGAAGGTCACATAAAGTGTGCCCTAAAGGGTGTGTCATTCCGTTAGCTGATAGGCTGAGAAGGTAAACTTGGTCATAGTCTGAAATTGTGACTGAAGCTGGCTGTGTAGCTGCATGCATATGGGAGTATGAATGAAAGTAGGCCTATAGTTAATTTTCACCTTATGACAATAGAGATATCACCTTGTGGTATAACGTAGTCACTATCTCACTGATATGAAATTGTTAGCACTATATACTAGTATATAGTGAAGTAAGCCTATATAGGCCTGTGTGTGACAAGATAGACCTCTACAAAACTTGAGAAAATACTTACATGTAAAAGGCCTAATTTTAGAATGTAATTTAAGCCATACAATTAAGGACAAAGGTCCGACAAGCAACAAGACAATTTTATGTTTTCAACATCAGCTTGGTATAGGCATTTATTATTTTTTAATTCACACACAATGTCACACATGTAGGGGAATGCACTACCATTGCGGCCAAGTTGCTTCAGTCTAACCTTCATCCTTGCCACATCAAACAAATTGGTCAAGGATGACTGATTGCAATTAGAAGTTCACACCTTGGCCAAAGAGAACCCCTTGCATTGCATTGTATCTAATTAAACTTTAAAGAAATCTGCCCTGTTCTTCTAGCATCTTCTAATTGCCATCAGCACTGACAGGCTGTAATGGTGAACAGAGCATAGCACTGCATGGATTGTCTCCTTCAAATCGGCGCGGAAGTCGGCGCAAACGGGTTCGCGGCGGCTGACCAGCTAATCAATGTGTTTAGTGGCTGCTGGCTTGCCACTTTTTCAGCGGCTGAGCCGCAAATCGGCGGCGGCGTACAGGTCTAGAAGCCTTGGATTGGATCATAGGAAGTTGCACTTGTTGGAAGGTCTAGGTCCTGACTCTAGGGTTCGAAATCCTGGTACGCAGGTACTGCCCTGGCTCTTGACAGTCTTGGCTCTGGGCTCCCTTTATCATCCAAGTTCATATCAGCAATAGAAAAGTTCCACTTCAGTAGATTCTCTGGGTGATAAGTTCACGTCGGTAAAAGAGATTTCACTTTTTTTAGCATTGAAAATTTTCATTTTCTTTCACAGTGAACCTTCAGAAAGAATGTGAGAAACTCGGAAAATTGCATGGCAGCATTATGAAACAAAATCAAGAAATTGAAAATTATGTGAATAGATGTAAATTGGTGAGTTTCATTTCGGTTTGATAATGGTCATGTTACTGTAACTTGGAACAATTAAAATTACTTGTTTCAGAACTACTCTTTAAGAACTTTAAGAGTACTGAATTTCCTGTAGGCCTAGTTTTAAATTTCCTCTAATTTGTATCTTTTCAGGCCCAGCAGAAGGTCATGTCAGCAGTGAGAGAACCTACAATACAAGACCTTTAGATGTGTGACAATTTGTTTTTTAAATCAATTTGTATCTTTCATATATATTCACATAGCCTTCATAGATTTGGTGTAGTGGTTTTGATTCTCTCCTGGGAGGTGCCTCAATTTGGATGTGTGCTAGCACTCCTAGGTGTGTTAGAGAGAGATTCCTTTCTTTGTCTAAATCTTTAAAAAAACTTTTGAGTTTTTTCATAAATTTCCACTTTTGGAAGGTTTTCTTGCAAGCCAGTTTCATGTGAAAACATAATTCAGCTTCCAGTCACTCTGACCTTCTTTACATGATGTAAGACTTCGAGCAGGGCTTCCAGAGATGTCACTCTCTGTGCTAGAGCTGCCGAAGCTTGGCACCTTCCGTAGCGCTTTGGCTTTTGAAGTTGGTTTTACTCTGCGCCCGGAGGCGGTTATCATGGGTACATCATTCATTCAATTAGGAATCTGGACATTTTGTTAGTTTGAGAGAGACATTTAATTTGGAAAATGCAAGTGGAAAACTGCATGTGAAATTTGTTGTGTGAACTTTTGATGTGCTGGAAGTCTTGTAGTGTGGACTGCCACTTCTGCAACATGATCTTCCACAATGTATTTGTCTTTGGCACTTTCATGTTAGTATTTTGGGCAGGAAAATGTGATGTACTATGTGTCCGCAAGCTGACAGCGGCAGTTGGTGTGTTGTGAAAGGAACAAATGGTTTGTGGTTCAGGGATTTGCATTGTTCTTCATGGGCTATTGTTTTGAGAAAATATTAAAATGCTTCACCTAAAAGCATGTGAATTCATCAAACTTTTTTGTTTTGGGAGTGAAAATTAGCTTTGAAACCAAATAATCAGTAGTAAGCACTATGAGTTCTGTGGAATGCCCTCGAATGCTTCAATGCTGGGAAATGTGTCTTGTTCAAGAAGACTGTCTTTTATCGAGTGCAACATGGTAATGCATTTTTACCAAGTTGATTGTGTTTTGACACAATAGCGTACACGTGAATTCCATCTTAAATGAATAAAGAACTTAGGTGTTTTTCAATTTTTTGACGACTCCTTAAAACATGTAAGGGGGAGGGTTGGTCTTGTGGCAACGTGCTGGGCTGCCAATCGCTGGGTCCAGGGTTCGAATTCAGTTCTTGCCCAGTCACTTGGGCTTATATTGGACGGCTGTTTCAATCATCCTTCACCTCATTGCTGTGTCCTGCTCCTGTCCTAATTAGCCTACCAAGTTCATAAATACAGGACGTAATGCCCCAATCATCCATCAATACTTATTTACTTTTGAAGTATTAAAATGCTTTGGCTTATTTAAAGCATGTGAATCTCATCAAAGTCTTGGAGATGTTGTACTTCTACAAATTCAGAATATGCCTCTGTTCAGTGGCATGCACATGTGAGTTGTGTGTTGGTTGAGTCTTGTCTCAAAATTGTGTCTTGTTTCAAGTTCGGGAATCCTTCATTGGGAAATGAAACGTGGTTAGTGGCATGTGAATATCATTTATGAAATCTGCCACATTAAAGCATCATTGACTTGATTAAATTAGATTAAGTTCTCCTGGCTCCATAAAATTTGGTAGTTCAAGGATTGGGATTGTTCTGGGTCAATCTGGGAACTTATTTATTAAAATGCTTCGCCTTGTTTAGCATGTGAATTTCATCAAAGATTTACAAGTCAAACATTTCACCTTTGAAATTGCACCTCTGTTTCTTTCAAAATTGCCTTGTCGAGTCTCGTAATAGTAGGAACTCGGCATATATGAAATTTGCCATATTGAAGCACCATTGACAGTTGATTGAATTTGGTTCTCCATGCAGTTGGTATGTTGAAGGAATTACTGGTTTGTGGTTCAAGGATTTACTTTATTATGCTTGAGCTCTAGTGAGAAAATATTAAATTGCTTTGCCTTCAAGCATGCAATTTCATCCAAGTTTTTAAATAGAAAAGATGTTAAACTGAGGTGTCTGAAGAAGTTAATTAAATTCCTGGGTTATAGTGTAAAATGCTTCATTGCTGGATTATGGCCTGGATATGTGACTTTCAGTCCGTCAAGACTTCTTTATCTAAGTGTGCTGCCCGAAAACCTGTAAATTTCAAAATGTTGACTTCTAAAATGTTATGACGCAATAGCATGTGAATTTAATTTAATGGTCCATGGTTTTAATTGATTGTCAGTTTCGTGTATCTAGTGTTGTCAGTGTTTACAGTAATATATGAATCTGTTCATAGAACGATGCTTTGAAACAATGGTATGTGAATTTCATTCTGGGATAAGTGTTGAGAAAATATTAAAAAATTGTGTTTTGAACAGTCTGTAATTCAATAAGAACTGCCTTGATTCAATTATAGCCTGTAAATTTCATCTTATGCAGCAGTGTCACTGAAATTCTCTCAAGTGTTGTAATAATTGGTCAACTTAGGCCTAACATCCTAATCATAGCAAGCAAATCCTTCTGCAAATCTTGAAAGTATGGTGGAGAGCCTCCGATGGTGTTTAAGAACTTGTATCCAATGTCTTTGAAAAAACTATGTCTTGTGGTGTGGACTGCCACTTCTGCAACATGATCTTCCACAATGTATTTGTCTTTGGCACTTTTGAAGTGAATGTTAAGGCATGGGAAACCAGCGATGGGTCTTACCGTAGACGATGAGAAATTGAATCTGAGGCGCTCCGAGCCGGACGTCCGGAAGCGGTCCCCGCGCATGCGCAGCGCGTCACAGGTCGCCGCGCCCCTGGCGTCGATTTACCACATCCTCCCCTCTGGTGAATTTGGGTCCCAGTCTTCGGTCGAGGTTAGATCCATCCACACAGGAACTTCGGCGTCGGCTACTTCAGGGGTCATCCAGAGGTACGGGGAAGGTGTTCACTAACGTGCTGGGGACCGTGGAGCCGCCGGGTCCCGACCGACGAGCGGTCCTGAGGTCAAGTAACCCTGTAGACCCAACGGCCCAGCCAACTAATCTAGCGACGGCTCTGCGGACCGACCGAGGCCGTCGGGCCCCGACCGTCACGACAGATAACAGAGCAATCTAAATTCTCTCAGACCCTTTCTGTAAAATCTCATGATTTTTCAATGCGACGATTCATGACCCCTGTCCCACAGGGGTCCAGGGCTAGGTTGGAGTGCCTGCTGATCCAGGAGAATATGTGCATCATGCACTCCTTGAACTGACAAGGGCAGGTCCTCGGCCGGGTAACGGCCCGAGGGCAGAATGGCTCGGGTGGCATCCCGAGAGATGTTTGAGAGGACCGTCGCCAGGGCTGTGGGTTCCAACAGACGCGAGATGGACCCGACTGAACTCCCTGACGAGGTCTCCACTCCGTTGAGTGTTTCCCACACTCGGTGAAGAGCCCGCCGTGCAGGAGCGACGATGACGGGCTGCTCAAAAGCAAGCCATCCCCGCTCATACAGGCAGGACAGGAGATACTCAAAGGAGTCGCAGCCGAGGTCATCCTGAATGATGCTCAGCATGCCTCGGGTGCGACGGCTCCACACTATCAGTTGGGAATCCTCGGAGGAGGATTGACAATCCTGGTGCCCACCACTCCCTGGGGCGTCCCGGGGCATCTCGCAAACCCAACAAGCCTTGTCGGGAACTAACCACCAGGGCAGATGATGGGCCTGGATATGCTCCGGCAGAAGGGGAGCAGTGGTTCCATACACCGGACAACCAGGGTACACACTGCCATCGCCTGAGCCACCAGGTACTGGGGCCACAGAAGATGGAGGGGCCATAGCTGCCAGGTGGGTGGTTACATTGGAGGGCCCCCCTGTTACATTAGGAGTTCGGGGTAAATACTAATGGCACAATCAAGGAGAGCTTACCATGCTGTTGCAGGGCCGCCGCCTGAGCCTTGCGGGCCTTCGAATTCTTGTGCCGCACCCGGCGACGGTAGTTGCGATGCGTCGCAAACCCAGGATCCACTTCCAGTGGTGGCATGGCGGAGAAATCCGTCGGGGACGGGGATGCCGGTGCCGGGGGAGGGGCCACAGTAGGGGGTGGAGGGACGGCATCTACAGGCTCTAAGGGAGGCAGGTCATCCTCCACATCGGACATATCCGACGGAGTATGCAGGTCCAGCACAAACGATGCATCCAGGAGGGAGCTGGAACTGACCGCCGGGCTTGGCGATCGATTCCATGAAGCCTCTGCCGGAGGGTCGAGTCGATCCGCATCTTCCTCCGGGGACGGCGGGGGCATCACCGGTGCAGGGGTAGGTCACCAGGGGTCATCAGTCTGAGTGCCGGCACTCACGGTGGTCTTCACCACCTGCTCAGCCGCGGCCTGGGCGACCAGCAGGATGTCCTGGGCGTCGAGGAGGGTCGCCGGACGGTACAGGGCCTCCGAACGAAAGTGACCCCCCTCGACCCACATGAAAGTTTCGGCCAAGAGGCCTGTAGTTGGGTTGATATGCCGCCCGTGGCGGACGTGGTGAGCGATGGCTCGTGCTTGATCCATCTTCACAGCTTGACAACTTCTACACTCTCAACTCCGGTTTACCGCTGGGGAGGGAACGGAAAAGAGTCATGGACATACATTAGACTTATTTGGTTCTTGTTCGGCAATTAGCAGTTTATTCAATTGTGACATTTCTGCCTTGGATCCTTCCATACTTGTATATCACCTATTTTTTTAACTTATTATGTCCGGTGTGACTTAGATAGTGTGACTCATCAAGTGTGACTTACCAAGTGTACTTCAAAAAATTTGCAACCCCATTCGAATGCCATGGCGAGTACCCAACCGTCTACCGTCACGAGGACGGGACAGGCTGGATACTCCACCCGGTAATACGAATCCTGATATGAGTGATCCTCATGGCTTTAGCCCCTCTCCTAGGGTCGGAGGGGACACCATGGACCTACTTACGGCCAATCCCTATAGCAATGGCATTCCGTTCACGAAGGCTGTGGGTTCCACCAGACGAGATACGTACCCATACTGACAATTCAGCGTAACAGACCCTGAGGCTAGCACCGTCAACAGTGTTATCTGGACAAGGCAGCCGTCAGACCCCGCCACGCACCTGACCTGTGGGTTCCAAAAGACGAGATAGGTACCCACCCTGCCCACAACACCCTAGCCTCCCCTCCCGCAACGTGCTGGGCTGCCAATCGCTGGGTCCAGGGTTCGAATTCAGTTCTTGTCCAGTCACTTGGGCTTATATTGGACGGCTGTTTCAATCATCCTTCACCTCATTGCTGTGTCCTGCTCCTGTCCTAATTAGCCTACACAGTTCATAAATACAGGACGTAATGCCCCAATCATCCATCAATACTTATTTACTTATGAAGTATTAAAATGCTTTGGCTTATTTAAAGCATGTGAATCTCATCAAAGTCTTGGAGCTGTTGGAGATGTTGTACTTCTGAGAGATTCAGAGTATGCCGCAGTTCAGTGGCATGCACATGTGAGTTGTGCTGGTTGAGTCTTGTCACAAAATTGTGTCTTGTTTCAAGTTCGAGAAACATTCATTGTGGGAAATGAAACCTGGTTAGTGGCATGTGAATATCATTTATGAAATCTGCCACATTAAAGCATCATTGACTTGATTAAATTAAATTAAGTTCTCCTGGCTCCATAAAATTTGGTAGTTCAAGGATTGGGATTGTTCTGGGTCAATCTGGGAACTTATTTATTAAAATGCTTCGCCTTGTTTAGCATGTGAATTTCATCAAAGATTTGCAAGTAAAACATTTCACCCTGAAATTGCACCTCTGTTCTGTTTCTTTCAAAATTTCCTTGTCAAGTCTCGTAATAGGCACTCGGCAGTCAGCATTTGTGAAATTTGCCATATTCAAGCACCATTGACAGTTGATTGAATTTGGTTCTCCATGCAGTTGGTATGTTAAAGGAATTACTGGTTTGTAGTTCAAGGATTTGCTTTATTCTGCTTGAGCTCTAGTGAGAAAATAGTAAAATGCTTTGCCTTCAAGCATGCAATTTCATCTAAGTTTTTAAAGTGAAAAGATGTTAAACTGCAGTGAGTGATTTAATCCATGCAAACAACATTCATATCAACATAATTTTTATTGTGATGTCGGGTGGTAGTTTTCCGTGGACGACTCTTTGTCTCGCATTCCAATGACGGAGAGCCTGATTCCTGTTCCACCATTTTCCTTTTTTTGCGCATCTTCAATCCTTGCGCGTTTGGTTGGAGGAGTATCAGATGATACAGAACTTACAATCGAAAAACTATCACCAGCTTTTGAAGATGTCACATTCTAAATGGCAACTTTTGGTAGACCCTCAGGAAATACTTCGTCCTGTTGCAATCCAGACACCAAGCCAGCAATTATGTTCAAATATGAAGTCCATCAGGCAAATTCAAATTTCATTTTCACAAATCACCACTCTTAAGTCAGTTTGACACGCTGGCTTGATGATTCTTCCTGATCGAGTCATTTGAGGGGGTCGAGTGGGAGTAGGCGGAACGGACTTATCCATTTTCACACTGGGAGTCCTGTGACTTAGAGAGAGAGATTGCTTTCTTTGTCTAAATCTTTAAAAAAACTTTTGAGTTTTTTCATAAATTTCCACTTTTGGAAGGTTTTCTTGCAAGCCAGTTTCATGCCAAAACATAATTCAGCCTTCCAGTCACTCTGACCTTCTTTACATGATGTTACACTTCTAGCCGGGCTTCCAGAGATGTCACTCTCCGTGCTAGAGCTGCCGTAGTTTGGCACCTTCCGTATCGCTTCGGCTTTTGAAGTTGGTTTAACTCTCCGCCCGGAGGCGGTTATCATGGGTACATCGTTCATTCAATTAGGAATCTGGACATTTTGTTAGTTTGAGAGAGACATTTAATTTGGAAAATGCAAGTGGAAAACTGCATGTGAAATTTGTTGTGTGAACTTTTGATGTGTGGAAGTCTTATTGATCATTTGTCAAATTAAATTTGAAATTTCCTCAAGTCATACTAGGGGGAAGGACCGGAAGGTTGGTCTAGTGGTAGAGTGCTTGATTGCCAATCGCTGGGTCCAGGGTTCGAATCCAGCTCTTGCCGGGTCACTTGCACTTATTTCGGACGGCTGTTTCAATCATCTTCGCCTCATTGCCGTGTCCTCCTCCTGTCCTAATTAGCCTACCCAGTGCGTAAATACAGGACGTAAAGCCTCAATCATCCATCCATCCGTGTACTCCTGTCCTAATTGGCATACCAAGTGCATTAATACGGGATGTAAAGCCCCAGTCATCCATCCATCAATACTTGTTTACTTATGAAGTATTAAAATGCTTTGGCTTATTTAAAGCATGTGAATCGCATCAAAGTCTTGGGAGCTGAGATGTTACACTCCTGAGAATTATGCCTCTAATCAGTGGCAAGCATATCCGATTCGTGTGTTGGTTGAGGCTTGTTGTGAAATCGTGTGTTGTTCATCAAGTTGTTCTGGAGACGTTCATTGTGGAAAATGAAACCTGGTTAGTGGCATGTGAATATCATTAATGAAATCTGCCACATCAAAGCATCATTGACTGTCGATTTAATTTAGTAAATTTTAGTTTTCCTGGCTCCATAAATTTATTAATATTTGGTGGTTGAAGGATTTGGGTTTTTCTGGGAACTTCTTTATTAAAATGCTTAGCCTTGTTAAGCATGTGAATTCATCAAAGATTTGTAAGTGAAATGTTTCAATGTTTCGAATTGCACCTCTTTTCTGTTCTTTCAAAATTGCCTTGTTGAGTCCTATAGCAGGCACTCCGCATTATGAAATTTGCCATAAGAATATGTAGTCAAGCATCATTGACAGTTGTTTGAATTTGGTTATCTAACACTTTGTTAAAGGAATTACTGGTTTGTGGTTCATGAATTTGCTTTGTTCTGCATGAGCTCTAGTGAGAAAATATTAAAATTATTTTACTTCAAGCATGCAATTTCATCGAAGTTTTCAAAGTGAAAAGATGTTAAACTGGAGTGTCTGAAGAAGTTTATTTTCCTGTGTTATGTTGTAAAATGCTCCATTGCTGAGTTATGGCCTGGATACTGTCTACAAATGGACTGCTCTTGCATTGCCACAGATCAGAACATATGCTGTCTTGTGTTGCCACCTAGTGATTAGTGTGCTATTCCGTGAGCTCCTACGAGCGTCAACATCATTTCGATCAGAGGAACACACACAATTTTGTCTGGAAGACACCGGGGCTGTTTCTGAGTGTGCTGATGGCCTTGTCTACTTCCTTAGAGAGTGTGATTGCCGAGTCTGACTCTGATATACATCAATGTTGAATAGAAATTTTGTGAATGTGCAATGAAATTGGAACTGTTTCTTGGGACAGCAATGATGTAGCATACAAAATCAACTTTTGTGCCAGGTGGCAGCAGCATGCAGCAGCATGCAGTTCTCATTTTCACCAGACTGGCCTGGATATGTGACTTTCAGTCCGTTAAGACTTCTTTATCAAGGTGTGCAGCCCGAAAACCTGTAAATTTCACCAAAATGTTGACTTCTAAAATGTTATGACGCAATAGCATGTGAATTTCATTTAATGGTCCATGGTTTGAATTTATTGCCAGAGTTTCGTGTATCTAGTGTTGTCATTGTTTACAGAAGTTCATGAATCTGTTCATAATGACATTGCTTTGCAACAAAAGTATGTGAATTTCATTCTGGGATTAGTGTTCAGAAAGTATTACAAAATTGTGTTTTGAACAGTCTTAGTAATTCAATAAGAACTGCCTTGATACAATTATAGCCTGTACATTTCGTCTTATGCGGTCAGTGTTACAGGTAATTTCATTAGTACGCGATTCTTAGGTTCTAGACCCACCAAATACATGGCATTTTTAGTTAATCTGATTGGTTTAGAAGCAACAGAACGTCACACATTGATTTATCAAACGTAGTAAGTATTGATTCTTCACAGCCAAGTGTGAATGACAAGAATCGCATGGTAATGAAAACACCTGTAATTGCAGCAGTGTTACTGAAATTGTCTCGAGTGTTGTAATAATTGATCGACTTGGGGCTAACATCGTAATCATTGCAAGCAAATCCTTCTGCATAGCTTGAAAGTATGGTGGAGAGCCTCCGATGGTGTTTAAGAACTTGTAACCAATGTCTTTGAAAAAACTATGTCTTGTAGTGTGGACTGCCACTTCTGCAACATGATCTTCCACAATGTATTTGTCTTTGGCATTTTCGTGTTAGTACATCTCATTTTCCTGCCCAAAGTACTATGTGTCCGCAAGCTGACAGCGGCAGTTGGTGTGTTGTGAAAGGAACAAATGGTTTGTGGTTCAGGGATTTGCATTGTTCTTCATGGGCTATTGTTTTGAGAAAATATTAAAATGCTTCGCCTAAAAGCATGTGAATTCATCAAAGTTTTAGTTTTGGGAGTGAAAATTAGCTTTTAAACCAAATAATCAGTAGTAAGCACTATGAGTTCTGTGGAATGGCCTCAAATGCTTCAATGCTGGGAAATGTGTCTTGTTCAAGATGAAGTGAATGTTAAAGCATGGGAAACCAGCGATGGGTCCGTTGGGTGTTTCCCACACTCGGTGAAGAGCCCGCCGTGCAGGAGCGACGATGACGGGCTGCTCAAAAGCAAGCCATCCCCGCTCATACAGGCAGGACAGGAGATACTCGAAGGAGTCGCAGCCGAGGTCATCCTGAATGATGCTCAGCATGCCTCGGGTGCGACGGCTCCACACTATCAGTTGGAAATCCTCGGAGGAGGATTGACAATCCTGGTGCCCACCACTCCCTGGGGCGTCCCGGGGCATCTCGCAAACCCAACAAGCCTTGTCGGGAACTAACCACCAGGGCAGATGATGGGCCTGGATATGCTCCGGCAGAAGGGGAGCAGTGGTTCCACACACCGGACAACCAGGGTACACACTGCCATCGCCTGAGCCACCAGGTACTGGGGCCACAGGAGATGGAGGGGCCATAGCTGCCAGGTGGGTGGTTACATTGGAGGGCCCCCCTGTTACATTAGGAGTTCGGGGTAATGGCACAATCAAGGAGAGCTTACCATGCTGTTGCAGGGCCGCCGCCTGAGCCTTGCGGGCCTTCGAATTCTTGTGCCGCACCCGGCGACGGTAGTTGCGGTGCGTCGCAAACCCAGGATCCACTTCCAGTGGTGGCATGGCGGAGAAATCCGTCGGGGACGGGGATGCCGGTACCGGGGGAGGGGCCACAGCAGGGGGTGGAGGGACGGCATCCACAGGCTCTAAGGGAGGCAGATCATCCTCCACATCGGACATATCCGACGGGGCATGCAGGTCCAGCACAAACGATGCATCCAAGAGGGAGCTGGAACTGACCGCCGGGCTCGATCCGCATCTTCCTCCGGGTACGGCGGGGCATCACCGGTGCAGGGGTAGGTCGCCAGGGGTCATCAGTCTGAGTGCCGGCACTCACGGTGGTCCTCACCACCTGCTCAGCCGCGGCCTGGGCGAACAGCAGGATGTCCTGGGCGTCGAGGAGGGTCGCCGGATGGTACAGGGCCTCCGAACGAAAGTGACCCCCCTTGACCCACATGAAAGTTTCGGCCAAGAGGCCTGTGGTTGGGTTGATATGCCGCCCGTGGCGGACGTGGTGAGCGATGGCTCGTGCTTGATCCATCTTCACAGCTTGACAACTTCTACACTCTCAACTCCGGTTTACCGCTGGGGAGGGAACGGAAAAGAGTCATGGACATACATTAGACTTATTTGGTTCTTGTTCGGCAATTAGCAGTTTATTCAATTGTTTTAACTTATTATGTCCGGTGTGACTTAGATAGTGTGACTCTTCAAGTGTGACTTACCAAGTGTATCCAACATGCTGATTAACAGAGCGAGGATAACAATGTTTCCCCCCGCGGTAGTCCCACCTTGAAAAGGGGGAAGAATGTGGTAAACGTAGTTCCTCGGACCGCCGTTTCCCAACCCACTGATAGGGATACCCCCAGCTTTTCTGGTATTTAATTGGTTGGGCATGTAACTCCGTGTGACATATAAGTCATAACACTAGATTCAGCTTAAGGGGATTGACATGTAATTCTGTGGGACGCCTTCATTTGATGCGGACCAGGTGAAGCGGCCCTACTGAAGTTGATGTCTCGTGAAAAACACCCAAAAGGTTACTCGGGCTCATCAGAGCGAAGTGCTGTCCCAACAAACATTGAAGGGGAGAATGCAATGAATTTGGTTCCCGGAACCGGGATGCAACCCCATTCGAATGCCTTGGCGAGTACCCAACCGTCTACCGTCACGAGGACAGGACAGGCTGGATACTCCACCCGGCAATACGAATCCTGATATGAGTGATCCTCATGGCTTTAGCCCCTCTCCTAGGATCAGATGGGACACCATGGACCTACTTACGGCCAATCCCTATAGCAATGGCATTCCGTTGTCAAAGCACGGTTTCTATGGCGAACCAGACGAGGGGTATGATGAGGAGGGAGGGGACGTCCCTGGCTTGTCCTTTTCCTCAGTGAGTGATGGCCCCCTCGTTCACGAAGGCTGTGGGTTCCACCAGACGAGATATGTACCCATACTGACAATTCAGCGTAACAGACCCTGAGGCTAGCACCGTCAACAGTGTTATCTGGACAAGGCAGCCGTCAGACCCCGCCACGCACCTGACCTGTGGGTTCCAAAAGACGAGATAGGTACCCACCCTGCCCACAACACCCTAGCCTCCCCTCCCGCAAAACTCGCGGGAGCCACTCACAACAATAAGACCGACAACTGACCTGGGCTAGACAATTATACGTTACCTCCCCACCCATGGGCCCATCAGTCACAGCTAACCTTTAAAGGGCATATGTGTGTGTATTGTTCCTATACTCCAAAAGACTTACACCAGATAGGAATGGTAGGCCGAGTTACCCTAACCCGAAAGTCATACTGGCAACAGGTGGTGAGCACTGACAAGACCAGGACCAGCAGCCGCCTGGGACTTAATGGAGGATGAAACACACCTCTCCCCTAAGCCCCAAACCGCTAACTAGACAAGATAGCCGCCGACCGGATGTCTTCGGTCGATTCAGGAAAACGGCTACTTGAGGCTGCAAAAATAAAAAAATACATCCTGACATGGGAAGACATGTTTATATATAATTCTTAAGACACTAACCACAGCGTCTAACTGCGCTGTCCCCAGGGCTAACCAAACTAACCCCCAACCCTCTTGGGGTTGATCATTACCTGGTGGGGGTCACCACCATTCACTCCGTGTGAGGGACTGAAGAAGACAACACATTGCCAAGAAGAAAAGAGGGAAGAAAGTAGTGAATTTAGTTCACGGAACCGCCGTGTCTCGCTGGCGGACTGTGTGTATTTATATTTCCATTGTATTCCAAGGAATAAAATTTCCCTCTTCGTTTTTGGTGTGAATTCCGACATTTTCGGTTTTTGCATTGCTCAGTGCTTGGCTGCTGTTTTGACAGCTATGGCGGCCATGCAATTTTCGTGAATTCGGCGATTTTCTGATCGAATTCCCGAGCTTTTGGTGTTGTGACACCTCAGTAACTAGGTGTCATTACTTCAGGAATAAAAGCTTTTGTCACTCTGTGGGACATGTAAGCCATGGATCACATAAGAGTAGGGTTGTAACGTGCCTTAAAGGCCCCCGGTGTCCTATCTTTTTGACTTTGACCATTGTGTTATTCGCCAAACGGGGCCGTTGCTCCATCTGTCGATACTTCAGGCCAAGGTCATTGAGGAGCGTCACGCTGCGGCTCAGAATCGTCACGTCACTCATGGCGCGTGGGAAAACACGGATGAGTACAAACATTTGAAATCTCACAATCTTCAGGAACTGTTGGTCCGTCACCACAAACCAGGGATATGGAAATAACTCAACGCAATACAACTGTTACCAGCCAGCATATACCAACCCAAGGCTCGAGGCTAGCACCGTCAACAGTGTTATCTGGACAAGGCAGCTGTCAGAACCTTGGAAGGCCAGTGCGAGCTGAAATAAGACCTAACTCCACATCCCAGTAACTGTGAGCACTCAATCAGGATCTGACATTACTGCCAAATTGGAGTTAATTGCCGCGACAGTTTCAAATGGCCCTGACCGGCCTCGGTGGCACCAGCAATTGCAGACTTTTGTCAATGTCCAATCTGCATGGCACAGTTAACCGAAACCTTACCTAGCAAAAACGACTGGTGAAATAAAACATCATTGGTCTGATACAGGCAGTTTGCCCTCAAGTATTTGGATCGGGACGTAAGCCAGTTTGGAATAGTTAGTTCTTTAATGGGTTGGATGGCTTTGGCTGGCTAAATTCCAAGCTATACTTGGCCACATGGGCGCCAATTCCCAGGAACACCCCAACTTCCCAATTGACACAGAGCACAGAGTGGATCAGAACGGCCGTCAATAACTGAGGCCCGAGCATTGATCAAATCTGCTGAGCAGGGATAGAAACAAAAGGT